>JAOWBL010000006.1:8023283-8048475 GCA_028564865.1 Zenarchopterus dispar | reverse complement strand
TTTTTTAGTTTTTGTATTTTGTAGCGAGAGCAGAAACAATGACCTGAATATTTTTATTTGAAAAGAGAGAGTTATTTATTTGTGTATGTGTGTCTCCAGGTGTGAATCTGTTGGTAGGCACAGAGAATGGCTTGAAGCTGCTGGACCGTAGTGGCCAGGGAAAAGTTTACCCCCTCATCAACTCCCGCAGATTCCAACAGATGGATGTCCTTGAGGGCCTGAACCTGCTCATCACCATATCAGGTTAACTGCTGTTCAGTTTTCTACTGTATCAGTTTTAAGATGTGTGTTCTTCTGGCACCAGATCACTCTTAGAAGGGATCCCAAATTAGAAACCAAATTGTGTCACATTGCACTTTGACTCAAAAATCCTGGAAAAGGTGTTGTTATTTCTAGTAAGATATTGACAAAAGCAATATTTTGATTTGCATATTTTATCTCTTATATACTCAACAAATGCATTTCACATGATTCTGTCAGATGTGGAGCTGATGAAAGTTTTATTTTTTTTAGACTTAAGGTTGTTGAGAATTTTTAGTCTTTCTTTGAATTAAATCAATGGCTTCAAAACATTTTCAGCTCAGAAGAAAAGTATAGACTATCAGGTTCCAAATTTGTAAAAAATCATCATATGTTGAACTTCTCACAGTATTTATATTAATCTCTAACGCTTTGGAATGAAACATTTTTAGTCCTCCCTTGTATTTTTCACCCTCATTTGTCACCCATCAGTCATAAACCCTAAAAATGAATAATTATTTGATATCTCACTCTGTCCTAATTAAGGCAAGAAAAACAAGGTGCGTGTCTATTATCTGGCATGGTTGAGGAATAAAATCCTCCACAATGACCCTGAGGTGGAAAAAAAGCAAGGTTGGACCACTGTGGGGGAGATGGAGGGCTGCGTACACTACAAAGTTGGTGAGTGACAGAAGATTTTTATTTATCCATTCCTCTCCTGAGAGATTCTCATGAATACATTTGGCACAGTGCATTATTGATTACAAACGTCTAATGTTAGATGGCCTTGTGGTTGTTCTGTCTAGTGAAATACGAGAGGATAAAGTTCCTGGTCATTGCTTTAAAGAATGCGGTGGAAGTTTATGCTTGGGCACCCAAACCTTATCATAAATTCATGGCCTTCAAGGCAAGTCTCTCCTTTCCTATGAGCTAGATTAGTTATGCAAAGTCAATAAGAATGTCATTCAAGTTAATGATCTTCTCACATTCACTTTGTACTCATAAACCCCCTCCCACTCTTGAAAATAGTCTTTTGCAGACTTGCCCCATAGACCTCTCCTGGTTGACCTGACAGTGGAGGAAGGCCAGAGATTGAAAGTCATTTATGGTTCCAGTGCTGGCTTCCACGCTATTGACGTGGACTCAGGAAACAATTATGACATATACATCCCTGTTCATGTAAGTTGTAAAGCTGTTTGGACATCAGTGTTTGAGTAGAGGTGAAGCGAGCAAGAGCTTATCCTTTGAATTTTCATCTCAAACAGATCCAAAGCCATGTGATCCCACATGCCATCGTGTTCCTGCCCAACTCTGATGGCATGGAAATGCTACTGTGCTACGAGGACGAAGGTGTCTACGTTAACACCTATGGACGCATCATTAAGGACGTGGTCCTACAGTGGGGCGAGATGCCCACATCTGTTGGTACGGGTCAAATGTAACATGGATGAAATGGGTTGTGTGATTTGTGTAAACAGGAATTTGCTTGTTCATTACTAATATTGAGCTTTGTTCTGTAGCTCATATCTGCTCGAACCAGATCATGGGCTGGGGAGAGAAGGCCATCGAGATCCGTTCTGTGGAGACAGGTCACTTGGATGGTGTCTTCATGCACAAAAGGGCTCAGAGGCTTAAGTTCCTTTGTGAGAGAAATGATAAGGTAACACTTGTATGCAAAAGTTACACATGTACAAAGACATAAATTCACTAATTAAAACCTTTCTGCCAAGAGTGTGAAGAATATCAACAATACTCTCTCCTCTGTTCCCAAAATACGAATCTACTGAGACAATCTGAAAACAATACTGACTGAAAAAAATTCTTCCTCACAAAACTGTGAAGTTATTGCAACTACTGTATTCCTACGTTTTTTTTTAACTTATAAAACTTTTTTTTTTAAAGTTAGAAAATGCAAATTGTCATCCTACCATGGGGTGAATATTTTTTAGCTTAAAGCAAGTATTTCTGCCTGTTGTGGAAAAAACCTGTTAATCATTCCTTCACACTGCCATTCATTGCTCACAAGTTTTGCTGTTGTGACACAACTCGTATGTCACTGCTAAATGGTTACAGCGTTAAAGTCACTCTTATCAGCTTCTGGATGTATCTGACAGAAGTGAGAGGACTTCTCTTATCTTTGGATGTCCCATGGCAGAATTTCTACCCAAATAAGTATTAACTTATCATTGTGCTTATTCTTTCAACCACTCATGTACTTGTTCTTTCTGTCCACTCTTCTCCCCAGGTGTTTTTTGCTTCAGTGCGTTCTGGAGGCAGCAGCCAGGTGTACTTCATGACTCTGAACAGAAACTGCATCATGAACTGGTGAAGGAACAGCTGCTCCGGTCAGTGTGTGTGGAACCCAGCAGGGTCTGAAGAACCAAGTGCACCCGAAATTCTTGCAAACGCATGCACGCAAATGTGAACATCAGTCTCTTTCTCTCCAGCTCGCTCACGCTCAAGCACTCGCACTGCTAAGATAAAAACACGGCCTCAAACAAAAAACACTACATCCACAATCGGTCTCTATATCCACTCCAGCCTACACTCCTTAAGATGCAGTGCCTACAGAGGCCCCCCCATGACATTCTGCCTAGAATCATCATGCAGAATTGCTGATGAGCTTCAAAAGTCAATAACGTCTATTAATTTGTACTGTGTATATATTCTTGCTTGGTTTATTTTTCTTGGTGGACCCGTGTTCAGTTATAACTATTTAGTTCATAATTGTGAAGTATGGTAACATTCCATGATGGCTCTACAGTATATTTTGAGGAAGGCATTATTTACCAGTATCCTTATGTCAAAATAAATTTGTAAATAGGTAGCACGTGAGGCTTGGATCAGAATAATTTGCAGGCGTCTCATACAGCCGCTGTTCACAGGGACATCGGATAATAAAATGCTGGAACTCCCGTCTGCTGTGGCACGCAGGCCTCAAGTAGTTTGCCTGAATTTCTTTTAGTTACAGTAGACTATCTGGAAGCCCTGTTTTCCCCATATAAGTTTTGGCCCGAATGGAGACTGATGTTTTCAATCAATAGTCTTTCAGAGCTTTAAAAGCAAAATAAATTTCAATTTGAAAGAAGAAATGATAAAACCAGCCTGAAGTCTCATGAGTGTGTAACATTTAGAATCAGTACAGTGAAATTTCCTGCTTTGCTTTCTTCAACATTTTAGGCAAAACCATGAATTATCATATTAGACATATATTGAAATTTCTTGTTTACATAGATTTATAAAATACACAAATTTGATATTTAAATGTAGTGATAATGTATTAGTATTAGCTTACTGTTTTTTTTTCTTTCTTTTGTTTTTTTTTAATTGTCTGCCATCACATGGCAGTATATAATCTTGTTGAGTCTTTGAAGAGGAGAGTTCATGTGTTTGGTTTTAGTGTTAGGCAGCATAATAACAGCTTCAGAGGGGTGACAGAGGAAGATTTATTCACCCGTTAGGGAGAATATCAGAGAAACATGGAAGGGGGTGCGTTACCATCCTATCACAGTGATCTACTATACTGTAATATATTTTTGTTCTTAGACTATTTTGTTAGTGTAGATCTTTGCGTGAGATGTGTTTTTGTTTCAGGAATTGCAGCAGAACAGCGCTGTGTGCTACATCTGTAGGTCATTTTCACATTGGACTGGCAGAAAGATTTCACTTGCTGGGACTGCAGAGTACCATCTTATTAGCACTTTGGAGAACATGGCTGGAACTCATGAGACTTATATATTTTACATATTTACATTCTGCCAAAGTTCAAAATATTTTTCAGCATGGTATGAACCAAGGTCAAAAGAACCAGAGCTTAAAGGCTGTAGAGATGGAATAAAACAATTCCCACAGATAACTAACCACTGTTTTTAATCTTACATTTGAAATTTTGAAGAAGATGGAGCTTGTTGGCTCAGGGCAGCTGAGTTGAATACACGTCATCTGCCCTGTTAGAGCAAACAGAACAATAAGACAGAATATATCGGATATTTGATGAAGCCATTTGGTTCGCTGTGCTTCCACAGCGGTTTGGTAGGTTCAAATAAGACATTTTTAAGTCAGTATGGTGGCACAAACAGCAGTCCTTTCGCGATGGAACTACTGGGAAAATAATTTTGATAATTTTTTTCATGTTTGTTCATCAGTTGGCATGCAACTCATTTTGTGTGTGCGCGAGTACAAAAAGCCTTTGGAAGTCATAAGAGGAATCTGTGGGGATTTTCTGCGAAAGTTTGCCCTTTTAAGCTAAGAAAATTTGTTTTATCCAGTCATAAAGGAAGCTATTAAGACTGCAGTAAATGTTAAGGGCTGAGAGAGTCAAGACAAAGATTACAAAGATAAATGGTTCATTTTACAGCCAGATTATAAAACTGCAAATGGACACAGAAAGCACTTTTACTTCAGTAAACACACATTTACAAATATATTTCAGACTGATACTTTAGTGTGCATGTAAGCCATTGAAATAGATTATAAAGTACTGTATCAAACCTTCTTTCCCCCTCAAGCGAATGTTTTTGTTGTTAAATCTTTTATGTGCCATGACCTGCGGTAGAGATTTCTCAAATACAATCCACCAGGAGTGCTCATCCTGTCTTTTTCTTTTTCTTTATTTTTTTTCTCAATCTGTTGTGTTTACAGTTTAAGCAGTGCCTTGGTTGGGAATTTTGGAAGCCAAGAGTTTTTAGGAATAGTTTTGAGCCCCTATTTCCTCTACCTTTTCCCCAAATTTCTCTTATTTCAAATAACTTGAAGAAGAGGTATACCTATTTGCTCTCTTGTTATCATAATTAACAACTGGTGCCAGTTAAGTGCACTTACAAAAAAAAAAACCTTGAAAATCCCTGAGGTGAACTTAAGATGCCTTTTTTGGCACCACAAATGACCTAAAATGAGAAATGGACAAGTATCCAGACAGAGAGTGGCAATAATAAATGAGTTATTACAGGTTGAGTTGGTGGACTTGCAATAGGAGCCAGCAGAGAGAAAGCCATGTGTATGAAACTTATATAGAGAGAGAAAGAGAAAACGTAGTCACTGCGTGCTCATCGAATGAAACTGTGTGTCTGCTCAGATTATTTTGCTTCATAGGGCACAAATTAGAATAAGCGCTTATTCTTAAATGTGTGATCTTGTAGTGAGGAAAATAGCTGGATATATTCAAAAAAGCCTATTTTATAAAAATGTAAATTAGTCTATATTGAAAAATAAAACTGAATGTACATCTATAAGAAAGGTTTGTATTTATATAAAAATATGTTCCAAACTATTAATATAAGCACAATGTACTTCAAGAAAGAGTTATCAAAGCTATAACCAAGTGTAACAGAAATGGATTTTCTTTTTTCCATTCTTCCCTTATTCTATCAGTCATCGAACTTGTTGGTGTGAAATCAGTAGTAGTTCTAGATCAGCAAGTACTCGGCTGCTGTGTGTACATGGATGGCGTCAAATAGTGCTGCTTTTATGTCTCATCATCCAGACAGAAATGTAGTCGTTAGCAGAAAGAGTCCCCCGTGGCTGTCGCAGTGACTAATATTTTGTTGGATCTGGCGTCTGGGACTGACATGCTGTTATTATTCTCAGGTGATCATCATAAAGGCAGTGTCTCTAAGAGCCTTGAATTGCTGTTTTATAACTTCTCAACTGTGGAAACTAAATTAAAAAAAAGAACAGCTAAACTGACAAACTGGAGAAATTGGCAAATATTAGTTGACAGCTGAAGTTGTACCTGTTTGAATTGCTACCAGAAATTCTGTAGATTTTACACATCAAAGTATGTTGATCATTGGTGTTGGAGTGTCACAGCATGTGTAAAGAGACGTGTAGTCTGATAAAATGTCGCATATATTACTTGAGTTGGCATCCGTTGATCCTGAAGACTACAAGCCTTAATATGGTAAAAGGAGAAGAAAAAAAAAGACAAACAAGCTACATAACGATGTACAAAACATGTGAACCATTGATCAGATTTATGTTTTACAATTTGAGGAGATAGATAAATGTAGTAGATAAATATACATAATGTGCAACTTGTAACAAATACGTTGAAATTGTGCATGAAGTTTTGATGTGTAAAATCTGTGGGTGCTGTTAAGGCTTATGTGTAGCAGTACCACATCAGACCACATGGGGGCATATACAGTGTTGACAGAAGAGCCACTAACAACACTGCTGATGAATGGTTAAGGTCTGGCACGTCTTGTAATACCACTTTGTCCCACTAGAGGACCCCTTCATTGTCTTACCAGGAAGTGACACACGAACTTCTTGTGATTTGTCTCCATGTGGCAAGAACTGGTATTGCTACATCAAATGGCTTTAACAGAACAGTTTGATTATAATATAAAATGTGTCTTTGGTGGAAAAATGCGGTCTAAATTCCTGTTGAGTGGGCTCTTTGAAGATATAAAGTTAAATACTGTAAAACTTGTAACAGCAACACAGTTATCTACAAAATATATGGTCAATGTATTAAAAAGAAAAGCTGTGGTACCATAATTTCCTTCATAAGTTCAAGTGCATAATTGTTTAGTTCACAAGTTTTGAACAGTAAATTACTGCAAGGAGGGAATTGGTACAATCTAACTAAGAAAGTAATCTTGGTAACTAATCTTAAGCACCAGAAATTTCTACAGTGAGCCAAAGTGTGGAGCATAGATGATCCTATTGTTCATTTCTCCTAAAAGCACATTAAGATATAAAAGTGCTGTTTAATTTTGTGCCAGGGGCATAAAAAGATAAGGCTTCCACAACTCATCCTTTTTTAAAAAAAAAAAAGGATTTGCATCATTGAGCATATCTGATTTTCGAGTCCATCGCTGAACAACCTAGATGTGAGTTCATCATCACAGAGGCACTATTGACGTAGGTTTTTGCAGCATTGTGCTGAGAGATGGTGACGCTTCTGTTTTCTAAGCAATACACGTATGTGAACCAATCAAAACCCTGACTGTCCATGTCTGTGTGGCTTGCAGGTAGTGACTCTACAGTGGCCTTTTGGCAGACTAAATGTAGGCTGGTTTGTGTCTTACAAAGTCATTCTCTACTTCTGTTTGTAATCACCTGAAATGAGTGCTTCTCTCTGTCAGTTTCACCTGTTGAGACGCTTGTTCTCATAATGACATCTCCGAGTTTGCCTTCATGACCCGGACAGAAAAGCTAAATGAATGGTAATGTTTTCATGAAGCACTCTTCTCTCATAGCTTATACTCTGTCACATTAATCGACTAGCAGCTGTAGCCGTTTGTGAAGCAGATCAAAACTTGGAAATCTATAACATTGTCAGGATTTAGGATAGAAATACAAATCCCATCTTACTTTCTCAATAAAAGTTTTTTGTTTGTTTTTTTTAAAGGTTAACATTTTTTGCTATGTTTTCAGTGTGCGCGCGTCTGTGTTACTTGTGAGAGGTTAACTTCAGATTGTATTTCATAAGCTGATAAACTTTAAACTTTCAAAAGATTGTGTTGAATGACTTCATGTCTTAATACAGATTGTTTGAAAAATAAAATACCTTGATCTCATTTTTGTCTGTAGTGCGTGTCTTTATGCTGTAAATGTCTGCCATATCTTGCTTTATAAGCATCATATTAATCGTTATCTCCGTGGAAACACTGCTATTAACATTTTCAAGCACTATAACTGGCAGTGATGAAGGAAAATGCACTTCTGTTTTTAACCACATCATGGTGCTAAATCTTCATGTTTACTCCTGTTATTCAGGTCCAGAGGAATTTGAAAAATTATGTTTCTGTCTTTATACATCACCAAAATAGATATTAAGTAAAATGGCAAAAATGTGTTGTTTTCACAAAAATATGGCATCTGCCATTAAGAATTGGATCATTTTTTATTGAAGAGATCCCATTTCCCAGGGGCTCACGGATATTTGAAAAGGAGGCATAATTGTAATCATGACCACAGTTTTAATACTTGAATGAAAATATTTTCCAGTCGATGACTATTGAACTTAGAGCTATAATGGCAGAATGATAAAAACTGTCGTGTCCCAGTACTTCTGGACCTAACTGTAAGTGATCAATATAACAGTAATTTCAACATGAAGAGGACTAGTCAACTTCCACAGCAGAACTAAACTATAAACTAACTGCAGGAAGATTTGTGAATTACAGATGTAGAATGAGTTGCATCACCCCCTACTGACTGAAGATAAAAATACCATAACTATGTGAACGTCATGAATACATTTTGATATGCTTTTAGCTGTTTTTAACAATTTTTGGTCTGTGATGAATAAGTAAATGGGAGTCATATCAACATTCAACAGAATTAACAGGTGGAACTTCTCTCTTAAGAAGTATTTTGTTGTGAGGAGCTATGATTGTATCCTGAGATCCAACTATAAACAATCATAATGGCCTTGAACTAGAGATTTGTTTTATATCAAAGAATAAACATATGCTTTTCTTTATCTTCATTCGTGGTGTTATATATATATATATATATATATATATATATATATATGTATATATATATATAATTTGCTTCCTTGAATACACAATTCAAAGCTAAAGTGACTTAAATTTTGGCATTTAAAGCAGCAGGAAGGACATTTTCATTCATTTTCATGTCAAAATCTCAATTTCAAATTTTAAGGGATATTTGTTCACGTGAGGAAGTCTGTTGTAGCTTCCACAGTCTCCTGTCCCCGTTATCAGCAAGACACTTCATAGACTTCTGTCCTGGTAACTGTGTATCATATTTACAGTATGTCACACACCAACAGTGACGAACCAGCTCACAGCCGCAGAGGCAGCTCAAGAAAATAATGGCAGCAGGGAAATCAACAGTCAACCAAAAACCAAAAAAAAACAAGACGTTTTTGATAGTGCTGTTAAAGCAACAATCTTGACACTTGTAAACACTTCTTTGGGAAAGAAAACACAGCGGCTGGCAGGAGAGACTATTATTTATTAATATTATGTACAATTATACCATGTCCAGAAAATACAGTGACAAAGTCAAGGTCAAAATACTGGCTCCTGTCTTTTAAGATGTCTTATGCTGTTTTTTTGTTTTGTTTTTTTCCCCTCCCCTGTTTTTTCACCCCAGATTGAGTTAAGTAACTGCACATTAGTCTAATAATCAGTGTATCTGAGGCACAAAGGAAGAACATGAATAAGTTTAAAAATGGTAATAAGCAAAATAAAACAAAACCCTCAGAGCAGGTGTACTGAATGGATTGTGTGGTAAATGTCTAAAAAACACTGACTACATGATATGAACCACATGTCAGTGACATTTTTTATTTTTTTCCCTACTGTGTTTAAAGAGTTAATGGGCTCGTCTGATTCTTCCTTCACATCAGCAAAGCTGCAATAGCCGTGGCACTGAGACAAAAACAGGACGGGAAATAAATGTGACCATCTTCGTTGTAAACAAAAACAAAAGTCTTCCAGGAGACGCGTCTCTCAGGAGAACTGTGTTGTAAATTAAACGGTTTCAGGTGACCGTGGTGTTTGTGTTTTTAGAAGCCCAACTGGAGGATCAACTGTGTGTGGTACATCTGATGTTTTTCAGATTAAATTAGTGTGTGTGTGTGTGTGTGTGTGTGCTGCTGTGCACTTCAATCAGCAGTGGGTACCGAGTGTGCACGTGTACAGGTTTGGTGTCTTCTTGTCTTCCGAGCAGTGTGAGAGTGTGTAAACTCATACCTAAGTCCTATATATTATGTACAGAGTGACGTTGCAGTCTTTTGAATATTACAGTGTGAATAAAGGGTGCAAAATGTGCCCCAAAATGGGAGCGGCGTGCAGCTGCTGGACGTGCTTGGGTCTGCTGTTCATGTGCGCAGCTCAGTTCCAGATCTTGAGGAAGCTGTCCCAGGAACCGGTGCACGCCGCCATGCCGTCTTCCGTCACACCCAGACAGCTCACACGATTGTCATGGCCAGCCAGGACTCCTGCAGGATGGATGTGGGAAAACAAAGGACCGTTTGTTATAGTGAACCGTTTGATTCTGAAGACTACACTGGAACTTCTTGACAACAGGATAGAACACAGTTTTTAGTTTCTCTATCTGAGCAAAAACTATTTAACTTTTGTCTTCAACAAATAAGACTTCGGGCATGATTCTACTAACAGGCTTCCTCACAAATGTTGGAGTTTGCTTTCAGTTCCTTGAAAAAGACTTTCCATGGACTGCAGCATGTGAAACCTAGATATAGCTTTAATGATTATTGGTATCTTCACAGATGTTCTATTTGGTCTCAAGAAAAGAGAATTCACCGTTTCCAAGAAAAATGTAGGATTTTGGTCCATCTTCATTTTGTCTTTTTCATTAAAGAAACAATGTGTCTGCAATACTTTTTTGTTATATCTAGCTATATTACTAAACTCTTGCAAGTTAACTTGGTTGTGAGATTTTTCACTTTTTTCCTTTTTTTGAAACTTTTAAATGCTCTGTTTACTGCAGTGTATCTAATTTCATATTGATAAGAATTAAAGTCACGATGGAGTAATACCACCTCTAACCACTTGGGGGCAGCATATCACAAAGTTAATGCATAGACCCTTGACAAGACAGTGAAGTACACTTCTAGTGGGACAAAATGGTATCACAAGAGATGCTGACGTAAAAACCTTCACCTGACCCTCACTGAGTTTGATGAAAGATTAGTTTTATAATGACCGAGATCTCATAAGTCATTTATTTCTCTGAATGCAGAGAAGTTGGGCCAACGCCAACACGCAAAAGAGCTGAGCGTAGCTTGACATAGAGGATGTTTCACAGGAGGCGATTTATAATGGGACGCAAACATCCTCATTCAAGAGTCAGCTAGTTTTGGAAAACAGCTCCAACTAGCAGTTTACTCCCAGACATGCTGAGAAGTTAGCTCAGATCATTACAACAGATTACAAAGCAGATTTTTGTGTTTTCAAATAGGGTAAAGAAATAAGAAAAACTCAGGTTTATTTACGCAGTTCCTTTGCTAAATTTATTTTCTATTACTCTTCTCTCACTATCTTCTCCCCAGTTATTAGCACACTATTGTCAGTGGCTCTGTAGTCAATCTACTGTTTATGCCCCATGTGGCCAGAGGTGGTATTGCTTCATAGACTGGCTTTAAGCTTCTCTTGTTTAAACTGCAAACAAAAAGGTTACGTTCCATTTTCTTTTTGATTCAAATACTTTTTCTTGCTTTTAAACAGTTACCTGAGCTTCAGATGTGGACTGTTTTCAAACTAAACATCCCTTAACCTTCGTCTATGAAAAAGTACATTATCCTTTTCAAAGCACCTAAAACATCGACCTCCCAGGACTGGGCCCACAAAAATGCCAAAAGACTACAAAAATATAAATCCACAGATTTCTCAGTTGCTGCACGCATCCTCACCCTCAGGCTGAACCCTCCTAAACCAGCTCTTTGATGTCACATCAGTCCACTACCATTTTCTCCTGTTGGCTCCACCCACCTGCTCTGTCTCCCTTCATGGCGTCCCAGATGTTGCAGTTAAAGTCATCGTAACCAGCCAGCAGCAAACGGCCAGAGCGCGAGAAAGCCACGGAGGTGATGCCACAGATGATGTTGTCGTGACAGTAGATGCTGAGCTCCTGGTCTGCACGAAGGTCAAACAGCCTGCAGGTGGCGTCATCGGAGCCCGTGGCAAAGGCGCTGCCGTTGGGGAAGAACTGAGGAGGAGCAGAGGGAGTACTCTTAAAACTGGCTGTACATACCTCCTGACTTTCTACCTAACCCTAAAATCAGAAACATTTCTTACACTGGATCTAACCAGCTTAATTATCACGGCTTTTTCTTTTCTTAGTTTATCCATAAACCGCGCCACCAGCTTGTTCTGGATCAGTTCATACCCCAACAGGGGTTCGTCTCCTGATGGTCACGATCCTTACATAATTGTTAATCTCGATTGATCATCTTGTTAATCCTGCGTCATGCAGTCGGTTTAAATCCCTCCCAAAGCCAGAAACAGCATAGCGTGTGTCATCAGCCAGACAAATGTGGAGCTGCTCTGTCAGACGGCACACAGGAGACATCACTGCCGCTTCTGACAACTGTTCTGGATGACGGTGTCAGTTATTGGGTCAGAAACTGTCATCACAAATCTTCGCAGTCTTCCACCAAGTTTCATGAAATCCCCCCTGGTAGTTGTCTATAAGCGACTTTAACTTGCAGTTTGGTACTGAGGGAAAGGCGTTTCCTCAGCTCACTCACACAGGTGGCGTTGATGTCCGACTCGTGGCCCGTGAAGGTCTGCCGGCACATGCTGTCCCTGATGTCCCACAGTTTGACCGAAGCGTCGCAGGCTCCTGACACGAAGGTGCGCAGGTCGGGCGACAGGGACAGACTCATGACGTCACCGGTGTGGCCCGAGAAAACCGTGGTCTGCTGACTCGTCTCGATGTCCCACAGTGCACTGGGGCAAAGAGCGCAAAGAGTGTGTCAACAGTGATCAGGTCTGGAGGACATGTTTACACTGCACGTGTTTTTGAACTCACCAGGTGGTGTCTCCTGAACTTGTGATGATTTGATTGTCGTCTATGAAACGGCAGCAGGACAGGTAACCTGAGATCCCAGAAAGCACAGAAGTTTGACTGAGGGAGACGTTTTCACTTGAAATTATTCACCGCATGAGGATTTTCATAGATATTCCCCTCATTTCAGTACAAAAGGTTTATTCTAACTGATTTTCTTTGATCAATAGACTATATTAGAATCCTTTCAGAGAAATGTTTATTTTTATTTCCTTAAAGTCTCTCATCTGGATTTTAGAAGCTGAGAAATGGTGGTACATGCATATTTCTGAGTGGAAGTTTCACTTCAATATTGAAGAGCTCTGTACAGTGTGCTGTGGCAGCTGTGGGTGTTCTTCCGTAACATTATAGATTTAGTATTTTAGTATTTTAAGATGCAATGCCAAACATACAGTACTGTATTTTGTCGTTCCCGTCATGATGCAGCTAAACGTGAGCCGATGCACTAAATCATGGAGACTCCGCTACCGTGTGATTAACCGGGTAAATTAAATCTTTATTGTTCTGAGGTTTGGGACTGGAGCTTTCCCACGAGGCGGGAGACTTGTGCACGCTTGTCTGAAATGTGTCATCCATTTGATTCACAGGAAGAGCGGGGCACCGACCGAGGTGTCCGAGAGCGGTTCGCGATGATCTCTCACCTGTGTGGCCGGGTAGTTCCCTGCTGACCCTGACGTTGCCTTCGCGGGTCTTTAAGCAGTAGATGGAGCAGATGTTGTCCAGGCCTCCACAGGCGACGTAGTTCCCAGAGGGGGCGTAAGCACAGGTCATTACCCAGGAGGAGCGCAGAGGAATGGCATGAATCTAAGGCGGAGAAGGGACAAGGTATTAACCTTTGTAATAGGCTCATTTCCTTCTTTCACCTTTTTTAATTTAGGGCTTCTTCTGGAAGATATTTATATGCTTTAATGAGAAAAAGGCCACCTCCTAAATGAATTACTCAGTTTTATCTTGTGATCCTTCAAGTCTCCTCTCCTGAAAGGTCCAGTCAGCTCCTGCTGTGATTGGTCGGTGAGTTGGTTGAAAAAAATGAAGTACCTGCTGCCGAACCAAAGCGTGCTAGATAGATGTCAGGGAGCAGGTGTTACGCTAACAGCGAGACCCGCCAGTGAGGAACTTCAGGCAGCTCAGGAGTTGTGTTTCCCCACAGAGATAAAAACTCTCTCCACCGTTAATGCAGCTGTACATGCCACGGTGCTACACAGAAACTTTTTCCTGGAAGCAGCTGTGAGTCAATCCCTCATCCAGAGTCAGATCGAAATCCACTTTCTTCATTAAAAAAAGGATATTTATATTTGAGTGTACCTTGTTAGTGGTGTAGCTATCCCAGATGATCAGTTTTCCATCTTGAGAAGCACTGACCAGGAGCCTGTAAATACCAGAAGAAGAAGGTTTTACAACCATTACATCAGTTTTCACATGTACTCTGCAGCCCTGAAACCTTCTAGACATGTCCTGGAGGGTCTGCGTGTGGGAATGGAGACGTCTGCAGAGATCATCCAGCCAGCTAACTAGTAAAATAAAAAAAATAAAAAAGAACTATATGTGCCCATGTGTGATTATATCATGTAATCTCCCTGAGAATTTACAGTAAGCAAGCATGTCTTCATATAATATATACTGCTTTGCACTTCATTTTGCTGCTTTTGACTCATTCTTTAATATTGTGGCTTTAACATTCTCAAATATACGCATTTCCGAGAAACACAAAAATAATCAACATTACTGACCAATCTGACATCAATAATATGCAACTTGATTTCCACAGCACACTTTTTACGTCTTAATGTTCCTATTTCGTGCAGTATTACTCGGCAGCATTTCCATGCTATTTTCCTTTTTTGTTGTTTTTTTTTTATTGTGAGTTAATTCTATGAAAACGGAGAGGACAAAAAAAAGATGAATATTAATATCACTTGTTTTGTAGGATGCACTTAATGTCATCCAGACATGAGGGTCTATGTTCATAATGTGCGATGTTTGTTGTTGAGATCAGTTGCTAAGGCAGGAAACTGTACAGTGAATTTAATTTCAAGCTTTAAAAGACTGAACTGAATTGAACTGAATTGAACTGATCTCATCCTATGCAAAGTGAAGCATTTTGGGTATCAAATCTTCACAGACAGGCTTGCGTCCACTCCTCCAGAAGTTGACTGTCCTAACTTCCCGGAGCTGAACCTACACATAACTCAAATGTCGACTGGGTGAAAGTTAGACAATATCTGCTGTTGTTAAAGGTCCAACCCTATTCAGTAATACTCTTAATCAATAGGGCGTGATTAAATACACAGCTGTATTTAGTTATGCAGTACTGAAGCTTCTCACATCTCTTCCTCAACAATAAAGTCAGTTAGAGCTTTTCCTCTTCACATCTTAATACAAAAATAGAATCAGTATCCTTTGCAAGCCATTGAACAGAGTTGCATGTTATTGATTTATGGGCCACAGGAAGTGCAAAGGCATTCAACACAGAGGGTACAGTCTCACCTTGACTCCGAACCCCAGTGCATGGCATAGATCTTGGCGAGGTGGCCACGGAGGGTACGTCTTGTCCGCATCTGAATCCGTCCCACCGGATCCAAACCAGCAGCTATCTAAGTTTGGGAGGAGATGTGTTTTTAGTTCAGAATAAAATTCTTGAAGAGAAGCATTTTGATCAATGCAACAGTAGTTTTGGGGGGGTTTTTTGAACCAGGCTCTATTTAACTGTAAGTGATGAGCTGAGGGACAGCTAGACAAGGTATGAACAGCCATAATTGAGTTAACAACACCCTGATTTGGTAGATCATCACTTTTATTCCAAATCTACTAAATTACCTGTTCTCTAAAAGCAGGCTCATTCAGAAATGTTAACTGAAACATTTTTTAACAAATTCCTACAGTTTCTTATGATTTTGGTGGCATTTCTGTGGTTAAAATACTGAAACAGGAAACGGGATAGAGTTCCTTTTTCAGCCACGTCTTTGCAGTTCTGTTCACAGCTGTAAGAGGCAGACTGTACCACTCATCTGATCATCTGTGCAGCATGTACTCTGTCTCTGGCATGATAACAGCTGGGATAGACTCCAGTCCCGTTGTGACTCTAAATAGGATGAAGCTGATGGAGAGGATGACCCCTGAAGCATATTACCACCACATAAGAAAGCCCAACGTATTTAACCCGAGGAGGTCACAGAGGTAATCACTTTGTGTTCCTGTTTTATCAAGAGTAATGCATTTAGCTGGTCTACAAAACTTACAATACTGTTCTAATGGGTGGGGACGGTCCAGCACATCTTCTAATACCACTTTGTCCCACTAGAGGTGCACTTTGTAGTGCACCAGGCGCTCCCACACAACTTTTCTGTAACATCCCATGCCCATGTGGTTGCTAGTGTTACGGTTACAGAGTAACTTTAGGAAATGTTACACGACTGGGCAGCATCTCACTGAACATTTGTAATGGTGGGTTTTGTGCTGCTACTGATGCTGCATTTAATAACAAATGGGAAACTGGAGGGCAGCCCGGCGGCTTAGTGGTTAGCACTGTTGCCTCACAGCAAGAGCGGTTGGACTGGTTCGGCTCCCGGCAGGAGTCTTTCTGTGTGGAGTTTGCATGTTCTCCCCGTGCTTGCGTGGGTTTTCTCCGGGTACTCCGGTTTCTTCCCACAGTCCAAACACATGTACGTTAGGTTGATTGACAACTCTAAATTGCCCGAAGGTGTGGTTGTTTGTCTTTGTATGTAGCCCTGTGATGGACTGGCAACCTGTCCAGGATGTACCCCTGCAATGGGCTGGGATAAACTCCAGCAGACCCCTGTGATCCAGTATGATGGATTTCCTTTAATTTTTGAACAAATACAGTATTGATTCTGAGTAAGTCCTGAAAATGTAACAATGTTCAATGCTTCAGTTGATATTTACAACAGAATATTAGAGGATTTCTGGCCTCGGTGGCACTCAGGGTTCAAAGAGATTTTCTTAATCATAAATCCTGCAGGGAATAGCTAATTGTACACTTGATGAATGGAAGTTAACGGAAGTTAACTACCATCATAGTATACACAGGAGTGGGCTCTGATCTGAGTGGGTTTACAACAATGAATGCCATAAAGTCACTCATGTCATGTGACATGGTATTTGATGTCATGTACATTTAAAAATGTATTTTCCCCTAAATTCAACAGTATAGAAAATCTGAAACATGTCATTTGTTTTGACCGCTTAAAGTGAAAACATTATGAAAATTAAAAGACAAATAACATCTACTGTCGTGCAAACTTTATTCATAGGGGTACGGTTCCATCAAACTGTTGTTTTTTTTTTTTTAATTATTTTGCAAGAGTCTCCTAGGCACCCAGAAATCCTGCTATTGGAAATTCACCTTCCCTTCAGTTATTCTCTGGTAGGAGAGCCAAAAACAAAACTTTGAGGATGGAATCATCTATGGCCTGGGTCTTAGTTATGAGACAAACATTAGGCCTTCAGGATTTCATCTCCGAACCTTCAGGGCTTTACCATACAGTTAAAAAGAAAAAGGGCTTAACATAGTACTGTATGTGGAGTGAAATGATGAGCGTGTTGTGATGATGAAGATTTTGAAGGTAGCAGAGCAGGATTTTGTCGACCACAGAGTCATTATAAGTCGATTATAATGGTTTCAGATTGACGTGTGAGAGTAATTCCTAAAATCAAGCTCCCAAACGGACATTTGTCTCAGCTTTTTGGCAGATTCAGCAGCATTTACCTGCGTGAGGGTTGAATCTCCACATGCTTTCCTGGCATCCTAGTGGACGCCGTCACAGGCAGAGAGAAGACAAGACACGACAGGTAAACGTATCAGAATTTGAATGCAAAAGTTGAACTATTGAAACGTATGAAAACGTGACTCACTCTGATCTGGTTCCTGAGCTGCTCGGCCTCCTGACGAAGCTGCTCCAGCTCACTCATCTTGAATTTGTCTTGAGCTGTCACCTGTTGGGTAGAGCACAACTTTAACCATCAGACTCAGTGTATATAACTTAATAAAACTCACTGGCTGTGGAAATGCCGTCTGTCTGGGATTCATGTACTTCGGTGTTCTCTTAATCCAGTAATCCAGAGGTCAACTTTCAGCAAAATTCACTGAATTAGGTAAAAAGCGTTCACTTAAAACTGTTTTTTTTTTTTTTTTTTGCTCCTGATTTGGAGCAATAAATAATTAAATAGAATCAGAATTTTTAATCCCTAAAGCTTACTGAAGCCACAGTGAGAAAAACACTTGTAATCTGTTTAGTACTGTGCAACCATGCCTGGTTTAAGTGAGGAGAATAACCTGTAATGACAAAGCTACTA
This sequence comes from Zenarchopterus dispar, assembly GCA_028564865.1. Classification (NCBI taxonomy): domain Eukaryota; kingdom Metazoa; phylum Chordata; class Actinopteri; order Beloniformes; family Zenarchopteridae; genus Zenarchopterus; species Zenarchopterus dispar. Next base: position 8,030,406 of record JAOWBL010000006.1, on the reverse strand, counting down.
CTGACCTGCCAGTTTCCCAGACAGGGGATATTCTTGAAACTAGACTAAAACCGATCCCCTATCATAACACAGACCCTTAAATGGCACCACAGACAAAGTGGACGTATTCGTTATCAAGTGTTGCTGGGGTTACACCCTCTGTGTGTCACATCATGCTTTTAGTGAGAAGCTGACTTTCCTGTTCCTGGCAGGAACGCAGCTTCACACTGAAACGGTTTTCCTACCAGGGAGCCAGTATTTGCATTTGTGCCGCAATTCAAATTTCTGAAAACCCTCCACGGCACGCATGCATACAGTACACACTGCAAGGAAGAGCATCCAGATACAGTGGATGACTGTTCCCTGGAGGGACCCGCGACCAGATGGATCACACGGCACTGATGGAGGCCAAAAGGGGTGCATCATGGGTCTCGGTCTCCTGGCACAGCTGCTCATTTAGCCAAAGAGGAAAAGATAAGATGATGATGAGGAGGAGGAGGAGGAGGAGAGAGAGGAGGGCATCACAGATCAGGCCTGGATGAGTGCAGAGAGACGCTGGGATGCGTGTATTTGAGCATCCCGCGTGGTGATGAAGTCGTGGCAGTGAGACAAGAGGCTACCTTGGTTATGAAACAAGCTCCTAAAAGACAAAAACTGACAGAAATTCAGAGATGCTCAGAGTGAGTGGCCCCACCCCTTTGGACTGGTGTGTATCTACACCAACATAGCGGGGCTACATAATGCCACCAGTGGAGAGCAGATGCTGAAGTCACAGAAAATGAATGCATGACTGTGTAAACGTGCAGGCCTGCCCACTGAAATAAAATCCACAGTAAAGACAAGCCAGCACCAAAGGTCGCAGATGCAATTCACGGGGATTTTATTTCACTGCAGGCCGCACATCATCAGAGGAGTGGCCCCACGAAGACCAGACCTCATCAGCACAGTCACGGAGGCCTTCACGCATCTTTTTACACGCTGAGCTGCGAGAAACGATTCCGTGTAAATGAAGCCACGAAGACGGCTGCTGTCACAGCGTCTCATGAAGGAAGACTACCTGTTAATTGTCCCGATGGTTTAAGCGGACAGCGAGGCCCCTGGATGCCGTGGAGGATTTAAATATGTGTCCCTTTCACGCATCAAAGATTAAGTTCGGGGGGGTGATCCACTTCAAAAAGGGAAAAGAGAAAAAAAGGGAAAGTTCCGTGTGTCACGATTAGGCTGTTTCCAGACGGAGGAGGGCTGCACACATTTCCATTTCTCGGCTTTGCTCTCGTGGAGATCCAGAAAAAAGATGAAATCTGCTCCTCTGTGCGGCCGTTTCCTCCCAGGATTGCTTTGCCCGTTTTTTTTTTCTTTCTTTTTTTTCTTTTTTATGGCCGTCAAATGAACAAAAACATCTTCATCCACTGCGGGGTAAACAAACACAAGCGTCCCCAGCTGAAGGATCGTCCATTAAACGCCGTTCAGCCTGTTTTTACTCCGAGTCTTCGTGACGTGATCCTGGTTTCCTTCCTCCCTCTGGTCGCCTCCTCCCTCTGCCGACACTTCATCAGCTCCGCCGCCTTCCGCTACAACCACTGAGCCCAATCTGAGCCAGATCTGGAAAGAGAGAGAGAGAGAGATGGGGGGGAAAAAAAAAAAAAAAACAAGATCAAAAAGAGGTGGATGGATCCTCCAGGAGATCCAGTCCGCGTGGATTTTGCCCTCTAACAGGCGGCGACCCTCTGCATCCACTCGGCTCCTGTTTCCCCGTGAATGTCATCATTGAGAATCAGGGTGCAGGATCACGCGGTGACCGCTTGTAGGATTTTCAAATCCGGCCATGAAGCACGTTTCAACCACACCCACCTCCTCCCACTAGTAAATCTCATGACCCCACGATAGACTGCAGAGCTAAGATCCATTTCACACGAAGCCATCCTCATTTTAAAAGATCCCTGAATATATTTTATTTGTTTATTTTTTGTTTTGAAATGTTGCTTTTGTAATTGTAAAACAGAGTCCCTGCCAGCCAGCAGGTCCATTTGGGCCCCACCTGGATTCAAAGTGGGTTTGGTTTTGCTCCCATGAGGTTTCGGGATTATGCGCCCCAAACGGGAAGCTTATGTGGGCCAAATGTATGGGATTCATGAAGGGTACAAGTGGGTAAATTCCCAATATCATGGACTAACAAATGGGTCTCATATAGTTATAGTATAGCATTGTCGCCTCACAGCAAGAAGGTTCCTGGTTCGACTCCCGGCAGGAGTCTTTCTGTGTGGAGTTTGCATGTTCTCCCCGTGCTTGCGTGGGTTTTCTCCGGGTACTCCGGTTTCCTCCCACAGTCCAAAAACATGTATGTTAGGTTGACTGACACCTCTAAATTACCCGTAAGTGTACGTGTGCATAGTGGTTTGTTATATATGTGGCCCTGTGATGGACTGACGACCTGTCCAGGGTGTACCCCTGCCTATTGCTTGCAGTGGGCTGGAATTGGCTCCAGCAGACCCCCGTCACCCAGTAATGGATTCAGCGGGTATAGAAAATGGATGGATGGATAGTTATAGTAATGTTTCTTTAAAAAGTTTTTTCGAAAAGTACTTATTTTACAATATTGAGACATAAAATATCATCAATCTAGCTCCCACATAAACAATATCCCTATGGCAAAATTAATAATGAATATGAAGAAGATGTAGCCTCTTTAAGACTGTAAATTTCCCACTAAACAGAGCTGTGGATCTAAAGGGAAAGGGACCTGTGCAACCTGAGACAATGTTCATACTAAAACAAAATGAAATGGGAGAAAAAACAAAATGAAATGGAGAAAATGATAATGAATCAACCTGTACTGTCAATTAATGGTGCGATCCCCGAACATTTAAACCATCTGACCTCATTTAACTTCCTACTTTTGTTATCATTGGACACACCTGGACCTATGTTTTTTTTCTTTTTAAATTCAACGATCACCCATATGCCTGTTTCAGTAACTTAATAAAGCCACTCTACGTAGCAATACCACTTCTGACCACAAGGGGGCATATACCTCTGACAAAAGCGCTCCTGACAATGCTGTGGTAATGAACAGGGACAGTATGGTAATAACCACTTTGTCCCACCAGAGGTGTACTTTGTTGTGTCGTCTTAGACTTTACAGGAAGACCCTCCTGTGACATAGCTCATACTTTTTCAGGAGTGCTTTTGAAGCCTCTTTTTCCTCATTTTGTGCAGCCCCGTGTTCCCAGTGGGCAAATCGAGCAGGTCTGGGAGCCAACTGGAAAACACAAACTTACTCCAGCCACAGTTAGTTATTTCTGCTTGGCTGGCTTAGTTCTTGCTAACCTATGATGCTAATTAATGTTAATTTCTATTCATTCTGATCAAATCTGTCCAAACATTATCATTCCAAGTGTTGCAACTGAAACAACATCTGAAAGGAGTGCTGCCAGAACTCAAACAAGGACAGCCAGAACTCTGAACATCGAGGCTACAGTGTTCATTTCAATGTTTCATCATATTTTTTATCGGAGGGAGAATTATTTTGGATCCAAATGTGTTATATTTAATGTTTGTCTCCTAGAGATAATAAGATCCCTGTACTTATCTGACATTTAAGTGCCAAATGTGGTAGCACAATCAATATTTTGTGTTACCACAACTCAGGGTAATCTGAATCCTCCAGTTCACATATGATATATATTTTTAAATCTGTCATGACAGGAAAAGCAGTTTGATCATTCCAACTTATTTGTCATATTTTGTGGCTGCACACATTTTCAAAAAAAACATTTCTGAAAAAAAATCTACATATACATGCAGGGACAAAATAAGACTTATTTTGAGTTTTCCCTTCGAAGGAGACATTATGCCTCATTTTTTTTCCACAAGATGACAAAATTGAATTGAATTGAATTGAATTTCCCGAGATCTTAGTGAAATGTATGTGGCATACTTTATACAAATTAACATAAAGTGGATACTACACAAGATTTCTATGCCAAAATACAAAAGTGAGAGTATGTAAGGGTCTAGTTTTTTTATTTTTATTGTTTATGCAATATTTTATTATTAATAATCTTTTCATCTAATGAGCCCTTCCTGCTCCATGTTGTCAAATAGTGACTCCTGGTGGGATCAAATGGTATTACACCTCATGCTCCCTGTACAGTTTTCTACATTTATCCTTCCTTTATCGAATTTAACATATATTAAAAGATAAGACAATATCTGAAGCAGACAGTTACACAGTTTTACACTGATATTTGGTTATTAATGAGTCGATGAGGTGAGGTTTGACCAGGCTGTGGGGAGGGGCGTGGTTAGACCAACTGTATTCCACCCGTGCTCGTGTTTGTGTTGTATCTCTCCGCCTCTTTTGGACGTCACATGGCCCGTGTCTGCGCTCCCGTGACACTTTTGAACAAATAACTGTGGAAACGAGGCGGGACAGCTTTGATGTGTTGTCATTGGGCAGGACATCTTCCACGCAGCATCCCAGCAGGTTCCTCCCTAACAGCCCGGTCCACCGGCGTGCCGCGGTCATATCTGCTCCGGTCCGGGACATCTTCCCCACGCAGCCGAGACACGTACGAGCGGCCGGCGCAGGACTGGGGCCCCACAAAACAAGCAGTTGTCAAGCAGGAAGTGGGCGAAGTTGAGAGGAGCGCTTCGGCGAGGTAAAGTCGTGTTTTGTTTACGAACGTCGTGGATGTCGCTCGTTGTTGAGTGACACGGTTCTGGAGGACTTCAGATCAGCTTTGTTGTCTTATTTCGACCCAAACGGCGCGGTAACTCCCAGACCTTCAGCAGGAGACACCAAACGAACCTGCAAGTTAGTGTTTCACCCACACTTTGACCTGTGCGTGCCTGAAAAGCCTTTCGTGGCCCGGTTGTCCTGGTGTGTGGATATGTTCTCTAGTGGACACATCCCGGTGGACTGCAGCAGGAGCTTTGGTGCGTCACTGACAGCCTCCTGCAGGACACGACCTCACAGACACGTCCAGCATCAACAAATACAGGAACTAGAGATACAGTGAGATCGAGCTCTGCGTGGACTCTCACTAGACTTCCCTGGTGGACATGTTGACACGTCTGGTAGTCACGGCTTGTCACACTTCACTGTGCATCTAAAGTGCTGTGTCTTTGGTGTTGATGTTTTACTGGAGTGTCAGTGGCATGAACAGGCAAGGTCACCATTGAGTCATTGACCTTAAAGTGTTCAGTACCTGCAAAACAAACCCAAACTGCATCATCTTGCTTGAAAGCTGCTGTTAGAGATAAATGGATCTACTTTTTCAAGTTCTGATCTGATTTCGATTTACACTTCCCGATCAGCAACACTGATTTCAGTGTCAGTTTCTGTCTGATTTAACAAACTGTACATCTCACCTCCTGGAAGAGATTAAATGGTCTGGTGTAAACTAAATATTTCTCTCTGAAATGAAGAATAATCTCCTCAGACAAAATGTAACAAACAAGAGTTTGTTGTAGTTTGTTACAAAAAATAAATATTTATTCTCCAGCAGAAAGAAATAATTGTGCACAAGTAAAAGTATTCAAATTCCAAATAAAATGTAACTTTAGCACATTTAAAAAAAAGTAGCATCAGAAACTGAACCAAAATCTAGAAAAAATAGAAATAAATAGAAACAAAATCTGTGTACACATCATAAGTGAGCAACAAATTTAAAGTGAACTGGTTTAATTTTACAATAGTCAAATATTTTGTCAATATCAGGACTGTAATCAGATCCTAATGTCAGATCGTGGATCCCTAGTTTATAAAATAATAAAGGGGCTTAAAAATAAATATAGATGTCTTTAAAATCTTGATAAAACAACAAAACTAGTGGTGCCTAAGACTTTTTCAGTGTACTGTACTTTTAAAAAAAAAAACCCTTCAATCTTAGCAACTGAACTAATTAACTATCTAAACCTGGTTCTCATGTCAGCTCGGTGTCTGTTGCAGACTTCACGTGTGGGCTTTTATCTCTTACACGCTCAGTCATGCTTTTTTCTCGGATTTCCCATCAGCTGATTCCCGTAGTTGAACTCCTCAAAACATCAGTTCACCTGCACCAGGGATGGAAGGTGTACCGTTGGAGAGCGGACCACCTGCACACGCCGAGGCCTGCTACTCAGCCGGGACGGTTCCTCCTCGGTTTGAGCTGCCTGTAAAAACAAGCGAGCAGCTGTGAATCAGCTGACTGCAAATACCAACCTCAAGTGTGAGCAGGAGATTCATGCTTGACTCGCAGATTTTATCTGGAGACATCTCAGTCTTTGAGCTGCTGTTTTCTTGTGAAATTAAAAAGGGGAAAAAAAAAAGGCAGATTGGGTGCGAGAATGGAAATATGAGTCTTTCCCCTATCTCACTTACTTAAAGGTCAGGCAGCTGTTTAATCTGAGTCTATAACTTTTCATAAGATGGTGCAGGACACGTGCTGCTGCTGCACATGACTGAGGTCGTTTTTAGGATGATCTGGAGACGGCAAAAAATAAACAAGGAGTGAGGAAAGAAATGTATCTGTGCCTTAAAAAAAAAGTTCAAAACACACCCAGAGTACCTGCAAATGGGTTTGACACAGGGCGTTGCCCATCCTTCGCCCTGCAGGCTTTCTCTTGATCGGCATGTGTGCTGAGAAAACAGAGTTTCTTTAAGTTCTAGTTTCCCGTTTGTCCATGTTTATCGCTGCATTTATAGGAGGAGTGGTGTCCCAGTTTCCAATAGTCTGTCTTTGCCATTTCCACCTCTGAGTACAGTGAAAAAGGTTGGATTCTGAAAAATGCACATAAAAGATGACATTTTATGATTTTCAGATCATAATTTGATACAAAGACCTGTTTAATGTTGCACTCGAGGCAGGACAGTTTGATAGTTTGACTCTTTTTTACTACAGTCATGCCGCTGTCACATTTGCAGGATGTGGTTTGTCAACGCCTGACTTTTCTAAACTTGTTGTTGCAATGCGCTGCGTTTGCTGACGGTAGTCCCGGGCCCCTCGCAAAATCAGGTTTGCTTTTGATGGAGAGTTGGTGCAGAGGCCTCATGTCACCTATGATGCTGTTTAAACTGGATTTGACTTGCATCAAACTCTCCCATCTTTATTTTACACAACTCCGCTCTTAAGTGCTCCGCCAGTTCTTTCTTACACATTAC
>JAOWBL010000006.1:8002459-8022555 GCA_028564865.1 Zenarchopterus dispar | reverse complement strand
CTTGCATCAAACTCTCCCATCTTTATTTTACACAACTCCGCTCTTAAGTGCTCCGCCAGTTCTTTCTTACACATTACACAACTCTAACAGTCTTAGTCATGCAACAACAGCATGTTTCAACATTCATGCATCGTCTTTGAACTACTTTCAGGTAGTATATGGTTATGATTTTTAAATTGTTGCATTTTGCTTTGTTACATTCACACATTGTCAAATCTTTTTTCCGTACATGCATGTTCAAGAGCGTAATTATGACCTAAATGCAGAATCATGGAGGTGAATCCTTGCATTGGACTAAAATGAAAGGCAGCGCAGCAGTAGATCTGATGATGGAACAATAATGTGGATTGAACAGATGTTCCTGGTAAACTGAACTCTGGGTGAATATCCGCCTGCAGGGCATAATAATGGAAAGTGATCTGTTTTATGCAGAAGCACAGAACAGATAAGGAGGCGGGAACTGAGATCGTCATCTGCAAATTTAACCGGTACCTCTCTGTGGCATCATCTCTTTCTTCTGCACAGGGGAAGCAGGCTAACCTGGAGCTGCTCTCTCCAGCCATGCTGAACGAACACACCCCTCTCATCACCTCGGGAGTGTGTAGTCTGGCCTCGGCCGCCGCAAAATGCGGCGCTACGTCAGAACCCCCTCAGGAATCCAGCTCTGCGGCGCCGAGCCAGGACCCTCGAAGACTCAACACCTTCTTTGGGGTGATGGTGCCGACCATCCTCTCCATGTTCAGCATCGTGCTGTTCCTGAGAACAGGTGTGTGGTACGAATTGAAAACTCGTAGAAAAAGCAGAAGCTGCCCTGGTTTGTAGATCTGGAGGTCTGTGTGATGCATTTACAGTATAACTGAGTCATTGTGCTGAAGTGACTCACAGTGGTGTGATCTCTCCTTTGCAGGGTTCGTGGTTGGTCATGCGGGGCTGCTGCAGGGTCTTTTAATGGTGGTGGTAGCCTACACCATCATATCTCTCACAATACTGTCCATCTGTGCCATTTCCACAAATGGGGCCATACAAGGGGGTGGAGCTTACTGTATCCATACCAACCAGCTGATTTTTTTTAGTCGTCTTTTTAAAATTCTGTTATAACTCACAAGTTTGATTGATTGTGGCTGATAAATGAGGCTTAACTAAAAGAAACCAGACATGATAAGTCGCTCTTTGGGGCCTGAGTTTGGCGGAAGCATCGGTTTGATGTTCTTCCTGGCCAAAGTGTTTGCGTGTGGAGAGTATGTTCTAGGTCTTGTGGAGGCCATACTTGATATGTTCGGTGCAGATCCAGGCAAGTGTTTGATCATGTTTTTGATTCTTGTGTGCACTTCTTTTCCCAGGTTACCTCCTACTTCATTTTCCCCTGTTTTCTCCTTTCCCAGAGTCTCCTGTGTCCCACGGGGTGCGGGTGCTCCCTCAGGGCTACTGGTACACGGTCCTGTACTCCTCAGTGATCCTTCTGCTGTGTCTGTTCGTGTGTCTGGTGGGCGCTCACATCTACTCTCGCACCGCCTTCATTATCCTGCTGGTGGTCACCGTGTCGCTCCTGTCCATCTTCATCAGCTCCGTGGCGGTCAAACCACGGGACTTCATCATCACCCACCAGGGACCTGGCAACCAAACGCTCCGCTACAACGCCAGCTACACGGGTTTCAGCGCTAGAACTCTGAGGAGCAACCTGGGCTGTGAGTTTTGATCGCCGCGCAGAGTGAATATCAGTGAGGATGTGAAAGTGCATTCACGAGAACAGGTGCAAGATGGTTATAAAGTTAGCAGCATTTGTTAAACATCTTGACATTGTTCCTCTTTTTTCTTTTTCTCGTCTCTGTAGCTGGTTACTCTTTGGACTACAGCACCAACTCCGTCATGTCCTTTTCCACCGTGTTTGCCATCATGTTCACCAGCTGCACCGGGATCATGGCTGGAGCCAACATGTCAGGTTAACCGAGGCCGCTTTCATTCATTTCTTTTGATGATTCTGTCGAAGCGCAACTCAAAAGCAACGTTTGATTTTCATGAGTTAATTTTTAGAATTTACAAAAAATGTATTATTACGTTTGACAGTTTCAAGTTATTTCCGTGGCCATTGTGAGTTCTTCTTCTTTCTTTAATGGAAGAGTAAATAAACATGCTCACGCTGATGTTCACTTTTACTCCACACACACACCTCTGAAGGGGAGCTGAAGACTCCGAGCATCTCCATCCCAAAGGGCACCATCGTAGCCGTCTTTTACACCTTCACAGTCTACGTCCTCCTCTTTATCTTGGTCAGCGCCACCTGTGACAGGTCTGAAAGTACTTGTAAATCACATTTTTATTTAGATAAGCATCTTGAGACGATCCTGTAAATTGTATTTCTGTCTGTTTTTAGGACCTTATTGATCCAGGATTATGGGTTCTTCCAACGAATTAACTTATGGCCACCATTTGTCACTATCGGGATATACTGCGCCTCTTTGTCGGCAGCGATGTGCGCTATGATTGGCGCTTCCCGCATCCTCCATGCTCTTGCCTTGGACCGCCTCTTTGGTAAGGATGATGTTTATTTTTTTCCTCTACATTGTGCGTTGAGCGTATTTTCATTTTTGCCGAAAGACTTCTGCTTTCCTCACAGGTTTGCCACTAGCTCCAGCTGCCATCACTTCAAGCTCTGGGAACCCGTGGGTGGCAGTGCTGTACACCTGGGGCCTTGCACAGGTGAGTTGTTGCAAGGTTTTGTAATTTTAGAATTAGAAAGTGTTTCCTAACTGATTCCTCTTTGTGTTTCAGTGTGTGGTATTTGCAGGGCATCTCAACGCTGTGGCAGCTCTGGTGACTGTTTTCTACCTGCTGGCCTACGCTGCTGTTGACCTGGCATGTTTGGCTCTTGAGTGGGCGTCCGCACCAAATTTCAGGTAACGCCTCTCTCTAAAACTCCCAGAAAATTCAGATAGCTTCCAGGTTCTGTTACTTATGGCCTTGCTTGCACATTGTAGTCTTGTACAAGTTGCCACAAGGCGGTTTGACCTTCACAGTCAACAGTAATTGTAATTAACTGGCATTGTATTATATTAAATATTTAGGTCTAAAAAAATGTATTTTATTTAACAGTTTTGGGTTGGTTTTGATCAACAAAATAAAACTAAGAGGCTCTGACTTTAATGGATTTTTTTGAAAATCGGCTCCTTTTTCAGCATTCAGTCAACAAGTTGTTCCAGGTGATGAAACAAAATTAGAAAAAGTCCCATTAAAAAAACCAAAACTACTTTTCTTTTATCATTGTCAATAAAAAAGCAGTTGAGACATGGTAATTGCTAAAAATTCTTATACCTAGTACTTCTAAAGTAATGGAAATAAGAGAGCAGGAATTGCAGTCCTATTTCTCAGCAGTGTGTGATGATGTAATACACAATATCACGTTCGTCCTACTGATCTCTTCCCAACCGTGATTGTTACGTTCCCAGCTTCTCTGTTGTGCGATGCTGCGTCGTGTCTTGCTGTACACTCGTAATTATATATGAGCCTTCTCATGTGTAATTGATGATTTTTCCTCCACTGAATGAAGCATGTTCCTTGATTAAAGACCATTCAGGTGTGGGGTATGGCGTGAAAGAGAGAGGAGGGTCTTTAAGAGTTTGTTGAATTTAGAGGAAGATGGTTCTGCTTGTTTCACCGTTGAGGACCTACGTAAGAGAACAGTCTTGACTGAGATCCCCTTGTTTGAAGGGAGGGCAAGGTCAGCTGATGTTCTTGTGATGAGTGCAGCGCCCAGGAAGAGCAGAAAGCTTTATGACTGAGTTCAAATAAGAAGGTGAAGACCCCGAAGTCGCTTTGTCACAAGTGTCAGCGACTTGTGTTTTATTCGGGCAGCCACAGGTAGCCAGTGTGGTTCAGTCAGCAGAGGTGAGACAAGAGCTCTTCTGGGTTGATCTTTGGAGAAGCGATGGAATGAATACTTTATTTTTTTATTTATTTTTAAAGAAATGCCCTGTAATTTAGGACTGGAACCAAGAATATGCTGAGCCTGAGATTCCCAAGTTAGGAGGGGTAGATAGCAGTATGTTGTTGTTAAGTGCATCAAAGGTAGCAGGTAGGTCAAGAAGGAGAAACACTGAGGACTGACTCGCCGCTCTTCCTCGCCGCTCTTCCTCACCGCTCTTCCTCGCCGCTGTTACACACAGCAGAGCTGTTTCGTTCGAGTGGCCCCTTTTGAAACCAGACTGGTTTATATCAAGAAGGGCTGCTTTGTGTGAAGAAGTCAGTGATGTGCTTAGAAACTCCCGTTCAATGACCTTGAACAGGAAGGGAGACCAGCAGATAAATCTCAACCCAAGCAGGGATGACTGAGGTTTTTTTGTTGTTTTTTTGGTGGCATGACCATAGCTTGTCTGAAAGCTGATGGAAATGTGCCTGAGGCAGCCGAAGGATTTATGATGCTTGTGACTTCTTCCGTAACCGGTGGACCTGCGGTGGAGTAGAAATGGAGATATTTCTGGTCTAGCACTACTTGTTGGCAGCTGGTTTAAGCTTGTATGAATAAGTTTGCTTTTCTAGAAAATATATCTGTATATGTGTTTGGACTTGTCATATATTTTATGAGTCATTTATTATCTCTTGCTAGAGAGCATCAGAGCCACGTTTTCCTTCAGTTGTCCGGTTGTCTGACTCTCTTGTTCCTCTGTGTTCATCAGACCCACCTTCCAGCTCTTCTCCTGGCACACCTGCCTCCTGGGGATCCTCAGCTGTCTGGTCATGATGTTCGTCATTAACCCCGTGTACTCCTCGGCCAGCATCGTCCTCCTGCTGCTGCTTCTGCTCTTCCTCCACTACCGATCACCCACCAGCAGCTGGGGCTACATCAGCCAGGCTCTCATTTTCCATCAGGTAATTGAAACCAGACGCAAACACGCCTTGTTTTCACATACATGTGCGTTTGTACACCAGTCAGTCACATGCCTGTTCACTCTTATGGAAATCCCTGTCAGACCGGTGTGTGAAACTCTGCCTTTCCTTTTTTTTCCCCCCTCTATGGAATTTGCCTCAAGTTCGTGAAAATTTTTAAACTCTTGCTTTAGGTTTTAGTGAGACAGGACAGTAGGATGAACAAAATAATTTACTAAAATATTATAAACGTATTGGCCACTTTGTACTTAACAATGTTGTCAATCAAATTGCGTAAAAATAAGCAAAACAGTTAAATAATAAGAAATCCAAAATTTATATAAGAAGAAACATATAGCTACATGTAAATGAGATCAAACATGTTTTGAATTGATAATTTGTGCAATTAAGCAATCTTTATATTGTTAAAAATGTGTGAAGTCCTGATGTTAATGTGATAAAATAGGTCTCCTATAGTATAAATTATACGTATAAGCTCCACATGAAGCAGGTCAGTATCTTCACTTCTTTCTTTTTTTTTTTTTACCATGATCATTACTTTGAAAAAAAAACATCTATTACTACTGTTGTTTTCCAAGCGCATATTCAACAAAACAGGAAGTCAGAATCTCCTCTGTGGCTGTTGGCAAAGTTGTGACCACTAGGGGGCCATTTACTCCAGTTATGATGGGATCCAGAATCTGAAGAGTAAGACCAGAGTTGGTCTTGATGGTCATGAAAAAGCCTCTGAAATAAGTGCACCCTCGTACTCGAGTATCCAAGAGCCACTATAAAACACAACCAAGATGGCTGCAGAATTACTAATAAAAACAACATTTTTTTACTACAAAACCAACAGCGATCATTCCACTGCAGACCAGTATGGATTTCTTTAGTTGATACGAGTCTGGTTGTCACTCTGTCTGCGTCACATGCTTCATTTCTCTGACTGGTTGCACACCTACGCAGAAGCAGTTTCTTCTGGATCTGTTGGTACTGATCCCTGAAACTCAAAGTCAAATTCAGAGGAACCATCAAAGAGGACAAACATTACATTGGCTGGTTGCGTTACTGTGTATGTGGAACTACACCATAAATCAGAATCAGAATACTTTATTGATCCCCGAAGCGAATGTGCTCTAGTTTTCACCTGTGCTGTTTCCTTATGTCTGCTGCGGTGTAGGTACGGAAGTATCTGTTGATGTTGGATGTGAGGAAAGACCACGTGAAGTTCTGGAGGCCGCAAGTGCTGCTGATGGTGTCCAACCCGCGCTCCTCCTGTCAGCTCATCCTGTTCGTGAACCAGCTGAAGAAGGGAGGACTGTTTGTGATGGGTCACGTGCAGTTGGGAGATTTGGGTAATACTCAGTTATACCTATCTGAAAATGACATTATTAATTTTTTTTTAACCCATTGCTCAATTACTTTCATATTATGATTCTTTCAAACTCGTCCAATAGCTTCAGATGCATCAACTCTACATTTATTTACCATTCTTGTCAGTCTTTAAGCTTGGCGGTTTTTGTTTTGGAAGTACCTTATGGTCTGACTCGTGTCATTGCATGACATCCTGCAGGTTTGGCAGCAAGGAGGAGCATACCTTTGGGATTTGTCATGTTCTGGGAAGTGTCTTATGATGGCAATAACTGAGCATGTGATCCTTCTTTACATTCAGTCTTAAAGGAAGTAAGCAGGAAATAACGAGGCTGTACTGAACATGAGTAAAGTTATATTTGAACCACCAACCTCCTCGTGGCCTTTCACTTCCCATCTGCTGTTGGGTATCCTGTATTATTTATAGCATAGTTTCTTTGTATTATATTAACCAGAGACCTGAATAATTAAATATTACCTTTGCATATGAAAGTACATATCCTCTTCCAAGTGCAAGACAAGTTATTGTTTTTATGTGATACCTAATGGCCCCAAGAGCAAATTATTCATATAGTACTGATTTACAGTCTGTCCACGTGCCCCCTGGTGGTCGTGAGGAGACATTGCAATGTTGACATATACTGAAATAAACATTTTTTTCAGTTGGGTAAAGCAAGTGTTTTCATGTAAAATCATTAACCTTAGCTAAATTTGTGCTTCATAAAGCATTCGTGAGTTCAGTTTTAATTATGCATTGTGTATTGTTGTGGTCCACTTTGTTACTATTTTAGATGTAATGCCACCACCTTCTATGAAACCAGTGATACATACCAGCAGAAATATTCTCCTTCTGCCCTCAAAAAAACTGAAAATGTAAAAGTCCATCAAAAATAGGTGTACCTAGTAAAGTTTTCAGTAAGTGTAGATATCACACAGAAAAAAATTAAAAAGCTTTTACATCAACATCAACAAAATACAACCTGTAACATAAAGCTGAAATTTGCAGCTGCTGGAAGGAAAAAAAAAAGTCAGTTATTTGTTGTCCATGTTGTACATTTTTAAGAAACATTTGCAGTATAGAAAAGGGTAGGATCACAGATTGATTGATTGGTTAATCCAGTTAACATTCTAGTGCATTAATTTTACTTTAATTTGTCCAGGTTCCTTACTGTCCTGCAGTGTGTGTTTGGCCTTCTCTAAGTAGGGTTTTTTCAAATGTGTGACCTCAGTTTCTCCTCCACACATGTTTAATTGCAGTTCTGCTGTCAGTAGTTTTTTGCATCTATAAAATGAAGCCTTCACTTTGGTTTGTTGTTATTTAGATTTGTGCAGTGAATGAATCCCCACCCTCCCTGTGTTGCAGACACTCTCCCGTCAGACCCAGTCCAGCAGCAGTACAACTTCTGGCTGAGCCTGGTTGATAAGCTTGGGGTGAAAGCTTTTGTAGACCTGACGCTGTCTCCTTCAGTCAGACAAGGAACCCAGCATCTGCTGCGCATCACAGGCCTTGGTAAACTCCATTTATTTTCCTTCTCTTTTTTTTTTTTTGCCACTTTCAGTACATATTATGGTATAGCTTTGCCTGTGCACAGTGAATCTCGTGCACTCTGATGATGCTTATCTCTCTCCTCCAGGTGGTATGAAGCCCAACACACTGATTTTGGGTTTCTACGACAGCAGCACTCCTGATGACTTCTTCCTGCAAGATTCAGCCTTCTGTCATTCATCAGTGGGAAAAGGCAGTGAAGGAGATTATAACTTTGGGGTTGACCTACCCTCGCTGCAGGCCCACTTCCCCCCTGTCCGCCACGTGGAAAGCCCCCGATGGCTGTCCCCGGAGGAGTATGTCGGTATCATTTCTGATGCCATCAAGATGAATAAAAACGTGTGCCTCGGCCGATACTTTTTCCAGCTACAGGGAGAAGGTAAAGATAGTAAAGTGGATGGATCTGAACGAATTATAGATGTGTGGCCGCTCAACCTGCTCCAGCCAGGCTGCCGCGACTATCAGGACGTCTGCAGCCTCTTTCTGCTGCAGATGGCCTGTGTGCTCAACATGTCCAGCAAGTGGCGCTACGCAAGAATGAGGATCTTCCTGAACGTGGAGACTGCTTCCTGCGATCAGGGCTGGGTGATAAATGAAGAAACATTTCGAGAGCTGCTGAAGAAACTGAGGATCAGGGCGTCCATCAAGATAGTGGCGTGGGACTCGGTGGTGCAGCACCACAGCCTGCCAGAAGGGGAGCGCTCTGCAGAGCCGTCGCCGGCTCTGTCCGAGGAATTCCTGTCCGCGGTGAACCGCATGCTGATGGAGCACAGCTCGCAAGCTACCGTTCGCTTCCTGTGTTTACCTCAGCCTCCTGCTCATCAGAGCCAGTCGCAGCAGTACTTGGCTCAGCTGGAGGCGGTGACCAACGGTTTAGGACCAACGCTCTTGACTCACGGCGTCACCCCAGTCACGTACACTGACCTCTGAGCATGTTTGAGTTTAGTTCACGTTCTGTCACTTCTCATATATGCAAAGTCTTATTCAGTTGTTACTTAAAAATATGTAAAAACCAGAAAACAAATGATTTACAGTATTTAGTGCACTCTTACATGCTGGAGTGGTTTTTCTTTTGTTAGAAAATGATCACAACCAAGTGCCACTAGAAGTTTTGCTTTGAAATAGGATACTTTCCTATTTTTATATACTTGAATGAGCTTTGTGTCTCAGACAAGATATTTAAGGTCGTAATTCATGTTGACGTAACTTCCTGTGTGTATCAGCTGCACGTCTGCTTATCACAGAAATAAATATGTGGAAAAACTTCACAGCAAGAACATGCACGTGAACAGCACTGGTCGCCAGAGATGCTGAGGATGGAAATGTCTGCAATTCATTTCTGGGATGAAATAATATACTATTTCTGGTGTTTTTGATAAAAAAAAATAACTCCAGGTTCAGTGTATCACAGTTACAACTGTTCCTCTTAACTCCTTTGCATTGTTTTACAGCTTTGTTTGTTTTCACGTTTGTGCTGGTTGCCTGATCAAGTGATCCAAAGAGTCATGACTTCTCGTGCACTTAGACAAGCTGTTTGCTGCCCTTTGTCTCTCTGCCTTGTGTACAGAAAGGGAATGAATTGCACATTTGACTTCAGAATGATAAACTGCATCAGATGCTGTTGTTTTTGTTGAAATGAAGCAAACATCTCTGGATCTCTGCAGCGCAGACTAGAAGAGGTCATATGAATGGTTAACGTGGTACTCAGAGATATCAAAAAGAATCCAGTCTGTGAAGGAAACAGACTAACCAAAGCAAGTTGCCATATTTTTAAACCGATTAGATTAAATATTTATAACTATATGGTGTATATATATCCCTGCCCTTTTCATGGTTTGTTTGGTGTTTCTGAAAAACATCTTGCTCATCTCAACCAAGTTCATTCTCAACAGAAAAACATCAGCGGACTTTTGCTTGTTGTAGACGTGCATGTAAACCAATACACCACATGCACTTTGTCTTATTTATGTAACAGTTTTATTTTAAGTGTATTAAATGTGTATTTAAGAATGTAAAAAAAATTATGAACACAATTTCCTCACTAGTCTCAGTTGTAGTAATAATAATAATAATAAAATATTAGTTGGAAAAAAAATTCCAAAAGTGCAGAAGTGTGGATTGTAAAACAGTGACTTGCATTTACTTTGACTTTAGGTTCATTGGAAACTGGATAAACATATTTCATTGCTGTTTACACCATTTGGTTTTTGTATATACTGCACATGCAGAGTAAATGTAGGGATCCCACTTTGCATTTTTCACACTGCATCAAGCAATTTTTGTTTTGTTTTTTGTTCTGGGTTGTAACAGAAGCAGAGTGAAGAACTGGCTGATGCAGGATTTGAAAGACAGATGTTAAGATTTCATAATGTTAAAACATGAAATATTCTAATATATTCCAGGAAAAATTGTTTTCTTTCAGCAAAATAAACAGAATTCTCTAATGTTGTACACTTATGTGAGATATTTGAGTCACACAGACATAAAACTAAAGTTTTAAAATAAACTTATTTTAACACACACACATGTATATATATATTTATATAAATAAATATATACATATGTGTGTGTGTGTGTGTGTATAATGCTCATGCCAATATTCTGGCAATATACACAATATCTGGTCACTAATAAATCACTCAAACTGAAAAGAACTGCACACTGACTGCATTTTACAATTGTGTTATCTGCTAATAGAGAATAGAAAAGATAATTCATTACAAATTCCATATTTAGGTATTTTAAAAAAGGAAGTAAATGCATTCACAGTTATGTCAATAATAATGATATCACAGACGGGACTGCTCCTCCTTTGCAGCAGGTCTCTCCTTGTCTTTATACTCTCTACTTTCATGTTTTCTTGCATCCGGAACATTTCGCAGCTTTCTGATGAGGAACGTCGACATACGGATCCAGTCTGGTAGGAGTAATGTTAGAGCTGCATTCTGTCAGATGTTAGGGAAAGAGAAATGTTAAACTTTTTTTTTTTTCAGTTAACAAAGAAAAAAAAAAAAAAGATCACAGCATGTGGTGGCTCAGACCTGCAGCGTGTGAGACAGACAGCCGCTGGTGTAGCTGGAGTGACCCACAGTATTCACCGCATCCCGGGCAAAAGCAGGGGCGCTCTTCACTAGACAGTTGACTTTCATGTTGTGTGTCATGTTGGTGGACACCATGGAGGGAGCCACACACTGAAGAAACATCAGCGTTAGTCTGAAACTTCCCTTCACATGACCATACAATCAACAAAATACACGTATGTTTCTTCAACCTATGAAAGGACCCATCAGTGGTGATAAGTTAAAATAATGATGGTTTATGTTAGTTTTGTGACCTGTTATGATAACAGTTATTCTATAACCAACAATATCATGATTAGCAGACAGCGCAAAGGCTTATTTTAAGCTGACTTAAAAATGTTGAAACTCTTGATATGTTTTTACCTGAACAGTAATTCCTTTTGACTTGTACTCAGCATGCAGACTCTGAGAGAAATATGTTACAAAAACCTGCGAACAAGAAGAAAAGAGCCGTGAGAGAGCACATTAAACCTATGATTTTAGGATGTGGTTGAAAAGAGAAGTAGAAAATACCTTGGTGGCAGAGTAAAGGGCCAGCAGAGGCTGTGGACGGACCCCGACTATAGATGAGATGTTGATGATCAACCCCGTCTCTCTGGGAAGTTGATGGAAGACAAACAACCATGAATTCATCCAACACGCCCATCATGTCTTTCACTACTGTAAACTGCTGATACAACTCTGTGTGTGAGTACCTTTCCACCATGCCTGGCAGAACCAGTCGGGTCATCTGAATCGAGAACATATGATCATTATCAGACGGAGTGGTATGTTCAGGTGAAAGCAGATAACAAGAAAAAAAACACAGCCAGAAGACATACCTGCGAGACAGACAGCATGTTACAGTTGATAACCTGAGTTATTTTCTGTTCAGAATAAACACTGAGTTAAACATCAGCTGATTCAGAGACAAACAAGACCTCTAACATAACAAGAAATCACTCAGTGTTGTCTGTTATTGAACTTACCTGTTCAGCGTCTGGCATTTCCAGAAAATAGGCAAAGTGATCAGAGCAGATCATCCCCACATTGTTAACTGTGTGGATTACAAACATAAAAAAGGACCCATGTTAATAAACACCTCAAGGCTATTATCAGTGTTTAACTCTTAAACTTATTCTGAATTCATTCAACGTTTATTTTTGTTTGAGAGAAGCTGAGAAAAGACTCATGGAATCTTAGTTGTGGGAGACTGAAATGATTCGAAATCTTTTTAATTTTCTTATTAGTTTTTTTTTCTTTCTTTTTTTTGTTCAGTTTCAGAGTGGTTCTGCTGGATCAAACTTGGAGAAATTTAAACTATTGTTGCTCATCATGTATTAATGAGCTTTCATGACCTTGAGAGGTGCATGCTGGTGGATTTGTTAGTCTCTTGTTTTTAGTTTCGAAGCCGAGCAAAGCTGAGGCTTCTCAAGTTTTGACTTCGGTTTGGTTTGAAACTTTTTAGGAGTGAAAGTAAGAGGAAGTGGTTCACGTCACGTCTCACTATTTACATCCTGCTTAATACAGAAAAATAGGATTTTTGTTTCTTTACAACAAATCTGAATCTGTCACTGAAAAGGGGCGCATTTACGACATGAAAATAAAGTGTGTCTGTTAATTTAAGCTACATTTAAATATGATGATGTCCCAGAGAGAAAGTAAGACACAGAAGAGCTCAATCAATAAGTTTCTGATTCTTTTTCTTTATTACCCAGAATTCCAATCTCCAGGCCTTTAATTTGCTTGGCTATTGTTGGATAGATGCTGCAGCCCTCTGTGAAGTCCACTTGGATGGTTCGAGTCTTTTGTCCATGCTCAGTCTCTGAGGGAGTCAAATAAGTTGTGAATTATTTCTGCTTGACAGCAAATGTGTTTACTGTAATAAGACAGCAGCATCATTCAAATGTGACTCACCGATCTCTTTGGCAACCATTTGAAGCTTAGCATCAGATCTCCCAATCAATACAAGATCCAGGCCTCTCTGTGCCAGCTGGAGGGAAAAATGCAGACAGAGGGGTTATCGTCATCGAAGACAAGACTCTGCAATCATTAATCAGGCGGTTCTATCTGAAACAATCGAGCATGACGACACTATCAAATTGTTTTTTAATGATTAAGTTTCAAGTTTGAACCAACAGCTGATAGACTCACCTCCCTGGCATAAGCTTTCCCAATGCCAGATGTGGCACCGGTGACCACTGCGCAAAGGATAGAGCACAGGTGATCAAACCAAGACAGAAAATAATCTTTTGTTTAGTTTTTTTCGTCCTCTGGTATAAAACTATTCGCTGACCAAAAGAGATATGACAACAAAATATGGAGCTTTTTGAAAAGTTTTGCAAATATACAAGCACATTTCAACATTTTTGCAGTCCCAAAAGCTTTATTTTGCAAA
Source organism: Zenarchopterus dispar (assembly GCA_028564865.1). NCBI lineage: Eukaryota > Metazoa > Chordata > Actinopteri > Beloniformes > Zenarchopteridae > Zenarchopterus > Zenarchopterus dispar. The sequence continues at coordinate 8,009,318 of JAOWBL010000006.1, read as the reverse complement.
CCTTAGATAAAAATATCTATATTTACCAGTTTTATAGCTATAATTTATCTATTGCAAAATTAAGGTCAACGGCTGAACAAAAACACTGAAGGGTTAGTTACACATGCATATGTGGCTGACCCTGTACCTGCTAAAGAGAAAAGTAGAAAAATACAGAGAAATGAAAAGCAGAGACAAAAGTGGACTGCAATGTTTGTTGAAAATAAGATGAAAATAAAACATCAAGAAGGAATGAGAACAGCTTATGAAGTCTGTATTGCTGAGAGGAAGGCTGGTGTATTTCAGCTTGGTGTCTGCAGCAAAGGGTCTTTAGCCTGAAATAATTGCCTCTGCACCCGGGAATCAATCATTTTTTAATCACCATGGTGACAGAAAACCCCATGATTTTGTCTGCAACGAGGTTAGAATCTCCACGAGGTATCACAAACATGGCAGCACACACATCCAGTGTGTGAAAATGACATTCATTACTGTGTTTACAACTTGTCCAGAACCCAACATTAAAAATGACACTTTACATCCTTTTCTTATTGCTATGAAGGCAACCTGGAGGAGAACATGAAAAATGCGTTCTTTGACCTCACCTGCCCACTGTCCATAGGCCCTTAAATCCACTCGCCAGTACTCCGACAGGAAAAACTCTCTGAATCCACACCAGCATGACCAGGTGAGCTTCAGCAGGTAGAAGGCAGCAGTTAATCCTCCAAAGATGGCCATGATGTCAGTGAACGACATCTTGCAGCAGAGCTCCTGGCAGAGGAAGCTTTCTTTCTGGTCAAGTGTGTCAATGTTTAGAAAGCGGTTAATCCCTCTTGTCTGGTAGAGGACTTGGTGTTTTTCTCTTGTGCTCCTCCTCACATTGCTCCACCTTCACTCTTTGCTGCCATCGCTGGGGGTGAGATTGTGAGATTGGCAGATGGTAAGTGCACCTTCAAACCTTTTCTCAGAAGTTCACTGTAAATCAGTGTTTATCAATGTGGTGATGCTACTGACACTGATTATTGGTCTGTGAAGGTGACCCAACACAAGAGCATGCCGTGGTGACAACATTAACGCAGAAAAGAAGCAATCTGAAGAAAAGGTGTAGTCAAAAAAAAGTAAAATCTGCTCATATGCACTAAAGATTTTCTCTTACATAGTTGTGGGAGTTAACCTCAAACTGACATTCTTCATCACTTACCTGTTTTCAAAACTGACTATCACTTTTCTTGTGGTGTAACTTGATCCACAGAATTTGTGAAGTGCACCTTCAAAACCCTCAGGATCACAAGAGCACTTTTAATTAAAAACCCGTCCTCATTGTGCGTGCATCAAACTGGAATCTAATCACAAAAGTCCCAAACAGGACTGTGACTCATTTGGCAGCGATAAAAACCACAACGCAGACGTGAATGTGACAACTGATAAGTCTCTGCTAAGTTTACAATCTGGAAGTGTTTCATCTCAGCAGAAACAGTCCTACCCATTTGTGTAGAATCAACATTTGTACACTGATAAGCTGATATTACTCTTGATTTATTGTCTGAGCGATAATATTTGTGATAGTTTACAAATGGCATGCGTATGCAGTCCAGTCACCCAAGGTATGGGAAAAAGCTGCTTATCATAACGTTCTGTTAGCTCGAGAAACCATCCCTTCGCTGTTTCCATCCAAACTCTGTCCTAATCTGGACATGAAGGATTTTACTGTTTAAACTGTGAGCTGCTGATCTGACTACTCAATGCAGGCTTATTTTCCAGAAATTTCCACAATGAAAAAAAAAAAAAAGAACATAATAGTTAATTAATCCAACAAATTTCATAGTGTCTATATTTACAATAGCTTTTTTAAAAGTTTCTTTTGTTATCAGACTTCTGTCAAAACATACCTGACGTGTCTCTGACTTCATCGGCGACATCACTAGGTGGTGAGTGACACGTGCAGATCAGCTGATGTTCACTGAAACATGAGGAAACATGGTCCTGTAAGAGAGACTGGTACCCCTTTAAAACTCAAGTAAAACACATTTTAATTCTGTACAGATACAGACTTCAGACAGTGAAACATTAGAGTTTGGTTCCTCAGTCAGCCCAGAGACTTCCCAACATCTACCCTCTACAGCTCAGAGCAGAACACAGAAAGATCCCCTCCACATTCCTAAAAGGACACTTTACATATTTTTCTTATTGCTATAAAGATAAGCTGGAGGAGAACATGAGGAACTGTTTCTTTGACTTTGCCCGCAACACTGGTGTTTTTTTGGCCAATGGCCTTTAATTTGCCCTCCATCTCTCCAGGTTAAAAAAACTGCACTCTTTGATTGACACCATGGTATCATGTTATGTGCATCTGCAGAGAAACAAGGAAAAAGAACCGAAGAGAGCAGGCTGTGGTTTGGCAAATGAAGATTTAACAAGCATCTGGAAATACCTTTGTGCATTAGCGGTTAAGTGCTGACGGCGCTCCTCAACACAGGAGTGAATCACAAAACCCACATTCAGAATAACAACCTGTGAATAAATCACTACAAAGAGGTGGCTTGAAAACTGTTCCCGCTTTAGGTCAAGTTAATAATATAATTCATTCTTCAATAGACACGTTTACTTGTCTGAAACATAAAACAACAAATATATAAAAATCAAACAGGATTTGGACAATTGTGATAATTTAATAATATTCGAACATATTGCAGCTGTGTACAAGAACAATATACTGATATGGGATCATGAGGCAGTCAACATGGCTATTTGAGTATTATAGTAAGAATTATACATTAATATAACCAAGTGGCAGGTCAAATATTGATTGATCCGCTCAGCATAGTTCTGGCGGTTGGTTATTTTAAAAATAGGACTGATTGTGAAAGTGATAACAACAAACGAGAACTGTTGATACTGGGTTTTTCTCTCTTCTCCAATGAGGGCGATGGCCGTCCTTCCTGAGCCCGATTCTGCCACAGGTGTCGTCCTGTCAGGGGGCAGATTTTTCCAAAATTTTGAGTTGTTCAAATGAATATTTTCACTGTAAAACGACTTGACTAAAGCTGACTAAATACTGGTCAAGAGAACGAGAGACGGATGAAGTTCTTGGGAGTTTATGGATTCACCTGCTGCTGTACCAGCATCAATAAGTAAATAAATAAATAAATAAATAAATAGGCTACTATCAGAGCAAAAACATTAATCAAACTTAATAACTCGTACCTCTGCACAGCAGGAGTAGCAGTGAGATGAAGGCTCTCCTTGCATTCATAAATGCAGTCTGCAATAATCATCATCATCTCAGCTGTTGCTATGGTGTTCAGTTTCTGTTTCAAAGGCTCAGAGAGCTGAGAGGACAAATGATTGAGAGGCTGCAGGGAAATGGTTTTGCTTTATTTCCACCCTCCAACTGACTGTTGGTGTTTTCAGTGATAGAACAAGCACTTGAAACCTTTTATTTCTGAATAACCTTTCAATAGCGAAGAATGTGAAACAGTTTGACATTACATTTTTATCTTAACATATATAACTGGTGGTGATTGCTTTGTTTTCTTGTTTTTGTTGTTGTTTGTTTTTGTTTTTAAAATGTTTCGTTTACTGCAAACAGATGCTTTTTTGGGGGAAACCTTACCCTAATTCCTGTTTAGGAAACTCAACTTCTTGCAGCATTTCCGTGATATTTCCTTGTGAAAGATTGAAAGCTCCCCGTTCTTTGTTGGTTTTGGATGCAGCAGAATCGACATGTTATGAGACAGTAAGACATCATGTGGTCAGTTGCACAACAAAGTGGTAAATCAGAGAAATAAAACATAGTTTATAAACTGTTTCACAGCTTTTATTACACATGTAAACACATCCACACCTCAATACACACAGAGGTTGCTGCATCATTTGATTTTCTATAAACGTGCACATCTGTGTGTAACGCTGAAACTGTTTAATCAATTATTTATTTATTTATTTTTATAGCTGTACGTCACACGCTGAACTTCCTGGTGTTTATGTTCTCTCTGCTCAAATTGTCCCAAAATTTCCTGATCACTTTAACAATAAATAAGTAAATAATTTGACTTGAGTATAAGATATTCATTTTATGACACTAAATATACACTAAATATAGGGATTAAAACATTTGTTTACTCTAGGAAGAAATTTATCAAATATAAAATGAAAGTGAGGTCTGTTTTTAATCTTGAATTCTGTGAAATAGACAAATTTGCAGCAAAAGGTAGAGTTTGAGCACCCATTCAGGATCATTCATGTGGAAGTACATTTAAACCATTCATGCTTTTATACGCTGAGTAAATCTAATTTTGACGTGTTTATTGTAATACAGTGCCTGATCAAAAAATATTTATATTTTATACCTTTGACTGAAGGATACATTCATCAGGGCATATGGCGTGTACAGATCAGTTTTGACCCTTTGAATAGAGGGGAGTTAGAGACAGGACAGGGGTGAGGACATTTGAACGTGACTGCGATAACAGCACCAACCACTAGAGGGTGCTGCTGGTACCTGATACATTAGCCCAATTAAAAGAGGGCATCTCCTCAGCTCCTCATCTGTGCTTATTGTTGAAAAAGGAGAAAAACACAAAGTTCAAAAACATACAATTTATTAGCTTGTTTGGTTTGTAAAGCAACCCCCTCTAAAAATAAAGGGAACATTTTGTCACATGGCTCCAGCAGACCCCCGGGACCCAGAAATGGATTCAGTGGGTACAGCAAATGGATGGATGGATTTTGTCTCATTTAGTTCCAAATCATGTTTTAAAAAAGTGATGTGAATTTTTTGAAGTGGTAAGAATTTTGTAAGTCACATTTACAACAATTTTTAACTTAGAAATATACTAAATAGTTAAACATAAATATTAAATGTTATACAATAATGTTAAATACTAAATCTAAATCTTAAATATAAATGTTAAATGTTAAAATTAAATCAAAATTTTAAATGTTAAATATAAATATTAATACTAAATCTAAATAATAAATATAAATATGATATATTTCATTTCTACTTAACTGGCAAATCATTGTGGGAACCCACGCTCACCATTTTCTGGGACGTAACTGCTTTAGTGTCGTGATCAAGTCTCTCTGAGACTACTGTGACAGAAGGTCTCATGTTACATAGAATAGGATTACTCATCCTAAATAACACTCTCAAATGCCTTTCAGGGAAGTTTCCCTACTTTCTTTATGCCGTTGATCCTGTGATCCTGGAAAGAGTGACTGATGTCACTGTCAGAGGCTGCCAAATGAATCCCTCCATCGATTAAGTTCACAAAGGAAACAATTATATTGCTCCTTTCATCCCTCAATATTCTGTTAAATGGGACTGACACGTTTAATGGTAGACTGTATATAAGTCGCAGAGATTTTATAAGAGATTCTTGAGCAGTAGGCTGTGCAAGTAATATATTACTTTCTACATGAGTATATTACATATTAGGTCTGTCAAATCAATATTGTTGACAATAATGTTTGGCATACAAATATTAAAAGATTTAATTTAATTACATCTTGCAATCACAGTAAATTCCCTTTGTTATTCAATTTTTTTGTCTAATTTTTCCTTTTTTTAAATTACAATAATAAAGACAAGGCCTGTCAAAATGTCTTCAGTTAGTCATACTATGATTTTATCTTTTAAGAGCAATCCACTGTTATAATTATTAACTTAATATCAGTTTTTCAGTCTTTTCTTACTGCTTCTGTAAGATTTGTGTATGAAACAAATAATTACATGTGGACAGAGCTGTGTCAGTTTTGTGCAGTGCTGCTGTCTCTGCTGTGGGCCAAGCTGCTTCTTCTCTCAGCTGGACTCTTGATACATCTGACCTTGCTTCCCAGTGATCCCTTACAGTGCTGTCAGCCATGTCACTAAGAGGCTTGCATGCAGCAGATCAGTTTAGCAAGCCCTCACCTGACTAATCTGATTACCTCAACAAGTCTTCCACCAATCTGCAGGGACAAGAAAAAAGGAGAACAAAAATTATCTTCACATATTTAACAGACAAGATTCTTTAAAAAAAAAAAAGCAGTTCGAATTGTGTGTTTGAGCAAATTTCTCTCAGCATACTGTTGAATTTTTTTTTTTCATTTTAATTGTTATTTAGGTTGTTCTTTTCCACCAGGCTTAATTACCATCTACCCAGTCAAGAGTGATTTTCAGTAGCTTGCCACAGAAGTCACACAAGATGTCTGCAGCCCTGTGCTCCTGCTTATGTACGTCTTTGGGTTTTATTAGCATCTCTTTAACATGCATGTTAAAGGAGACATATTATACCCTTTTAAAAAAATAAAATAAAATTTAAAAAAGGTAACTTAATTTCTTGAGTTATTAATAAAAATGTCTGCAATACTTTTTGGTGAAAATACAAATGGACAGGACTACACAAGTTCCCTTTTTGACCAAGTCTTTTCAGTTCTGTTTATAGCGGCTGGTTTTTAGGGGGTGGAGCATCTTAACTTCAGACCACTCCCCTTTTTTGCAGAGCAAGTTTCTTTTGAAGTATAAAGCTGGATTTATACTTCTGCATCAAAGCTACATGGTAACTGCAGTGCAGATGTGAACTCGATGTTGTAGGCTACAGCATAGCCTGATGTACATCTTTCTCCAAATATAAATAAGTGTTGTAGCAATGTGAAGTGCAAAAAATGTGACTGGTGGATTTGATCTTCTTTTTCAAATTGTTTGCACTATCTCTTCTTCATCTCTTTGTAAAAACGGTTAGAACCAAGGTTTGCAACCAATGTCTGCAAAACGACTGATGGTCCAGCATTAATTTGCATAGAATATGTATATATAGAATATGTATGTATGTATGTGTGTGTGTGTGTGTGTGTGTGTGTGTGTGTGTGTGTATATAATATTATAATATTATATGCC
>JAOWBL010000006.1:7960426-7995417 GCA_028564865.1 Zenarchopterus dispar | reverse complement strand
ATAGATAGATAGATAGATAGATAGATAGATAGATAGATAGATAGATAGATAGATAGATAGATAGATAGATAGAGATAATATTACTTGAATGTTTTGTTTAAAAGCACTTTGAAAAATCTAAAGCTAAAACTTTTAATTTCTCAGAATTTTCTGAAGTTGAACACAGGAAATAAAAGATAAATTAAAGATTAATCTTCAGCTTTTTAAACTACTGACCCTTGTTTTCTTATGTGACCCTCATGTTTTTCAGTAAATTTATTGAAAAATGATACTAGTTTGTTTTGAATAAGTTGAGGTTTGAGGTTACATCTTGCACATCTATGTAAATGCAAATTTAGAGACAAATTACACTCAGCAAGTATTATCGTATATGTTACAGTACCTGGATCAGTTGTGCAAAAACTAATTTTTTTAAGAAAGTAAAGAAACCTTGTTTCGAGAAAATTAGAAGACTATTTTTGATGATTTTGCTAGTTTTCTGAATTAAAGTCAAGAAAAATTTTCTTACCCCATTAGCAAATATAGATTTTGTTTAAAATAGGATAATTTTTTAGCCAATTAATGGAATATTAGGTTTATTTCTACTGGAGCTGTTCTTATTGTCTTGTCATGAATCATGGACTTGAACTTCCCAGGCGGTTAAGACAACACAAAATAGATAGAAAATGATGTTGTAATTTCTCTGTCACATATGGTCTCAAAAACTCTGGGTTTCACCATTTGTTGTCTCATTTAACCTTTCAGATATTAAATTAATAAATATTGCTTATGTGGGAAAAGTTTAACCATCTGTTTCTCTACTGTTGGATCATTTAACAACAAATGAAAAATCAGAATTGATGGGAAAATAAATTTAAAAAAAAAAAAGAACAATGACAAGTTCAATTTCTTTTATGGGACAGAAGACAATAAATGACATCTTGATAGAGCCTTATTTGCTCATTTCTTTCTTAAATTAAGTAACGTAGAACTGATGAATTGCCATTGACAGCAAAGCAATAGTAAAGCATCAAACCGGCCCCACAGGATGGAGTATAATTAATGAAATATAAGAGTGAAGAACCAGACAAGAGGGTCAGCAAATGCTGCATGATTTCAAGCCATGTCTTTGGAAATCACAGGTGAATAAAAAACCTGAACAAAATTGCACAGATTAATGTTTCACCCCACAGTCACAGGTTGTGCTGTGGTGATGTAGAGAGGCAGTTTTTCCAAATGACGATCAAGCACGTGGTTTTTGGAGGCTCGGTCAGAATGGGACGACTGCTGTGTGTCAGTGGACAGTGTTGCTGTGACAGCCAATCTGAAGTTGTTTTTGTCAGTATCTCGCAGCTTCCTTTCCTCATGGTATCCGCCTTTTAGGTCTGTGGCCCAGGCGCTGAAGACAGGCAAACCTGTGGAGCCGGAGCATTTCAGCCAGGTGACGCTGTACTTCAGTGACATTGTGGGCTTCACCACTATCTCAGCTCTCAGCGAGCCCATCGAGGTGGTCAACTTGCTCAACGATCTCTACTCACTCTTTGATGCCATCATTCCACTGCACGATGTCTACAAGGTGAGGTTTGGATATATTCATATCCCCCTGCAAAGGTTTTATGAAGTATCACAAAGTGAGAGGTTCTGCTCTGTCTCACCTGTAGTTGCAGTGTAAAACATTTTGGGTTGTTTTTTTCACACTCCTTTTACCTTAAATGTATTTTTTGACATTTCAAATACAACCTCTAAAGCAGAATTCATGAAAGGATGGGTCTCTGAGGAGAAAGATGGACAAAGGAGGTACAATTTCGCAATAAATCAATGAGATAATCTATTTAAATATTCACAAACAACGTTCCTCAGATAAAGATTAGAAGGGATTTTCATATTTTCCCTTTAGTGTACATAATACTATTAATCCATTCAAGGCATCAGGAGGAATTTTAGTGTGTAAAGGGTAAGGGTGAAAACGTAAGCTGGACACCTGTGATCGCCAATCCCCCAGATGGCACAGCATCAAGAACCGTGACACATCCACATGAGCAAGGGATTAGTTTGAGGAACCTTTTTCAAGCATTATAGTACAGAGCTGCATTCACAAATTTACAACTTTACTGTGCAAACAGGAAATCCCATGTTGACTTTGTCCAAAGCCTTTGTTCAGTCAGCATTTTGAAGTTCAGGGGAATTCAGTATGAAATGTCTCAAGGTATTATTAGAGAACCTTGTGATCAGGCAGATCAGTGTTTTAGGTGTTTTTTTTTGTTTTTTTTTAATAAATCGGTGCCCTCTAATCCATACTAAAGGCAAAAATATCAGAACAAAGTCCATAAACGTGTCTGTGGGGGTGGTATGGGGTTGTATTGGGGGTCTTGGTCATATATACTTCTGTGATGGCATGATTCTGAAACATTTCTAACTTTTCAAACAATTTTGGAACATGTTGCAGGCTTAAAATGCTAAATTTGACATATATTTACAAATAACATGGAGCTGAAAGAGAAAAAAAAATGTTTTCTTACTTTACATTTTCCATATTGTTTGAGCTTTTCTGATTTGAAGTTGTATTATAACAGAGATCACAGAGGTTTTTTTAGTGATAAACCTAATGTATTTTATTTGGAGGGTAAAGTCTACACAGCTTTATATTTATTGCTAGATTTTACCATGTTAGGGGTAGTCAGTGCTCAGTGAGTAGAGTTGCTTGTCCTCCTGGTTGACGGGTGGATCCCTGGCCTCCTCAGCTGCTGAAGTGTCTTTGGGCAGGACGCTGAACCCTTCATTCAAAACCCAGATAGTAACCGGTCAAAAGGCGGTGTCCTCGTAATGCTGGAACCAACCCCAGATAAATGGGAAGCTTTGTCTCAGAAAGGGCATCGGTTGTAAAACTTAAACCAAATCAGAGTGTAGAACATAATGATCGGCTGTGGCGACTCCTAAAGAAAAGAAGAAGAAGAAGATAAATTGTGCATTTTATAAGATAAGATAGGACTCCTACTTGTGGGAAATTTCCCTGTTACAGAAGCAGCATATATATGTATATACATATAAAGAATAGGCCGAAAAATAAAAATTATTGCACTGTATGGGGATCATAAGTGGCTAAACCAAAGATAGATATTAACCAAACAACTTAATCTTTACAAAAATGGACAAAATGCACACAAGAATATAAATAAGGATATATACATACATATGGTTCAGTCAGATGATGAGTGAATATGAAGTAGCATGTAACTTGTGCATAAATATGATATACACTATGTACATTTAATATCCAGCTGCTTTCATTCCCTTCACAGAAACATACAGCTGTAACGCTACAGGACGAGGATTCTGGATTAGAGATTTGATTTGTTCTTTCACATGTTTTACATGTTTCTTTATAAGTGTACTTTTTGCTTTGTGTAAACTTGTAAAACATGCCAAACTCCTGAAAGAAAAAGATTAACACTTTTCTGGTTTGTTTGTTTATTTTTTAGGTGGAAACTATTGGAGATGCCTACATGGTGGCCTCGGGTGTCCCGACCCGGAATGGGAACCGTCATGCAGCTGAAATGGCCAACATGTCCCTTGACATTCTGCACTGCATAGGGACCTTCAGGACGAGGCACATGCCTGACCTCAAGATCAGGATCCGCATTGGCCTTCACTCTGGTGAGTAACAGGCTTGTGTTTTCTCTTTGGTGTTAAACCCCACTGTCACGATGAGGCGCCGTGAAGCTGCATCTGGACAACTTTTTTACCACGAGTCGTTCCTTTTAACACTCAATTACATGTTTAACACTGTGTAAAATAAACCCAAACTCAGTTTGAGTTAATAAGAGTCAACAGAGTAATAAGAATATGAGTCCCCCAAGCTGCTAAGTCAAGGAGGTATTTTTACCTCCTTTATCCATGTCTGAAACGTATTCCTGGAACACTGAAATGCTATCCACTTAGAGTGCTGTCATCCAATTAACACACTGCACACTTTGGATTTCTAACTCCATCCAGTGAATTTTATTAATGCACTCAGAGCTGTGAGTGCACAGCTTTAATGGCATACATTAACATTAGTATGTAAGTATGTAAAAAAAAGACCCCCAAAAGATTTGAATCAAAATGTTAAGAGACTTGTGGTACTTGAAGAAAAAGACTGAAAATTGTTTCAATAGTTTTGAAATTTCACACAAATGGGTTCACGATGTATCCTGGTGAGAGGAGGTATTCTGTTTAAACCTCTTTTAACTTCTGTATCTATATCTGTGTGTGTGTGTGTGTGTGTGTGTGTGTGTGTGTGTGTGTGTGTGTGTGTGTGTGTGTGTGTGTGTGTGTGTGCATGCTGTGATGGCAGGCCCTGTCGTAGCAGGAGTAGTGGGTCTGACGATGCCTCGGTACTGCCTGTTTGGAGACACTGTCAACACGGCATCTCGAATGGAGTCCACATCGTTGCGTGAGTGCCTTATGTATCACCGTTTAAGCAACACAACACTTGTTAATTCTTGTATAATTGGGGGAATAAAATGGCAGAGGTGGGAGAGGACAGTTTGGCAGTACGGCAGTTTGAGTACATGCTGTTTGAGGTTAAATAGGGCTTTAAGACAGCAGCGCTCCCTAATCCTTTAAGACTATCAGCAGAATTAGAAGCCATGTTGAAGCTTCAGAATAAATGTCATCGATTACAAATTTTGCAAACACAATGCAATTAAAGGAAAATCTCCAAACTCCAAAGTACAGTTTATTTATGTTTAAAATCAAAACTTGTTTCATCTCAGAGGGCATCGATTCAATTAATATATCTGCTCTTTTATTAAACTGGCTTCTTTAGTCTAAATTGCTTTGTGGAAAGTCATAATTTGGTTCTTAAACGTGACTTTAACACATTTTTACTACCCTGAGCAAATCAGGATGGAGTGATCTACTGCCATCCAGTGGCTTAACTCGTTAATCTGAGCTCCCCCTCCTCTCTGTTTATAGGAAATTAATCTAACCCCTAAAACGGTGTTAAAGACAGCGCAGAACCGTCACATGGACCTGAGAGGGAAGCAGTGTCTGTCATATTTAGATCTTCTCCTTTATTTATCCTGTATTTGTGCAGCTTACAGAATCCACGTCAACCAAAGCACAGTTGACGTCCTCAACGACCTGAAGATGGGTTACAAGGTTGATGTCCGAGGCCTGACCGAGTTAAAGGTAAACAGAATCAGGGAAATGAACACTTTAGATGGAGAACATGCTTGGAAACTCATCTCTGGCCCTTTAACAGAAAAGCAAACACAAATGATCATCTGTTTCCAGGGAAAAGGTATTGAAACCACTTACTGGCTGGTGGGTAAGGACAACTTCAACAAGTCTCTGCCGGTTCCTCTAGACCTGCAAGGGTAAGAAACTGTCTCCGTTGCTCCTCCATTTATGCATTAACGTAGTTTGCCTTATTTAGACTTTCAACTATGCTTAACCCACATCATTTTGGAGTATTTTAACACACCTTATTGCCTAATTGAATGAATGGGGTTGAGTTCTGCTCAATCCAACATATGATACATAAAAAAAGGTAAATTTTCTATTTCTCATTGCAGGAATAACTTTGAAATCACTATGGAGGAGATTCCTCCTGACAGAAGACAAAAATTCCTGGATCGACAGAAGAAAGCAAACTAGCCTTTGGCGTGCTGCTGATGGCCAAAAAATGGGAAATAAAGTCTCGTACGGACAGATGAATGTGTGTAATTAGAAATAATGACAAATATAAATAATTCAAGCTAAAGAAGACAAAATCCAGAACTGGTGTCATGGGTTTTCACACAGTTTTGGATTTGTCAAAAATCATATCCAGGCTAAAATAATCTGTCTTGAGGGTCATATTTTCTTTGCTAGTTTATTCATAGTTTGATCACAGCAGTGCCACAACAAACCCTGACTCTTCAATTTAAAAAAAAAAAAAAAAAGAGGACCCGTAGCTGGCAACTGTGTCTGCAGCGTTTGCATAAATAAATACAGGATATTGTACTTATGTAATCGCTTAGCAGGAAGAGATTATGATGGATGTGTCTACCAAAAGTGTCATGCACCCACCAAACTTTGTGGGTTGTACTTGAACATCCAAATGACAGGAGCTACAAATACTCAACACTTTAACAAAGTTATGCTGGAAGTTATTTCACAACAAAGAAGAAATCACAAAGCACCTGTATTATTAATTGAAACTAGATGCCAACTACTAGGATTTAGAGGTCAGGACAGTCGTGGACAGTCCTGCGTTTGCTTTTGTAGCTACAGGACTGTTCAGACAGGATGGATGAAGCTATATTATCCAGAAATACGTTGAATAAAATGTGGTCTGATTGTTCAGGAATTAATTTATAAATCAGAATAATTTAACATTTGGCTTGGTTAATTAAATTTTTTTTTAACCACTATAGGCCAAACCATCAGCAAAGCTTAAAAATAACAAAGCTTTTCATCATCTGCATGTTGTTTTTATTGAACACATCGGTTCAATGCTTATCTCTGTAATGATGTTAAAATGCAACATACAGTGTTATTTTTAATGATGTGTGTTTTGCTTTTAAGATTGAGGGCATTTTCTACCAGATAATGGACTATATATGCAAACAGGAGCCAACTGACTGCTGACAGACTGCAGTGCGGTTCTGTGTAGGTTTCATCTACAGTCCATGCAGCCCATTACTGAAACATGCTGCATGCATGGTTGAATGCATTCTGCTCAACACGGTCTTTGACCTTATTCAATACACTATGTCTTTTCTGCACTGATGCACAGAAATGTTTGAGTCAATTGACTGAGATGATCTTTTCCAATAATGTGCTTCACCAGATTGAGCCCTTTAATTTGTATCTTTGAGAGGGGAATGTCTGTCTGTGTCTGATTTCTGCAACCGTGAACTTATGCTTGGGTTCTCCACGCAGTGACGGCGTCTGAGGGTCGTCTCAGATTAAACGTTAACCGGGCTTGCCCACCCCAAGGGGATCCCAGTAACTTCACAGAGCACAAATATGCATCTGGGAGAGGCGGGGTCCTCTGAGTCACTTGTCTTCGGCTTGGAGATGTGTACATTTACTGTAAATGTGTATATACTTTTTGCCCCGCAGGGTTTGGAACTTGTTAGAGTTGTTGGCTTTTTTTCTGCTTGGGTTACCAAAACCTCTGACACAAATGGCGACATCAACGAAACACAGGGGTTGAACCACAGCACATCACAGGGAGTATGGGGCCGCATGGCCGGCCCGCCGACTGTCTGCCACGGCGCCGATGTTGAAGGAGATAATGTCAAGATGTGCTTTCTCTCTGAAGACAGGCTAGAGACTTTCTTTTTTTTCATGGCAGCTTGCTGCTGATCACTTTTAACCTACACCGACTCGTCGCGGTAGCCCAGTTTATAGAAAAAAACAAAACAAAACAAACAAAAAAAAGGACATCTGATCACTGATTATCGAGCTGCTGGTAGTGTGTCACATCTTTCCTTCATCGATGGGTACCTAATGAGTAATCCTAATTTAAAGGCAAAATCTAACTTTTTTTTTAGATTTACAATCAATTTGCCAAACGGATAGATCTTGTCAAAACTGAGTGGGCTGCATTGTTCATTTTTTTGAAAGTGATCTCAGTGTGTTTCTGTAAATAAACTCTGGTTTTAGTGAAGAATGTGTTGTCTTCCGTTTGTCTCCTTTTCCTACCACTAACTCTGTTGAAGATAACCTGGATGGTGTCTTGAAAGTACACCGTACAAATATTATTCACTTCTGTGCTGGTGTGACGCTGCTTCTTTGTGGAACAATCGAACAAAATTGTAAAGATGGTTTGACATAATGCAGCTCCTGTGCAGCATTCTGCACATTCTTAAACGCTTTACTTATTTAATATTCAAGCACCAAAGTTGCAGTTGGGAGAAAATGTTTCAAAGATGACTTAATGAACCTATTCAAATACTTTTAATCAGCATGTGAGCAGATGGCGTCAGCAATGATCGAGTGTCATTCCTCTGATGGTTTGCTGTGGAAATATTTTGATCAGTTTTTTTCTGGATGCTGAGGCAAACTTTGCCCTCGATGGTCCAGCTAGACCCCCTCAGGTTTAACCCCAAACTGCATCAGTTACATCCACCCTCAACTCCTATGTTGTGCAGGTTTTGTGTGTTGGCATTTAAATGAATCCAAGCAGCTGATGCAGTGGTGCTTTGACATTTTTCAGTTATCACTCCTCCTGTATTTTATATCCACGGGTCATAATCTAACCAACCATAAAAGCGCCATCTGTCCTCATTAAAGCTTCTTGTGTTCATTGGCACAAATTTAGATGGTGTTACTGCATATTATCATCAGCCCCACCTGGAATTTTTCACATATAATGGAGCTCGTTTCAATTTGTTACTGCACACACACAAGATTTATATTGCTGAAAGACAGCTGAGTAAGTAACTTGGCTGATTGAACAGCAGTAAACCCATGTTATGACAATTTTCTGTGAATTCAAATATCAGGTTCTTTTAACGTGGCATGCCCACTCTAACAAGCTCCTTCTCGCTGCGTTTTTTTTTTTTAAGTAAATTATGCTTATATGCATTTAGTGGCTGCACGATATTCCACAGTGGGGTGCAACGCATCAGGCCTACAGCTGCAGATGAACCCAGACCTTTCAAACAACATGTGCTGCAGTTGCTCATGTATCCTCGCGTCTCTGTAGTCAGGGTGGGAAAAAAAAAAAAAAGATAATTTATGCGCCGCATACTGCCCGATTGTCCACGTGATGATGAGTGTTTCCCCGGCTGAACACCGCGTTCCTCAGCGCACCACGCCAACCCTGAAGCCCCCTGGTTTCTGACTGACACTCCGGATTGGAGGTGTCAGTCTGGCAGAAGTCAAGTCAGTCGCAGAGAGGCAGAGACAAGCCGGAAACTTGGAAAGACTCCTTTCATGATAAAAGCAAGAAATTGTTTACCAGAATGACGGTGGCCTTGGAAAGTTGACACTGTCAGGTTGTTAGGCTTTCCTGCTCTGTAGGGGTGGTTTGTGTAAGTGTGTAAGTGTAAGTGTACTGACTTTCAAGAATATTTCACTGAAAGTTATAATCAGGATTTACACCATTGATGAAATCTGAAATTTAAATTTGGCAGAAGGAGCTGCATATGGTGGTGCTGAACTTAAAACTGCTGTCAATGTCATGGAAATTAAAAGTAAATAAAATGATTTTGATGGATTTTTCCCCTTTCATTTCCAAGCCGGCGGTCCGCTCATCACAGCAGGTTTGTTCTGCCTCTAGTGAGACACACAGGACCAGTACAGCATAACATTTTGTAACACAGCTGATCCATCTTGGGAGGTAGTCACAGAGGCATACAGAGGTTCAACATGGGTGAAAGGAATGCTGGGTAAAATCAATCAGGACAGATGTCACAGGTGTTCACCTGATCAAAAAACAACAACAACAACAACAAACTGCAGGAGTGTAGCTATAACAGAAACAAAGCTCAAATGACAAGTAAGAAAAAATACCATCATGTTTCTGACTGACACTCCGGATTGGAGGTGTCAGTCTGGCAGAAGTCAAGTCAGCGAGCAGATCTGCTGGAATGGCTGTATCATATACAGACTTTGTCACTCCACTAGGGGCACTAATGACATGGTGGTTGCTTAGCAACCTGAAGACTCTATCAAGACTGACCCAGCATCTGCAGCAGCAGAAAGACTGCCAGTCCCAGCAGCAGTGGATAAACTTGGGCCACAACTCACAAACTGATTTTTAAATTTTTATTTATTTTGTTTAACAGAGGTTAATCCGAAGTAGGCAAACGGGCAAACATGAAAAACAAACAAACAAACAAGCCTGAGAGTTGGATGGAAACCCCTGACCCTTCCTCAGCTACAGAGCTTGGTATTTTAGTTAGAGCTTACCTTAACGTGAGCTAACATAAAGACACCAGTTACGTGGTGTAACAAAAAGAACAAATATGTTTATTTTTGCTGCAAAGTTAGACATGTTTTACATGGCAGTCAGAAAAGATTGACTCACATTTTGAGAGATCCCATTGTAATCATGCAGGGAAATTAACTTAGTTTTGTAATGAAAACACAAGTTGGGGAGAAACTCTCTCTCTATGTTAGTGCTAACTGAATACAGCAGTCAGTGATCAGAGATATCAACAACTTGTTTCTTGTCACAGACTGTGAAATGAAGAAAGGGACTGCCTTCAGATTGTTAAACACTTTGTGAAAGCAGATGCTGAGGAGGTAATATTGTGTCTTTATGGGATCTCTGTGAATGCACAGTGGAGGCTGAATGAAGAGAAGGTTACCAGTGAGTCTGTGTGAAAGCGGCTGAGTGAATTCAGATTAACGAGGTCTTTTCCAGGAGGCTTTATTTTGAAAATCACTGATGGAAGTTCTGTGTTTGATCGATCTAACTCGACAGTGGTGGATGTGCAGTGGCTATGGGCAACCTCAGACAGGTGGAGGAGACGTCCTCAAGCAGCTGAGCTGCACCGTGGTTGGACCGGAGGACTGGGCTGGGCTGCAGGACGAGGAGCGGTGCACGCCGTGCGCGCTCGGTGCGCGGATCCTCCTGCAGCTGCTGGATGCACAATATGACACCAGACCCAAAACATGTTTTGGTTGATTCTCCCTCCCTGAGCCCTGGCGCACATGCTTGACACTTCAGCGTGGACGCGGGGAGGACGAGGGATGTAGCTGCAGTGGATAAATGAGGAGAACACATGGGCTTCAGTTTTTCCCCTGATATCTTTACCTTCTAACAGGCTGTTTATTCCTCCGCCTCGGCCATGGAGAACCAAGGAGCCGAGCCGCACAACTATGAAGATGTGCAGAAAAGCGGCTATCTCCGCAAGCATAAATCAATGCACCGGCGATTCTTCGTGCTGAGGGCGGCCTCGGAGCGCGGTCCTGCCCGACTTGAATATTACGAGAACGAGAAGAAATTCCGCAGCAAATCACCCGTGCCCAAAAAAGTCCTGAGCCTGGAGACTTGCTTCAACATCAACAAGCGGGCAGATTCCAAGAACAAGCACATGATCGTCCTTTACACCCGCAGCGAGAGCTTTGCCATCGCCGCGGACAGCGAGGAGGTCCAGAACGAGTGGTACCAGGCGATGCTGGACCTCCAGTGCAACTGTAAGACATGAAGAGCGGGATGTGATTTCCACTGTCTGTTTCTGCATCAGGCCTGTGCTGCCGCGGGCTGTTTGTTCTCCATACACTATTTGGCTCGGCCGATTATTAGTGCATCCTCCCGGCTCCAAGTATTTGCCCATTTTTCCTTTGCAGTTTCATTCATTTCACCTGAATAATCAAGTCTGTTTAGTTTGCGCCTTTTTATTTCGCCGGGAAGCAGGTGCATGTGAGTGAGCGGGGTTCATCGTCACGCTATGGGCGGCATGTGCTCTGTGTTTGTGCCGCACAGTCTCAGTAATCATTGGTCTGTTACGGCTGGAACCTGCGGATCATTTTCTGTTAAAAAAAACAACAATTTGATGTGTTAAATGTTCCGTGCACTGATTAATATTACGTGAACGCCTCTTTTGAGCGGAATACAGCCCATTTCTGACGACAGTGTGTTTTTGCATGGCGCAGTGGGCATATAGCAACCATCCGTGGGATGCATCATATAGTAGTAGCCTATCGCGGTGCGCTCCGCGGCAGCCTGTGTTTTTGTTTTTCTGCACATCCCCGACCGCCGGTCGCCTAACCTACATTTCTGTTACGCGATGCTGCTGGTAGGAGGAGATGGCATCGTCAGGGCGCTCTCACTGGAAATTGTGTTTCTGTTGGTTATCCTTGTGTTTACGTCGTTATCCTTATGATGGAGCAGCGCAGAGCCACCCACCCTCCCTGCCATCCTGCCATCCTCTGCGTTTCAGCTCGCAGAGACTGATGATGGGCTTGCCCGGCTCTAATGTGTTGTGGTGGAACCCTAAACAGATACGCATTAGAGCACAGACTCCCATTTTGTTGAGATTACAGCTCAGGGTTTACCACTACAAAATACTGTCCATGATTGATTTAAATTCGATAGTATACCTGGAAATAACCAGCAAACAGAGCTTAAAGGAGATTTATTATTATTATTGTTATTATTATTATTGCTATCAATATTAATCATTTTATGATGTCTTAATTAAATGTGTAAGACATTTCGATCTGAATCCCACAGAGATACAGTATTTTAAAAGAATAAATAAATAAATAATCAGTTCAAACCCTATATTTACGCCTGTGTTTGCAGAAGCTGGGTTTAGAGGGAGTGGAGTTAGCTGCCACAGCTTTTAACTGCCCACATCAGAGGTACTGCAAATGGAGCAAGATGTTGAATTATGGTGGAGATAAACTTGAGGAGTTGGGCTTTGGGTCTGTGATGTCACAGTACCCTGCAATATGCATGAAGGGCACATTTTCAGATTTGGGGACACCCCAAACAAAGTCAAAAGGTTGTGATGTATCACTTTCAGTTTGATTTGAAGGAATATTTCCAAAATAAGTTTGGAATCCGGGCCGATTTTCTCCTCCAACAAGTGCATGTCGTTTTATGGCACTATATAACATTTTTGCAAACTACAGGAAAGGTTGGTGTATATTTGTTTGGCCTTTGCTGATGTGGCGGTACAGCAGGGCCAGCTGTTAGCTGACTGATGGCCAAGATGAACTAACGGATAAATGCCAGCTTTTTTTTTTTTTTTTTTTTTTGTCACTCTGGTAGATGTCATAGTTTGTGTTGTTGAGCAAATTACATCCAAGATTATTTGAAAACCTGTTTGATCAAGCAGACCGTTCAGATTGAGCCGCATTTGTAGAAATCTGATTGCACTTCCGTTTCAAACCTCCTGTCTGTGGTTTGAATCAAATTTAGAAAAAAATCATATTTCCTGTGGTTGTTGAGCTGAAAATTGCAAAAGCCCATTTGTGCTGCTTTAAAATCTGAGTTGGCAATCATTTCAGACATTCAAATGGGGGGGAGGATCACAGTATGCCCCCTTTACATCAGGTGATTACTTTACAGGGTGTGATCATTTTTTTTAAGGGGAAATGGAGAGAAAGCAGTAATATTGTTATTTATTTTTTCAAGGTAATAGTAACTATGAGAAAAATAAAGCTTTGATTTGTCGTTTGACTGGCGTACTGAATTACAATGCATATTTACACAGTTCATCATGCTGCTTTTCAGTGGATATATTCTAAGCCTCATAAGACATCATTAATTATGAGCTAAGGCCTAATTGTAATGATGATGATGATGAATTTGCTGCAGCACAGCTGCTTGACAGATACAGATGTGATTTTCGCGTGTGGACATTAAGTTATTATGGAGAAACAAAATCATACTCATTAGAGTAATATTAACCTGGAATCTTAAGGTTATGCCCTTGTGTGATGTGTTTATTTGTTTAATGTCTTAATTACTCATTGATATATTCTTCTTATTTTCAGGTAAAAGTCCTGAAGATTATATCAGTAGTGGAGAGTGTAGCTCTCCATCTCCTATCCCAACCTTCAAGGAAGTATGGCAGGTCAAAGTTTGGCCCAAAGGTCTTGGACATGCCAGGAACTTAGTGGGCATCTACCGGCTGTGCCTAACTGATAAGACAGTCAACTTTGTCAAACTCAACTCTGATGTGGCTGCTGTGGTGTTGCAGCTGATGAATGTCCGCAGGTGTGGCCATTCAGAGAATTTCTTCTTCATTGAGGTTGGACGCTCGGCAATTACTGGTCCTGGAGAGTTCTGGATGCAAGTGGATGACTCAGTGGTGGCTCAAAACATGCACGAGACCCTGCTGGAGGCCATGAAAGCATTAAGTGAGGAATTCCGTCAGCGAAGTAAGTCTCAGTCTGTGGGAACATCCTGTGGTGGTGGCACGGCTTCAAATCCAATCAGCGTTCCGAGTCGGCGTCATCACCCAAACCTGCCGCCAAGCCAGGTGGGTTTCTCCAGGCGGGCACGCACAGAAACCCCTGGAACAGGAGGCAGCACAAGCACGTCGCCCACATCACGTCATGGGTTCCCGAGGGCTCGCACGGCCAGCATTGGAGCCAGATCTGAGGAGGGCGGAGCAAGTGCCAGAGGGACGTGGGCAAGCTCCAGTCCTAGTTTGAATGGATCCTGCTCAACTACACCAACACTGAGGCCCAAGCCCACACGAGCCCCAACCCCTGCTAAGATAACCCTCAGCCTTGCACGTTACACGCCTAACCCTGCTCCCTCCCCTGCACCAAGTCTATCCTCCAGCTCTGGTCATGGATCAGAGTGTGGCCTAGTAGGCGCAGCTGTGGGAGGCATAACGGTTTGCTCCTACCCCCGCGTATCTCAAAGAGTTTCTATTTCAGGTTCACCAAGTGATTATGGATCCTCAGATGAGTACGGTTCCAGTCCTGGTGAACACTCTTTGCTCATACCCAGTCTGTCTGGACATCATGTGCACGGAGAGGGCTCTTCTAGCTACATAGTTATGGGACAGCGAGAAGGTCTGCTTGGCTCCCACCATCGTTCCAAAGGGAGACGGATTCTGCGGCGTTCATCTAGTCGAGAATCTGAGGCAGAACGTAGGCTACTGAGTAAAAGGGCTTCCCTGCCTTTGGCATCACACGAACGACTGACCCCACACAGAAAAGACGAGGATGAGGAGGATGATGAAGAATATGCCATTATGTCACAGAGTACTGATAGAGAGAGAGCTGATTTACATCACAGCTCAGGGAATCTCCCAGTTAGGGGTGGGCAGCTTAATGTGGTAGGTGATAATAGGAAGAGAGCTGACAAAAACCGGAGAGAAGTGGACACGGGAGCAGCTATGGATAGTGGCTATATGTCAATGTTGCCCGGCGTGACGTCCCCTGTTTCACTCTCTCTCTCAATAGGTATGTCAGATGCTAGTGCTAAACCTGGGGCAGATGATGAGTATATGGCCATGACCCCTAACAACAGCGTGTCCCCCCCTCAGCACATCCACCAGCCCAGCTCAGAGGGCTACATGGTCATGTCTCCTAACAGCAGCAGCTCCACAGACCTACATGGACTGGGAATGTGGGACAGCAGGGCCAGCATGGAAAGCCGGGCTGCAAGTGACTACATGAACATCTCACCTCTCAACAGCCGCTCTGCCTGCAGTACACCACCTTCCCACCCCGAGCAGCACCAACTCCAACCAAAAATGTTCAACTCCTACTTCTCCCTGCCACGAGCTTATCAGCATACTCTCTATACTCGCTTTGAGGAGGACCTAAGCAAGGAAGAAGGGAAACAAGACAATAATGGGCATGATAGCATTGGAAGGGGAGGGGGAGGGGGGTACAGCAAGAAAAACAAAATTGCAGTGGGCTCAGCAGGGGGCTGCCAACTCTCCATGTCTTCCTCCTCCTTCTCCTCTAGCTCTGCCAGCAGCGAAAGCCTCGAAGACAGGTCCATTTCAGCTGGGAGGGGGTTAAGTTTATTAAGAACTGGAGCAGAATACAAGAGTGCAGGAACATGCACAAAAGAGGGACGCCACCACCAAAAACGTGCATCAAGTAGTAAGAGCCCAAAGCAGCAAAGAAGGGGTCGCCCCCTCAGCATGTCTTCAGACATTGCTAAAGCAAACACTCTTCCCAGGGTTAAGGAGAACCTGCCACCACCAGTTTCTCAGAACATTGGCGAGTATGTCAGTATTTCCTTCAAGGAAGAGAATAAATATGATGAAGGACGATGTGCAGGGTCTAAACATGGACAACCTGTCATCCATGGAACTCTGCGGCCCTTGAATCAACCTCTTCTCTGCCACGATAATCCTGCCATCCTTTCCCGCAGCTTCTCTGCGCCACTTTCCACCTCTGCTGAGTACGTCAGCATGGATTTAGGGAAATCCTCAACACCCCTGACTCATGTTAGATCCACATTCAGCACCCTACAAGGCTCACCAGCTGTTGCCCCCAAGGTCAGACATGAACACACCATGAGCTCTCCTCTGGCAGCAAAGGCCAACGCAGGGTACAGACCAAAAATGAAAATGGCAGCAATGCCAACAGACGTCCTCACCCCGTTCATGGACAGTAAAGGTTCTGATCCCAGCATTTCCGCAGGACCTGCAATCCACTCTAATCAGCCGTTATCTATGGAGCAGGAGACAAGTTTGAGTTTTTCCCCTGTCAAGTCCTTCCAGTCTCCTGACCGGGGCAGCAGACTGGTACGAGGTGACCAGCAGGGACACCTGAGTCACCATTCAGAGACATTTAACTCACCTTCTCTACCACGCCACACATCCTCTTCTACCTCCCTCTTCCCAGAGGGGAGCCAGGCAGCGAGCCATCGGCAGGGTTTGGACTGCTCACTGTGGGAAAACTCGCAGGCAGCTAGTTTGTCTGCAACACCTCCACCACAAGCCTCCACCTCATCTGCTGAACAAGGCCTTAACTATATCGACCTTGACTTGGCCATTAAGGACAGCCCTCAAGCTGGAGGGGAGCGCACCTCTCCTGCCTACAACATCGGAGGAAGCGCTATGGGTACCAGTGCTGGCTCTGGCCTTAACACTTATGCCAGTATTGATTTCTTTAAGTCAGAGGAACTGAGAACAAACCAGAACAACAGAAAAGATGGTCAAGGTGAGTGCTGTGGGTCATAAAACCCAAATAATCCTAAAATACCCTTTTGATCATAACACCTGACTTTGGTGTGTTCAGAAAATATTAAAAGATAACCTTCATAAGAGCCATAGATTCACGGACATAAACAGACATAAACAAATTGGCAGCCAGAAACTCCCATCAACCTATTGTAGAAAATAAGGAGGATGGTGATATGATGTCTGCAGGAAATATATCATTATAGCAATGAATACATTAAATATACCAATTTGGAAAACATTTTGTTTTTAAGTTTTAATTGATAGGTTACAGCAAGAACAACATGCAGCAATCAAGTCCCTTCATTCATTGTCAGCTTAAGTGCCTTTCATTAACATGTACAGTCATTTTTATGAGCAAAATAGACAAAAGAAAAACTAAAATCACTGAATCGAGACATTTCATATTTGTGTTGCTATTCTTAGTTTTAAGGCAGACTTTTTTTGATAGGTAAAATGTTTAGTTGATGTGATCACAACTTTCTGAATAAACTTGTAAAAACTCAAATAATAAACTCATAATTTGATTCTGATAAAAAAAAACAGCATTTATAGAGAGGTTTCTGGTAATGTTGGCTACTTCTGCTTTTAGGCACTCATAAAGCACTTTCTTCGTCAACTGTTTTTTTTCTGTCATACACAAACATAGACACACTTTAGTGGTTGCATCTTGCCCGAGGACGTGTGTATGTGAACCGTGGAAGTCAGGGTTTGAACCACCAACCTCCCCATCAGCAGGGGACTGCTCTGCTTCTTTATTCACATCTGCCTAAAATACGCATTTAATCAATATTAAACATTAGTATAAAAAAAAATAACTTTAGTTTTAACCTGAATTATTTAAAAAAAAGACAACTGAAATTTATGTAAATAATATAAAACAGCTAAAATGTTTATAATAGTTACATATTATGTATGGTTATAATTTATAATTCCTAGTAGTACATGCCTGAGTGGCTGTGGGTTTTGATGTGCTGTGAATAGCTGGCAAACAAAACTGACGTCTGGGTCCTCTCCTTTCATCTTGCACTGATGTGAACCACGGCTTCGAGCTGGTGGGCAGCACAGCGTTTCCAGTCTGCGGAGTCTCTTATTATCACAAGTGGGTGTTGAGAGAGCAGAGCCAATTGATTTGTCTGCTGGTAATGAGCCATTTCACATGAATGGAGGAAGAAGGGCCAGAACCCGGGCCAGGTGTTTATGTTTATGTGTGGGTGTGCTGTTGGCTGCAGGTTTTCAGCTTCGAGGTTTTACCCTCATGCTGCACAGACAGCAGTCTCTAAATGGTTAATGCTGGTTTCTGAAGTTCATTTTTTGATGAATGCGCGCTGAAGATACATCAGAGAGCCGATTCTTGTACGAGACAAGAGGAACAGGCCGTGGGAGGCTCGGTGTTAAAGGGAAAGCAGACTGCTGAATGTAAATATCAGGCTGAGGATTAAATACTAGTGGAGCGAAGAACAGGAAAATCTCTAGCTGAAAGCAGGACATTTGTCTGATTTATCTGACGATATTACATTTTTAGACGCATACACACACAAATCTGTATATTCTGCTTTTGTTAACTGCATGCATATCGTGAATTACTGAGCTCAATCTGGAAAGCCTGGATAACGACAATGGTGACTTTCTTGCAAAATAAAACAAAATGAATAAGTTTGGTCCTTGAATGTCCAGTCAACACATATAAAAGCTCCCTGTTATCGTTACGTTCGAATTAGATTTTCAAACTCAGTTCCATAATAAGACCAAGCTGTTTATTTGTGCCCTGTCTTCCAATAGCAGTTTTACCTCGGCTGGAGGATGAGCAGAGGTTTCTGTAGGTGTCATAAATAATCAGTTTGCTGTCAGAGTGAGGTGCAGGATCTGTTTCAGTGGTGTAATCCCCCCCAGTTGTCTGATGTTTGTTTGTCTTTAATTGTTACTACTTCTTATTTGACTTACAGCAGTTGCAGTCAATTTATTGGAATTGAAAAAGCAAAAAAAAAACACATCAGCAACCTGAAAAGTCAAAATTGTAGCCCAATGTGGGCATTGTTTTATTTAATAATGCAACAGGAAGGTTTATGTGCAGGGACATGACTTTCTATATTTTGTTGCGCAGAGATGTGCACTGAAGGTGTGTAGTTCAAATGTTTGGTTCTACAGCAACAGTCAGGGTTAATTCAGTGTTTCTATTCAGGAGCTAAGCACACATAAAAACAGCAAATATAACTGGATAACCCTCGAAAACTAAAGTAATTCACAGTTTATGTTATTTAAATGTGCACCGTTTCCAGAGTGGCCAGAGTGGAGTGGGTTGAGTTGATTCAAACTGTGGGGGTATTTGATGGTAACTAATGCTAAATTCTTTAATATAACAAATGAGTATAAATTTAAAATTATTATTATTATAAATAAATAAATAATGATTGACAATATAAATAATGATGAATGTGTGAAGAAAAAAGGGCAGTGGGTAAATGTCTATAGTTAATCACAAATTTATTATTTTGCAGTTATTAGCAGCAAATTTATAGTAATAATACTTTTTGTGTCATTGGCTCAGATCAGTGATTTAGTCCTTAACATGACAAAAAAAAACAAGAAATGTTTGCCTGTTGTTGCCTGTTGGAGCCTCTGACTTAATTTCGTTGACGTGATCCGAGGTAGAGCACTGAACACTTTGTGTGTTGTTAAAGGGGCCAATAAAGAGAAGAACAACCGCTGGAACTGATAAAGCTGACGCAGAGACACATAAAATTGACATGTGTAACAACGGCCTTGAGACCAATCAGACAATCCTGCCACAAAGATATCAAGCATCATGTGATATTTACCCAAGCTGGCAGCAGCGGCTCTAAATTAAACAAAAGCAATATGCTTTCGCGAATATGTAATCTAGACAGACCAGCTTTATCTTGTGAAGCGTTCTGGGTGGAGACACTTATGTGAGATATGCTGGAGAGTGTTATGTAAACTGCACTTTTAACAGCGCGACTTGTGTCCATAATGTATGATTTTTAAATCCCTGCCTGCTTTTTATTTGCTCCCTGTTGCAGACTGCTGATCTCCGTCGTCTCGGATGTGAGCGTGACACCGGCGTGACAGGCTCCACACTCGTCCTGCGAGGGGGCGGCTGGCAGCCCCGATCTGTTGCCACAACAGAACTCTTCACTGGAGTCTGAACACTAAAACCCTGCAAATCTCATCCCCTGTCTCGTCTGCTGTTTCCCGTCAACCAAATGTGTGCCAAACACACACACATAAGCAAACACACACACACACACACACATACACACAGATACAGGGTAAGGAAATTATTTGATTTATTTGGCTTATTTTGAATAAAAATGACATGTGATCATGATTTAATGCAGATTAAGACTGACAGTTTGACATCAGATGCTGTGAGTTCAGTTTTTTGTTATATTGATGGCCAGCCTGCTCTTCTCTACTATTTCTGGATTTAAATAAGACTTTTCAGGGAAATCAAACAAATGGCAAGTTTTTCATCTTCATTTTAAAGCCACTTTCCTGCGATAGCTGAGTGAGCTTAGACGCTTGGTTCCTCGAGGCTCACCATGGCAGCTGCTGTCCTGACACAGTCTCAGCTGAAAATGGAGTGTTAATTAGTGGATCCCGTTGTTTCCATTCTGGTATTGCCTTTTATGATATGATCAGGTGCCATTTTTACTCAAACTAAGAAGGGAAAATACAGCTCAGCAGAGATTTCTTACACATGCACACCCTGTCACTGTACACATATTTGGGTTTTTTTATATGGAGTTGCCTAAAAACAGCTTTTATACCTCTTAACCACTGATTTTGTGCTACAGGAGTACTTCAAAATGTCTTTTATTTATGAGGAACTGATATATGATGAGAAAATTGGATTTTCAGCTGGAAACTAGACGGGGTAAAGACCCATGACATCTTTATAAAATCAGTATCAGAGCATCTCTGTCGTATTTTATATCTTCTGGATTCACAGTCTGGATTTTCAAGACCTGATTGGAAAGTCAAATCTTATTCCAAAGCCAAAGTCGACATTTTATCACACCCTAACACTTCGAATGTTCAGTAAGTGCTGCTAAAAGACTGGGCTGTATTTACTGTTTGGCTAAAACACACCGGGAAAAGCTGCAGCGTTCAACAATCGTTTGATGAAACTTAGTGATAAAACATGCGGGGGAGCAGGCACGTGCACGCACACAAAAAAAAAAAATGGAGAGGCCTAATTTACATAACATCCCGGTGAATGTCAAATTGGTGTCAGACAGGACAATAATTAGCTTGTATGTATGTAAATGCGCTCACTGGGGTCTGCTTCAGGGACCTGAACCCAAGCAGGGGTGGGGAGGGATCTTCGCTTCACTTTCCTATAAAAGCAAGATTACAAGATGATAAGTAAGAATAATAAAAATGATACATTTTTTTTTGTGAAATACATCACAGCTGTTCATAACTTATCCCCGCCATTCTTGATATTTAAACAGCAATGTGCAGAGTAAAATTGCTGCCGTACAGACAGATCAACCCCCCCGCCTCTCCCCTCACCCACCCCCTTATATTTCCCTTAATACCAGTCTATCAGATGAGGTTGACACATGACTGTCAAATCAATGACATGATGCCTGAGTCGCACAGCCAGGCGTGGTGAGAGGCGATGGAGACAGCTGTCCCAAAGAGCACAGCTATCGAAATGAAAACCAAGCTAGCGAAGGAAAAAGTCAATACGTCTCCCTGGAGAATAAATCTGGGATGGCTTAAAGTTGCTCTGCTATGTGGGAGTGTAAAAACAGACAAAAACAAAAAGACTGAAACCTTGCATTTTTCTCTAAAACCAAAGACACAAATAGTAAACATTTTTTTTCTCGAGCTGGCCATCTGAAGTCAGCGTGTAACACAAATCATTGATGCAAAAAGTATAAATGCTTTTTTTTGGCAACTGAGCTTTTGTATTACAACTGTACATTGCACTATAGTATATACTATAGTCACGCAAGTCTGATGGAAACTATAGTATCTACCATGGTTATTGTTCTCATTCACAAAGTTACACATTACAATGCTATATAAAATATACAGTATACATATAATGATTCATACTATATAACCTAGAAATCTACAGTATATACTCTTTTATAAAGTGCCTCATTTTTGATTGTAGCTGTTTTTACACAGGTGATCTTAAAATGGGTTGTATAAATGGGGGGGGGGGTGTTGTTTCTCTCCTGAGTCTAAATTAGTGCAAATGTTGAACAGCAAAGGACAGACCAGAAACTTAACATTGCTGCCATTCAACCGTAATCAGATTGCCTTACTATATTTATCAATACCATGAAAACCGTTCCATTCATTTCTTTTTTTTTTTTTTTTTACAGTGCCTAAACATTACAGCCGATGTAAGCACACACACTGTCCTTGTTTTGGTCGGCTTTGTCAACCTTTAGTCTGGAGGAAAAAACAAAAAAGACATCTCTTCATCTCTCTTTCTGGTACAAGTTTCACACTACGTCAAACCCTGCTGTCTTTTCTTTTCTTTTCTTTTTTTTTTAACTCTCATCGACTACCACACAGCTGCTTGTTTATCGTGACTGGTCCTGAACTGTCTGAGGCAGATGCAAACATTAGGTCCAAACAAAATATCTTGTACATGATGCTTCTACATTATGTGGATTTTAATGTCAAATCCTCTTTTGATGATGGTATCTCTTCTAACGTTCCTTGTTTTTACACTGAGAGCGAACAACCAGTTTCCTGTACAGTATATAAACTAAGTGAAGTCAGTATTGGCATTAATTTCCTTTTGGTTTTCAGAGCTGGTTGCTGACAGCTACTATGAGCTAAAACAGTACAAAAATGCTCATGCATTACTCTTATGAGGTCCTCAGAAGTTGTGAATAGTACTATTTCGCTCCACACTCAAACATGTACACCAGCTGTGTGTTTACAGAGTGCAAACAAAGACATTTTAGCAGTGGTAGCTTTTCCCACATTTAGATTTATTTTTAATTTTTCATGATGCTCAGGCTCACTAATCGAATCACAGTGGGCACGCACCTGAATTAAGGGCGCTTGCACACTATTAGGCCCAAAAACAGATATGTGGATCCCATAATGTCCAAATATTTAATTTACTCTGCTCAGTGCAGAAGTTCCTTTCATACTGACCCATCCTCCATCCTTCATGATCAGTTGTGATTACCAGACGCTGGTCATTAAAGGAATATTCCAGAGTTAAAACAACCCAGATCTATTAGCGGATGGTTAGGAGTATTAAAGTTCATCAGAGACCAAAAACGACTTAAATAAAACAGTTTTGAGTTAGAAGTTAATATGTGTTCACAGCAAAATTGTAGTGAACTTTATGTTTCCAATCAGTGTACAACAAAATAGATTGGTATTTTAAACCTTTGACAAGACTAAAAAATATCATCCCTCTTAAGTGGTAATGTTTGTAGGGCGTCTAAACACAAATCAAAGTCATTTTAACTTTGTATGTATATGAAAAGTGGATAAAAAGGACTGCGTACAGGCATCCCCTTCCTGTTGCCATTATTTTGTATGTCCAGACAAGTCGACGACCGAATGTTGCGCAAATCACTGTCATTAGACGTAAAATGAAAGAGTCAGGGCCTCTGCTTCTAACACTTGAATATAAACTCATAAATATCAAAGTGGCAGAGATGGTGATGACCAGCTCCAGATACAAACACTCCGCTCGTCGTGGCCGCTTGTTGCAGTAGCTGTTTTGAGTCCGTAAACCTGTCTGGACCGGATATGTGGGGTTCTGCTGCACCTCTTCAACTTCAGCCTGAGCCAGGAGAAGGTCCCAGTGTGGTGGAAGAGATCCTGCCTTTTCCAGTACCAAAACTATCTCATCCATCTCCTCCTAATGACTGCAGACCCTAACCCTAACCCAACATCCAACATCATGAAAGTCCTGGAGAGACTTTTATTGGCTCACATGAACAAGGAAACGAGAACTTTCCAGGAGCCACTGCAGTTTGCTTATCATCGTGGGGTTGGAGTTGAAGATGTGCTGAAGAAGCGTTGCTGCTTTTCAACTCACTAACTAAAGCAGGCAGGACTATCATGTTCTTTGACCTCTCCTGTGTGTTTAACACCATCTAGTCTGCAATACTCTCTAAGAAACTCCAGAAAACACAGGTGGATATCTCTACATTACTGACAAACAGACCGCAGTTTGTGAGACTGAATGAGTGTGTACCTGACCAGGTAACCAGCAGCACAGGAGCACCACAGGGGACTGTACTCTCACCATTCCTCTTCACGCTGTAAACCTCAGACTTCCAGTACAAGTTGGAGTCCTGTCAACTGCAGAAATACTCAGATTACTCTACAGTTGCGGGATGACAAGAGACTGAGAGCTGGTGGACTGTTTTGAGGCGTGGTGGTGGAGCAATCATCTCATCTTGAATGTGAACAAGACAAGGGAGATGATTGTGGATTTTAGGTGAGCCAGGATTATGTAGAATAGTTTGTCCATCATGGTAGAAGAAGTGGAGGTGGTGGAGGAGTATAAATACGTGGGCAGTGGACTGAACTGGAGATACAACACTGATGCCGTTTAGAAGAAACGTCCCCCTGTTCTGAAGCCCCTGGAGCTGATTGTGTGAAGGAGGATCCTTCATAAAATGAAGAAGATCATGGACAACCCCGAGCCTCCTCTTCACAACACAGGGATTCAGGAGTGTATCAATATCACTTAGGTCCAATGACATTTTTTAGTCTTGTCAGAGGCTTTAAACAGCCATGTTGTCTGATGAAGCTCTATTCTCCTTCATACTTAAATTAATTGCCATTTCACTGCAAAGACATAGTCTTTTATAACTCAAAACTGCTTTGATTCATGTTATTGGTCCTAACGAAAGTTGACACTTCTAACCATCTAACAATAAATCTAGGGCTGGTTTAACGCCATAATATCTCTTTAATTGCTTATAATGCAGAAATATCAACACACAGACTGACCTTAAAGTTTTCCTCACATTTCTTTACCCTTACTACTTAAATTTAACAGAAGAAATCATTTCTTTGTCTTAAAATGGTCAGCTTTTGAAACTTTTAATTAAAGTAAGCGTATAGTGACATCCTCATCAAATACATTCAAATAGAGTGACTTTTATAAGTTTCCTTTATTCTTTTATAATCTGTTATTCTTTCGGTCCGACTCCTCTGAGTGGGGATTAGCTCGATTCTCTGACTGTACCTCATAATCTCAAATCCAAGCAGACGCAACAGTTGGCGTTACTGTAAAGCCCCTTGCAGATTCTGAGAATTTTTCAGCAGGAACACACAAATAAAAACAGAGGATTTGGATAAATGTGATGAGCGGAACCGCGGAGCCAGCACTACTTTAATGGCCGATGCTCACCTTCTGCTCATCAGCACTCGAGTGTTTTGCCTCTGGAAAAGAGAGATGTGTTAAAAGAGTCTAAGTGTGGGAAATGATACTGTATGTACAATCAGGATAGTAATTATAATTAAAATGGAAAGAGCATCATATGTATTTTAAAGGTATTAACTCTACTTTGATAATGATTACGTTGTAAAAAAGGCTGAACAGGAACTGTAGGTATGTAAAGTGTACTGTGTACAGAGGAGCTTGCTCCAGGGGAGGGGCGGGCATGGGGTTCAATCTGTTCATGGCAAAATTGTTTAACACAGAATATTGATGATTCTTGTCTGTGATGTAGACAACGTCAATGTTTTTTTTTTCTTTTGATAAAAGGCAAAGTGATAAAAAAAAAAAAAGGAAAACTGTGTCTTTCGTTGACTGTGTGCTCTCTGGAGCTGAAAGACTAAAAAGATGACAACAGGAAGTGAGTCTAGACTGATGTACAGTAAGCTGCCACCGAGCAGAGTTTTAAAGGATAAGCCCGTGGACAGAGGGCACATTTATTTAATCCCTGGCTACTCTGTTTCAACAGATGGTAATTTGACAGTGTTTAAGTTCATAGCGGAGGAACAATGGAGCGATGATCTCTGTTGATCCAAAGTCAGATTTATTTTGTTCTGCCGTAAGGCTGAAGAGGTCCGTAAACTTCAGCAGTGCAAAATAACGATAGACTTTTTCTAATGTGACGTACTTGTACTCCAACTACACTCTCAATCAGAAACCGTTAGGATGGAAACTTAAAATGACTAATACAAGGATTCAAACGTTTGCTTTGGTTTTTATTTAACAGATATTTCATGTTTTGTTTTCCACTTCATTTCATCTCCTGGTACACAACAAATCCTGCCCGTTTCAGTCGTGGTAAATATTCCAAACACCAATTCTGGGATAATTTAGACTTTTATCTAACTGCTATCACTACCGTACAAATTTTTAAGTATCAAGAACTTATCAGTTATAGATGTAATTAAAATTCTCTCCATTTAAATAATAAAATAACCAATTAAATTGAAAAAAAAACCAACCTGAAAACTTCTTTCCTTGCTAGTGTTTTAAGCAGTTTCTCATATAAAATGTAAAATTTCGTGGTTAGTGTCTCAGAAGGGTGGAGATAGTTTTAATAACGATCATAATAACATTTTTATTTAATTTTGGTGTTTGGTGACTGGTCTGAAAATCAAACACAGCAAAGATGTCACTTTGCACAATTCTGCACTTATCATTATTTTATGAAGCTTAAAGAACATAATAATAATGACGATGACTATAAATGTCAATGAAAGAATAATATTCTTTTGAATCTAAGCACAACATTGATATTTTAATGACATTCTTCTTATCAAACTTAGGTAACATTTAAATGTACGGCTTTTCATTTGCTTTTTCTTAAGTGACTCTATGTAGTAGGACTATTTCTGACCTCAGGGGGTCAGAATAATACAAGAAAGCTCATTTCTAACCCCAGAGCCAGGTCAAGGAGCTACAGCCTGCTTCCCAGTCTGACACAATCCAGTACGCGGAATCCCCACTATCCACGAGCGATTTGGCGTGCAGTGGCATGGCTCCCCCTGTTCTGTAGCGTGGAGGTGTGCACGTCAAAATTTCATGGGATCCACGTTTCAACATTGCTATTTTGATGTTATGGATCAATACAATAATAATAATAATAATAACAATAATAATTGAATCAGATAGCCAGAGAAAAATACTAAACATTTAATCTCATTGAAATATGTGGCCGGGGATTAATCAAATAAACAGTTAATTGATAAATTAGTTTGAAAACCAATAACTGTAACCAACCACGAATATTCCCGCTTGGATTTATAGTTTAGGAGGGACAAAGCCGACCACCTCCATCACCTTCCTCCAAGCATCTTCTGGTCACTTCCCTGACAGGCAGCAGTGAGGGATCACAGAACAGAGCAAACCTGCAGCAACGATCAGCTTTTTCCTCCAGATGTTTGACAAGGAACTGGCATTCACGCTCAAGTGCAACCAATAGAGCAGCGGACCGACTCGAACCTTTTCCGAATGCAATGACGCAGAGAGGGATGTCAACTTTGATTGGATAACGCCCTCGAGCTGGACGGCCTCATTTGCATAACACTGAGCAAAACTCAACTTCTTGACGCGTTCCCTTCACCCAGATCCCTTGGCCTTGGGAGGTGATAAACACCACTCCTAGCTTTGCACAGAAAACTAATGGGATGCGTGCGACGCGAGCGACTTGCGTTGTGAAGTTGACATCTGCTGAAAGTATTGAGATGTGCAGTTCCTGGAATGACCACTAGGAGGCAGGCGCTAAAAGCAAGTCAGTCTATGTTTACCTCATGTTAAACTGTCAAACTTTACAGCCGAAATATTTGACATCCATGACAACTGTTGAGAGGGTGAATTTGTATGTACATCATCAGATAAAGTTATATAAAGTCATATTAGGTATGCATAATTTTGCCATCCAGCTGTCTGAAGACGAGGCTTCAAATGTCATAAAACTGATGGGCGATGCCACAGGTGACTTGTTCAGAGCACCTCTAGTAGTAGACAGTGAAATTACAAGACATAACTCTTCATACTCATTAGCAAAATATTATCAGTGGTTCTTTTGTCAACATGTCAGCTCTGTGCTCCCATGTGGTCAGAAGTGGCGCCGCAACATAGAGTAGCTTAAAAGTTCCCCATTTATTATTGGTTTTCAGCTTATTTTTACAGAAACACTCCACAGAAATGCACAGAACTCAGATTTAAACATAAAACAACATAATATCAAATCTAAAAGCAATTTCCAGAATCTCAGTTAAGGGAAAGTAGGTGGAAAAACATTCCTTTGTTCATTTGTTCATATTTATTTACAAACACTAAAAATAGAAGGTCGGAACTCTGTGGGTCGTTAATATCTCCAGTTCTGGAGTATAAAGGACCTCTACAGATGTTTATATCACATTATTAACACAAAAATATGTTGGAAGTTACTGTTCAAATAGTCATTGCTGCTGTTTCTCTGAGCAGCAGACTGAAGGACTGACACACCAAACAAAAGTAGGATTGTTACATTTTGTGCTGTTCTCCGTGGGAAGGGACTGTTCCTTCAGACACACCTAATAACACATCAGATATGGTGATACTGCATAAAGCCTTTAAAAGAGTTGGGAACACTGAACTTGCTCAGATGTGATGGAGGAACAGTACATTCTGAGAAGCTGTTTGAACTTTGTCTGCTGAAGATACATCATCAAAAGTCTCTTTGAGTTTTCTTTTTTTTGTGAAAAGCTAAAAAAAGAGTAATTACAGTGTTTGAACTTTGGTGTTACAGAAGACGCCAATTATTATTCAGTCAGTGGTTTTGAATAAGAATGAGGATTTGCTGATTTTACTCCCAGTGGAGAATAAAATGAGTTCACTCCACACCTTAATCATATATCAGATTTTAAAAATGAGTAGAAGAAGTTTTATGATACCTTTGTAGGCTCTGATCGGAGATGTTGAAAATGTTCAAACATTTAAAGTCGCCACGTATTCAGAATCAGGTGTGCACTATTAAAAAACATCAACAGGGGATGCTGTTGAGACGCAGATGATTTTTTTTTTTTTCATTATTTTGAAAGGAATGTGAACCGGAAGTTTTACCGCTACCGGCTTGTACTAGCAAAGATCTCTTACACTAAGAAGATGCATCTATTGATATAGTTCTGTTCTCTTGCAGCGCGACGGACACTGTTTAATCGGGTTAAAATGAATAAATTGTGGAATTCCTAAAATGTATGTTTTTGTTTTCGCAACGAAAAACTATAACTTTACCCATTTCCTGAATGTTTAGTAACTAACGCAATTTAGATTGTAACGAAGTAACGCGAGGGCAGGTTTGATACATGGATTTCGGACAGGAGTGGACTCTCTTATCTTTTTTATCTCTGCGGTGTCATGAATCAACCTCTGGTCAACCTCCACATTCTCCTCCTCAACTCTGACATCCCTGCAGGCCGATCCGTGACCATTGTTACTGAGACCAGGGCCTGATGTTTGACATAAGATAGCAGTGAGATAAGCTGGACGTTTTCGGTCTCCCCGTGACAGCTGGCATGCAGTGGGCCGTGGATGATGCCAACGTTGGTCAGCAGCTCACTGAGTCACTGTTACTTTTATTAACACACAGACCTCAAAGAAGCTTTGATGCTCCAAGATAAACCCGTCGCTGTCCTGCGAGGTTTGTATGTTGACTTTGCAAATGTTTTTTTTTTTTTTTTTTTGCTGTTTGCAAGTTACGGAAAACAGTAATTTGCCTCCATCTTTTTCTGCGAATTAGTTAGGCTTATAATAGGAAGGTAGATTGTCTCTAAAATGTAACGAAATGCTTTACTCTTTGCCCTCAGTCTTTGACCCAGGACAGAAACTCACGTGTCCTGTCACAGCGATTTAATGCTTTAAACAAATGTATCAAGTCGCTATGTAGAGGGCGGATTTTTGTCGCCCTCTAGTGGTGGCTTTTACCCCAGAAAGTATTCTGATTACATCATCCCGGGAGGATTATTCCACTTTCTTTACAAGTATACTTTAAATACTTTGATACTTCGTTTGAGCTGGAGCAAAGCTGCCTGTATAATATCAGAAAAGTTCTGTGAGTTTGTCCCGTGACACCTAAAAAGTTTTACAGCTGAATTCGTTTTAGGCGTTTTCCTGCTTTGAATAACTATAGAAGATTAAAAAAAAATGTTCTTGTATAATTTTTCTTGACTTTTTTTCTCCAAAAGGTGAAAATTTGAATATCTAAAAAAAATAATCAATTAAAAAACAAAGTGCTTTTCATATAATGTACTGGTCAACATTCTTAAGTAGATGTGAAGATATGTTTAAAGCAAGAATGCACAGAATAAATATTTGCTTTGACCACCTACTGCCAACATCAATACTTCTGGGAACACATGGAAAGTGAAGGAACCCAGTATGTAAGTTGCTCCAAACATCTTGGAGAACCAGCTGCAGATCTTCTGCACCTGCAAATCCATCTGTTTATTCGTGTAATTCTAGACAGACTCCATGATGATTTGGTGTCATCCCGTCACTTCCAAGACTCCTTGTTTATTGTGAAGATAGCTACCAAAAATGTTGGCTGCATGCTTGGGTCATTGTTCTGCTGTAGAAGAAATGGGCCGGTCAGATACCTGCCTGACAGTACTGAATGATGAATGGGTTTCTACCTGTTTTTATGCACCCTTAATCCTGACCAAATCCCCAACTCCATCTGCAGAAATGCAACTTCATCGGCTTTCAGAGAAATGTGTTGACAACTACTTTATGTCTTGTTGCTGTGTTCAGTCTCACTATGATGTATGACCCTCGACATGTATGACACAACTGGACCTTGGTAGCAGAGTTTAGCACTTTTAAGCATTTTCCACAGCCGTACCTGTTTCATCGAATGATCAAGCTACACATGAAGTTAATGGTCATTGTCACCTGTTTGTTCCATCTATAAATCACTTGTGGTTTATTTGGGTTCAGATCATGGGGGCAAGGGCCTAAACAGAGAGCGCCAGACCTCCCTTCCCCCCAGCCCCCTCCTCCAGCTCTTCTGGAAGGACACCAAGGTGTTCCTTGAGAAATTGAGTCTGTCCAGTGTGTTCTGAAAGGCCGTGGGATCTTCTCCTGGTCAGACATGCCTGAAACACCTTGCCAGGGAGCCATCTAGGAGGTATCTTCACCAGATTCCCAAACCACTCCTACTGGCTCCTCTTGACTTGCAGGAGCAGCGACTCTACTAACTGAACTGATACCTGAACTTCTTACCCCAACTCTAAGCCCTTTGTCTTGTTACTGTGGCGGAGAGGGTATGAGTGGGGTGTGGGGTGTGATGCGTTTTGGGCATGAGCCTTGGCTGAGTTTGCACAAGTATCTAAAACAACTGATCCTGTTTTGAAGGCAGAAGGAAGTCACACCAAATATTGATTTGATTTTGATTTTTCTTCTCTTTGCTCAATTTGGACTTTGTTTAGAGGCAAAAATAAACAATAAAAGTAATAATATAATAAATACATATTATATTTATTTTACATTTCTGAAAGGATTATCTAGGCAAAAAAGTATCTGAAAATAATTGTACTTTTTTCAGACATGCCTAAGACTTTGGAACAGTACTGTAGCATATTTATAAAATATTTAATTCTTTATAGGCATTCACAAAAGAATGAACTTTAATAATATCTTCTTTTTGTTGTTGTTGTTGTTGTATAACTAGGTAGCTGAGTGAGGGGGAACCTCCTGCCTGACAAACATGACTCCACATCCAGTGGTCCAGGCCATTATTGATCTTTCTGCAGGAGCCATAGGTAACTAAACCCCCTGATCAATACAGGTAGTATGATGGTAAACGCTTCACCTTGAGCCTTGTTTTAGAGTCTACAAAGGGCTGTATGTTGTGTTTCTGTATTTACTCATTCACATACACGTGCACACACAAAGATTTACATATATATGGTCTCTTTGTAGACTGCGTAGCACCTTAGTCTTTGCAGTCATACACCAATGAGTGATCAGGGGTTGATGCAGGGGTTCAAAGTATTGTCCAAGGACATGCTCACATATGGAGGCACTGAGAATTGAACTGCCAACCTTCTAGTAGGAGGATGGCCAATCTCCCCTTATTTTTTACTAACAATGACAGCAGAAACTGAAGTAATCATGATGATTTTCCTTTTTTTTTTTTTAAATTTACATGTGAGACATAACAGGACAATGTGGTGTCTCTTTCCAGCTTATTTCTCTCTGCTTCTCTTAACTGTTTATGGTCTTGAAATACTTAGATAAACATCTCCCTTGAAAGCACAAATGCTTTGCTTTCCTACAGTTTGCACAGCAGCTGCGTTTTGTGTTGAAACAGTTGTGATGGTGACGGAGTTTTCATTGTCATCCTTCAAGGGGGAGCTGCATGTGTCTTCAGTGGACAACCTCTGGACACAGCAAAGGTCAAGATGCAGACCTTTCCTACGATGTACCGGGGCTTCATCCACTGTGTCACGTCCACTTACAAACAAGTAGGTGTGCGCGGTCTCTACCAAGGCACCACTCCTGCACTGATGGCCAACATTGCAGAGAACTCTGTGCTCTTCATGAGCTACGGCTTCTGCCAGCAAGTCATCCGTTTCACGGCTGGATTGCACAAAGAAGCTGTGCTGAGGTGGGAAGACCATCAATCCAGCCTTTGAGAGTATGTGTCCATTATCTCAGTGGATGTCTGATTGACCTTTGCTCTTTGTTAGTGACATGCAGAAAGCCTGTGCTGGATCGGTAGCGTCCATCTTTTCATCGATGGTACTCTGCCCCACTGAGCTTGTGAAGTGTCGGCTCCAAGCCATGTACGAAATGGAGACATCAGGGAAGATCAGCAAGAGCCAAAAGTAAGTAAAGTTTGAATAGACAAATGTTTTTTAGCCAGTAATGTTTGAGTCGGTGCAACTTACACCACTATGACGTTTCCTCTTTATATGTCTGCTTTCCTGCTGTCCCCAAATGGTCACAAGTGGTACTGCTACACTGCCAGATTTATTTTAGTCTTATTTTCAAAACTCCCACATTATTATTATACAGATGTTTTCAGAGACTGTGGAATAGCTGATTTCTTATAAATGACAACAAACCTTATTTTACTGCACTAAGAACATAGGCTAAGTCCAGCAGAAAACATTAAATAAAGCAGCAAATAACATTTCACAGAAAGGCCAAAGCCCCTTCGGTGTAGAATAAAGTAAAATGTTTTTTAATCATGAGTCATTTTTGACATATTGACTTTTATATGCTCGTGTTGTGTCTTGCGTCTGACTGAATATTCCTCCTGTTTCATCTGAAGCACTGTGTGGTCTGTGGTGAAATCCATCATGAGGAACGACGGAGTGCCTGGCTTCTTCCAGGGCCTGACCACCACCATAGCCAGAGAGGTGCCCGGTTACTTCTGCTTCTTTGGTGCTTATGAGCTCTGTCGCACCGCTTTCGCAGACTACATGAAGTGTGGCAAGGACGACATAGGTACGAGTTAAACGTTCGGCTTACGTCACCACAGATTAGTGTGCTTGTCGGCCGGGTGTCACCTCTTAAAAGTCAAAAGGAAACATTTAAATTTCATAATAGAGGCTAGTCGGTTATCAAGTATTTTTCTGGATTGTAGATGAAAGGCTTTCTGGGAAATGAAGTTCTTAACAAAACAAAGTTGACCGTTTGAAATATGGATCTGAAAAAAGAGGTATTTGAAAGTGTTTGAGAGGTGCAATTACTTATCTTTTCTTTTAATTTTACCACCTTAAATTAGAACAATTTGGGATGGTATGGAAAATACAAAAACATTCATAATTTTATTTTAATGCAACATTTCCAACATGAACTGTTTTTCCAGACTGCATGAACCTAATATATTTTTTCTTTCTTTTCTACTTATCCAGCGTATTTTAATTTGTATTTATACATCATTTTTGGCATAAAAGACTTGCAACACTGTTTAAAAAAGTTGATTCATGGGTG
Organism: Zenarchopterus dispar; assembly: GCA_028564865.1. Taxonomy (NCBI): domain Eukaryota; kingdom Metazoa; phylum Chordata; class Actinopteri; order Beloniformes; family Zenarchopteridae; genus Zenarchopterus; species Zenarchopterus dispar. The sequence continues at coordinate 7,961,925 of JAOWBL010000006.1, read as the reverse complement.
ATTTATGGGTGTTTACTTCAACTTGTATTTCTTGCTTCTTACATGTTACATGTTTCATGATTTTTGTTTTCTCATCGAAGTCATATCAACTGTTCATACACATTCAGTTTGGGATTTTAGGCCTGCAACACATTTTAGTTTATAGAGACGATTTAGTGCTTGGAAGCAGGTAAAAGGAAAAAAGTAGTGACATTACTTCAATCAGATGTTGTAAAGAGGTGATAGTAATCAAAGTTTTTGTGGCTCTAATTTAGTTTTTCTTCCTCTCCACTGTCGCTTCATGCTTGCTCAGGATGGCGGATGACACAAAGATTCAGTGCAGTCTGCTGGGTTTCTTTCCAAAACATTTCTTTCTTTTCTTTTTTTTTTTAAGGAATTTGCATTATATGAATTTTGATTTAGGACTACTGAAATGAGTTACATTAATGTAATTGGACTAAAATGGATTGTATTTAATTGGACTGCACTGAACTTTTTTGTCATCTGTATCATATTTCAACCTTTGACATGAATTGGCACCACACAAATAAAGTGAACTCAATTTAACCTGAATACAAACAAATGACAACGTTGCAAAGTAATAAAATCTTTACTGTCCTAACTTTTAGAACGTGTTGGAGGCCTGAAAAGCAAAAATGGGTGTTTATTGACAAATTAAATTAAGTTTACAAGAGAAAAATTGTGAAATATCTTGAATTCAGCTCTTTTTTTTTTTAAACATATTGTTCCCAACTTTTTCTGTGTTTGGGGTGTAGATAACATTTGTGTGACATGTATTACTTATAAAAACAGGTTTGTCTTGGCTGTCACACATTTAGCAGTGATTAAGACTGTGTTTGCATGTAAACGGTCCCTGTGTGTGTTGAAGGTGTCGGTCCGATCGTGTTCAGTGGTGGTTTCGGCGGAGCATGTCTGTGGCTTGTGGTCTATCCTATGGACTGTGTCAAGTCCCGGATCCAGGTCATGTCTATGACGGGAAAACAGGCAGGGTTTTTCAAAACTTTCATGGCAATCGCTCGCACTGAAGGTAAGTGGAAGAATGAGAGGAGTTCTGGTTTTCTGTGTTTTGATCTAATCGTAAATCTCTCTCTCTCTCTCCCTGTTTAGGTGTGAGGGCGCTCTACTCCGGTCTCACCCCCACCATGGTCCGCACCTTCCCAGCTAACGGAGCTCTCTTTCTAGGTTACGAAGCCAGCAGGAAGCTCATGATGAAGCAGTTTGATGGCTGAACTGGTCCTTATGTGTGAACATAGATGTGGAAGCAGTGGAAAGGAAGTTTGGATTGGGGCTTTGCCATTTCTTGAAACTTTCATAGTCTTTCAAAACTACAATACAAAAAAAAAAAAGAGATCTGGGCAAGATATGTATAGCACATTTCAGCAACAAGGCAATTCATGTGCTTTACATAATGAAAGCATGAGAGGATGGAGATATATATATATATATATATATATATATATATATATATATATATATATATATATATATATATATATATA
>JAOWBL010000006.1:7921897-7960326 GCA_028564865.1 Zenarchopterus dispar | reverse complement strand
ATTTTATCTCTACATGTACCTGTACAGCACTTTGGTCATTTTAATAGGTGTTAAAGCGCTTTACAAATAAAGATTGACTGAGACTCTCAACATAGGGGCAGAATAAGCCCCTGAGTCTAACCTACTGGCTGAGATAGTTTACCTTCAAACCAGCAATGTGATGTATCTCGGCTGAGATATGCTCTGAAGAGGACCCAGAGGAGGATTCTGGTGAGGAAGAAAAGCAGACGTGGAATACACCACCTCAGCAGCTAGAAAGAGACTTTTGAGTGTAAAGGTCCAAGTCTAAAGGTTGCTACATTAGAACAAAGGAACGGTCACTCAAGTCAAGATGGTGCCGTTTTTAAGTTGGAGAGTTATGGGGATAATTGTAGGGGTGGGCTTAGGTATTGTGGGGTTAATTTTCTTGTTAGAAACTTTGCATGTTTTTTTCCTGACCACAGCCCTCCCATTCAGCCAACTCCATCAATTAGGGAGCGTCATGCTCGTGTAAAAAGACAACCCCCTAGAGACAAATGTTTAACCAAGTATGGGGGGTGTAGAGCTGATATATACCAAGGGCACCCCAACCACATTTCAGCTTGATCTGTGTGATGTAATCTCATGTGGAAACAATCAGCAGGGATGGAAGGGCTACGATGTCTACCTGTGTGGATTTGGCTTCCCAGGGGCAGGAAGATAATGTTCCTCCTGGTCCCATGTGTGGGCAAGCACTGATCCTCGATATACTCCAAGAGGGTTCTTGCAGACCCCCTGGAAGATGGAGAAAGCTAAAGAGTTTTTCTTAATGTGGGGACAGGTAGGGTCTTCCAGGGGGTCAAGTAAGTCCAATCCTCTGATGCTGTCATTGAATAAGCTCCCATACAATCCCTACTCCCAGTGACCTGCTATATCATTCTCTTGTCATGATCCTAGCAATGACGACTTTTACCTTATCTTAGGAGTAGATGTGTCAGGAGCAGATCTTATAGGATTGGTAAAGATCACTTTACGTGACCTGCCACCAGCTTCAACACCCAATAAGACCAATGTCAAGAATGATACCACCTCCGTTTATACCCCTGAGCCTCCAGCTGACTCACAGGATGTTGTTCAGGTAGATTACACTAAACTAAAGGTCCAGGATGTAGTTAGGATGGCAACAGGATATGCTGATTTGAGTCTGTGGTTAGATTAGGTAACAAACACAGCCAAGGATCAGGGTATGAGGAAGTGCGTAGTCTGCGCATCGATCTTCCCTCCAATTAACTATAAAATGGCGGTAGGATTATTCACTCCCTTTAAGGCTTCAGGGAGTTATACTTGTTTTAATTTCACGGCCAACACTCCCAATGTAAGCGTGGGTGAGATTGACCCCTCGTGGTGTAACATCACCCACACAAACAGATCACTCATAGGTACTTGGGATCAGGTTTATATTACTACTGCATAGACTGTTCAAATTTTCAAATCCATGATAGGTGTCTGCGCAATGGTCAGATTGGGTGCTCCTCTGGCCCTTATAGGTCCCGGGGATAGGATGGTCCCCATAGGAACTAAATCATTGACCGTGGCAAAAATCACCAGACATAGAAGACGTCATGTTCTGCAAAAAAGGGATATATGCTCCTTCGACATCACCACTGGCAGTCCAACTTATATAGATGCTATTGGGGTTCCTCATGGCATTCCAAATGAATTCAAATTAGCTGATCAAGTAGCAGCTGGATTTGAAGACATACCACTGATTGCGGCTCTTTTTCCTGTCACCCCAACAAAAATGTTGACCACATCAACTACGTTCATTACAATGTTCTTTGTCTCACTAATCTAACTAGAGGTACCGTGGAAGATTTGTCCCAACAATTAGAACCGACTTCTCTTATGGCTGAACAGAACCACATGGCTCTTGACATGCTATTAGCAGAAAAGGATCATTGTGCCATGTTTGGCAATATGTGTTGTACTTTTATCCTGAACAATATGGCCCCCGATGGAACAGTGGCTAGACAGACTCAAAATCCTTTCTAAAACCATGCATGAACACTCTGGGCTTGACAATCCCTGGATGATTGGCTGAGTAGGATCTTTGGACGATGGAAAGGGCTTATAATGTCATTATTGGTATCCATTGTCACTTTTATTGCTATTTTGGTCATATCTGGCTGTTGCTGTGTACCTTGTGCAAGGTCATTGTGTAATCACTTAGTTGCTACTGCTATTGAGAAACAAGATCCAAACCAGATGATGCCTCTCCTAGTTGTTGATATGGAAGCTGAGGAAAACCTCATGGAAACCCTGCAGAAGTAGGAGATGTGATCTCTGGAAGAGATCAAAAGGGGAAAATTGTGGGAAAATTGTACATGGGCTCTTTTATTAATCAATATTCTGTTAGTTACAATGTAGTGTTGAGATTAAAGAAGTGTTAATTTGGTTGAAGCATTGAATGTAGGTAGAAGGTGAAGGCTTGAAAAAACAAAAGGGGTAACGGAGGAGTTCAGACAAAGTGTAGGCATACAGACAATGCATTTTTAGAGTCCTCTCTATGCAAGATAAGACCAAGGCTGTATCGCGACTTGCGTCTGTGTGCGTGTCAGAGTTGAGACAGATAGGGAGAGCTGGGATCTTGGCTGCAACTCTCCAGATGTCTGTATGATTATTCAACCGTTGGGCATTAATAAAGAGTTTTGACTTGAAGACTGAGTCACCAGATCTTTTCTCATCAACCAACTCGGGGGGATCAAGGCTCCCAACACTCCTTACCACCTCTACTTGAACAACTTTGTCAAAAAGATCAGCTAAAGATTTATCAGACATTTGTTCAGCTATCCATGCATCTCTACTCAGAGACTGAATCCGCAGTTTAGCTGGCAACTCAAGATTTTCTGGGATGACTCTCTACCTCTTTACGCCGAGCAGCGGCTAGTGTAATGGCACAACTTGGAAACACCTCCAGAGACACATTACTTCCATCTGGGGAGTCACCAGTAGGGGACTCCAAAAGCTCTTTGAAGATGTTAGGTCTACCATCTGCCCACACCTTACTACCTGTCAGATCATTCCCTCAAAATCAAGTGAACTCCCTCTACTGGTAACTCTGGTTGAACACCAACCACTACATCACCCTCCACTAGACCACAGGTCAACCTGACTTTATGTAAAGGAGATGAAAAAGGAACCAATTCCAATCCATGAACCAAAACACACCTGACCAAATCCGCCCCGCCAATAAATCATCAAATTCCTGCCACCATGACAAATCACCACTTCTATCATAAAACAGGGTCAAAGGTGGAGGGTCAGGAGGATACACATATGGTTCGAGCAAAGTGATCCAAGATTTCAAGTGCAGAGCCATAAAACCTGCAGTGTGTGAAGTCTCTGGTTCCAACAAGCCCCAGTAGATGTCAGCACAGCATGGCACAGCGGGAAGAGGTTGCATCAGCCATTGTCCATCCCCGTAGCCATCAGAGCTACAGGGTAACACAGTTCCATCAGGGAGAGTGACAATCAGTCCGTCCGGACTACACAAAATGGACGTTCTGAGCTTAATCAACAAGTCTCTGCCACACAAGTTCACGGGCACATTCGTAGAAACTGCAAAAGAATGAGTCAAGGCTTGTGATCCCAGTTGTATGGGAAGCTGTTTAGTGAGAGGCAGTCTTTGTCCAACCCCAGAAAAACCAACCACACTCACAGAGTGTTTTGAGTCTTTCAAGTCCAGGTGATTGATTAATGGTAAAAAAGGTGGCACCAGTGTCCACTAAGAGGGGTAGTTCTTTCTGTTCGACCTTCAATGTCAGCATAGGGTCTGCCAGTCCCTTGCTGTCCAGGTTTTTCTGTGGGGTGCATCAGATCTGTTGGAAGCTCTGAGCCTCCCTGTCTTCAAACTCCACTTGGGAATACTGGCCTCTAGTGGGAGCTGCATGTACATTCGGGATGACCACACCTCCTCTAGACAAAAAACCTCTGCTGCCACAGCCACGACCACCCGATATCATTCTCTGAGAACATTCTTTGGCCCAATGATCGAACTGACCACAAACAAAACAGGCATAAGACTCCCCTCCTTGCTGTCCACCCTGACCTCCAGCTCTGACATATCCTTCCCTCCTGGGCCCCCGACCTCCGTGGAGCTCTCAAAGTATAAGTCTGGGGACCTCCCTGCCCCTCCTGCCAGTGATTAACTGGAGCAGAAGATGTGTTTGTCTCTGCAGGTCTCTGAGCTACCATTTGTTTTTTAGCCGATTTTTTTCTCAGAGGCCTTTTGCCGGGTGTCTGCTAACTGCAGTTTTAACAACTGAGGCTGTAAATCCTTCATCTGTTTATCTTCACTGGCTACCTCTTCAACAGCATTCTGTAAATGATGAATAAGATGTTTTTCTCAGACATGATGAGCACTATCTGATAAATCAGAATTATTTACCGTAGAATTTTTCACAGATATGGGGACTCCCTCCAAAATGGCATTTCGAAAAAGGACCAACTGTGTACCCCACTTTACTAGGATGTTGGCCCATCTGTCGGATCCATAACTGTTTACAGACCTTCAAATATTGACAAGGGTTTTTGTTAGGATCCCAAAGTACCTTAGGTATTTTAGAAGATGCAGGTAGCGGATATTTTTCTCTCATAGCTTGACCAACTGCTTTGCTAATCAAATGGAATGGTAAATTGTCAGCCATGTCCTGTGACCCTACCCTCTGTTCTAACTCATTCATTTCAAAAGTAGACATACATCTGGAAACGACTGCCCAAAAATCACCAATTGCCAAAGTCTGTCCTGCAGTCAGCTGAGCGAGTCTGTCCAACCACAGTGCTCCTCCCTCTGAGGGCAGAGGCATCTTTTCAGCCAAACCAGTGACGTCGCCTAAGGCTAGTGGCTTATATTTATCACCTGTAGGGCATGCAATCAATGGTATCTGTTTGTGGTAGAAATTGACCCATTTACTTTTTCCTCCATTTTTTTCTCTCTTTGTTTCATGGTTTTTACTCTACTCTTTTTCCTCCGGTCCAGACTGTTTGTGTGTAAGTCAAGCTCTGTGTGTAAGTCAGAAAATAAAACTTCAGCAGCCTCACTCTCTTCCTGGGAGAGCGGAGACTCCCTGTGACGTTCAAAAGTCAGTGTCGTCAGACTGTAACATGCCCCCCAGCCTCCCAGTGGCTGTGACTGCTCTATCTTTCTACCCCTTATCTCCACGTCCACACTACCGCAGAGCAAATGGATCGGCCTCCCTCCATCCAGCCGAATCAAAACTCCGTTCTTCTACAACTTGTAAGACACCTCCATTAACCTCCAAAACGGAATATAGACGGGCTGTTTCTATTGGTGGAGACGCATGCCCACCCCCTCGATACGGAGGAGGTACCACCTTCTTCTCCTCATTATCAACACGCGCCATTTTAACAACTTTGGCGTCCAAGTTCATGTTCTCCGTGTGTGCCATTTTGTCTTGTGGCAAAGGCCACACCTTTGTCTCCTCAGAGCTCACATTTTCTCTATATAAAATGGATTGCACCCTGACAAAATAAACATGATTTAAACAAAAATTTTTGACAATCCTCAGCCTCATCCCAAGCCAAGAGCATACTTTGGGGTATAAGCAAGTTTAGTATATTTTGATATTGGGAAGGGGTATTTATGCTGTTTTGAGTTTTGTTATTAGATTGTTAATCTAATAAAAATTCTTTTAATTCACGCAGTTAAATTCATCCTTGCCAACCCACAATGTCACAACATAGAAGAGGACAGCCACTGCACGGCAAACAAATTGCCTCTCTTCCAGAAACCACCCACAAATTCAGTTTCGGCCTGCACCAGACTAAATTTCCTTGTACTCTTGTTCCACAGTTTCCCGGTATGTTATGTTACCTTTGTGACTGAGGACATATGTCATTGTCTCTCCTAAAATATACTGTAATCATGTGGTGACAGCTGAATCAAAGGTTCACATGCAAAACCTATATCTTGCATACCCTAAAGTGAAGGACAGACATTTAAAAAAAAATAAAAATAAAAAAAAGAGTTGTAATAACAGCACTGTCTGGCTGGTACAAAACTCAGCTTTCTTATATTGTATAAGATTTTGTTCAAAGTGTCATTGCCTGTCTAAAAAGGAAGAAAAAGAAAAAGAGAATTATACCCTTGTCTTTGTGTTTCTGTGTATAGCTTAAATGGACTTGTGTTGCTGGGCCAAGAGAGAATAAGTTTTGCAGCCCTTGAACAGTCAGTGGAATTGGTCATGTCGACATAAATATGCAACACTACTACCAAAATACATGCTTTCATCTACTGTGGTTCAGAACAAGCCGATTAGAGTCAGAAACAGTAAGTTTTCAGTGCAGTTTTACAGACAAAATTTGACGTAGGCTCAAAATTATTTTATGATTTTATTTCCAAGATCTTCTCTGCTGTTTGATAGAATTTATCAATATAAGTTTGGCTTGACTTGGACTTGCATAGTTATGCTTAGAGGTAATCAAGAGAATTTGCAGTTTCTTTCATTGGAAGCTGCAGAGCCCCAAAATTTAAATGCCATGCAAAAAGAAAAGCTATTATTTAAATTTTTCATTTTTAACCCAAAAGCAAAAGCTATCCAGGAGCTAAATTCATGTAACCCTTTTTAAGTCAAACATTCTCACTTTTGTAAACAGCACCTATATCACAAAGATGCATTTATGATGTATGGCAAGTGGGGCAATTCGTTGTAGTTTCAGTCTGTAGTGAACATATCTATTTTGACAGAATATTGTTACCTGGTGTATTAGTTTATTAAACTAAATTGTGAACTGTGCACTTCGAAGAAAAGATAAAAAAGAGCATTATGACTGTTGTCAGCAACAACTCCAACAGACTGCGTCACCTATGGATTGTATTGTTTATAATTCTAAGAGGGAAGCATTGATGCAAAAAAAAAAAAAAAAAAACATACCAGAATTATAAAGTAACACATGCTGCCCTTTTAAGCACATCTTAGTGCACTAGTGGTAGCCTAGTGATTACGGAGATGGGTTTGGGTGTGGAGGAGCCAGGTTCAATCCCCTGGTTTAAGATCAGCCACTGTGGGCCCCTGAGCAAGGCCCTTAACCACTAACTTAAGGATGCTGCAGCAGCCCCTGGCTCCTAGTATAACTAGTGATGGGTTAAAAGCAGAGGACAAATTTCAGTGTGTTTTGTAAGATATGTACTGACTATAATAAATATAATAAATATTATCCTATTTCCAAAAACATCCAAGCATATCCTGTACACATTACAAAGTGGTAAGATCTTTACTTCACCTTTTTTGCACTTTTTGGGGAATTTGTTGCAGACAATCCAAATAATGTACCAAAAAGAAATTCATAGTGTCTGCAAATGTTTAAGTAAATGTGAGAATCCCTGCAATTTTTGTGCATTTTTTTTCTTATTTTGCACAATGTCTGGTTAAATTCAGTTTGATCATTTGCTTAGCATACTTTAAAACCTGCTTTGTCTAACCTTAAACCTTCAACCTTTTATAAAAACAGTAAATTGAAAGAAGCCTCTTAAGAGGCAGCCTCTAAAGGTTTTCTCCAAATACTTGGCTTGGAAGAGCAGAAATTCGAGGTCAGGATAGCAAAGATGCTGATTTTCCTTCTTCCTTTCTTGGCTCAGGCAAAAGGGCAGATGTGAGAAAATGTGATTGAGTTGGGTTTTCAAGAGTGAAGTCAGAGGCAGTGACTATTTTTAGACACGCTCAGTTCACAGATCAGACTCCTGTCAGTCTGTCTCCTATAACTCAGCGCTTTACACTTTCACATGTGGTTTAATTGTGACAATTATCAGTTCAAAAGTCAGATGAAGCTACTATCACACCAACTCTGAATTGCTGCCATCATGACAATGTGTTATTGCTAAAAAAAAAAATGCTGGAGTCTTAGGGAAGTATAAAATCACCTCCTTGTCTCTAAGTATTAAGTCTCTCACAGTAAAAACGATCATGTTATATTTTGACAGCAGCCCTGCTGGTTTGTAAAAATCTATATGGGTACTGAAGGTAGATGCTTATCTCTACTGGCTTCAGTAACAGTATGTTTGCCTTTGAAAATTATGTTGCATCAAATTTGACATAATACAAAGAATAATAAAAAATAATAATCATAAATCCAGCCTAGGCTCTAGCAGACCCCCATGACCCTATACAGCAACCAGCGGGTATTGAAAATGGATGTATGCATTGCCCCCCCTGACCTGGCAGAGGTCAGGAGAGTTCTGGAATGAAATCCTGTTAGCACCAAAACAGAGAGGCATAAGACACAAGCTCTTTATTAACAGGCTACAGGATTTGTTCTGCTTCAACAGTTCACAACCATCAAACCTTTTCACAATTTCTTCCAAGCTCATTCAGAAAAAAACACATTAATGTCACTAAATGTACAAATAATAATGATACAATAGCCGTTTTAAACATGTATTCAGTACAAAACTTAAAGCATAAAACTCAGTTCATGTATGTTTATCCTACCTGCTATACCGTTGGCTACATCGACTGCTAACATAAAGTTTGCTAGCTTAGCACGAGATAACGGTATGTATTCTGACCACATTAACCTCTGAAACACATCATAGGTCAACGCTGCATGTTTTTTACCACTCTTCCTGGTTGTTCTACCATGAGCTGGCTTATATTTGAGGTCTACAACCCACCTAGAGAGGCAGAAGACAGGAGCTCTTAATTAACTGGCTACAGGATTTATTCTGCAGTGTCTGCCTCCTGTGGGTTTAGTGTACCTCTGGAATGCTCTGCGCCCTCTGGTGGTGATTCTGAGCACACATTCATTAAAAAATACTGGGGGGTTCTATTTTAATTTTTTATATATATCTCCTCAACTATTCACATTTCAACATGACATTTAAACCCTTTACACTCTCCCCAGTTTTGTTATTTGAACGTCTCCTGACATTTGTCAAAAGAAAACTTTACACGTCCGTCAATACACCTGAGTAAAATAGTTTAAATAATATGGATGTGGACGTAGAAAGAGTGGAAAGGGAACCACATGGATACATTTTTGGATGGGGTGACTTTGCAACAAGTTCACACTAGAATTCCAATAATGGTATGATGGTTTTCCCAATGTGTCATAGGTGAATATCTCTCTTGGTCTGCCAGTTCGCTGGGATTTTCTGACTGTTACTATTTCCTCTCCATTGCTATTCTCCTCTCTTCCAACATTCTCTTGCCCTGCATCACTTATCTTATCTATGATTTCTTGCTCAACATCCATCATCCTAGCCTCCAGTGCTCCATTCTGTGCCTGTGGTTTGCTATCCTTATCCTGTAGACCTGTTTCCTCTCAGGCAGGGAGATGAAATTCCTGGGCAGTAACATTTAACTTTTGTTGGGGCTGAGTATTGTTTACTGTTTGATCTTGTCTGCTGGGGCCTTACCAATTTGTAGATGGGAATCTGTTGGCAAGTGTATTCTTCATCAGAGCTGTCGATGTTTGAGTCATGAGAGTCACTGATGTGCTGTTTCTGTCCACTTGGCCTTTTCATCCTTGTTCTTTTTTGTGTAGGGAGTGTTTCATCCAAGGGTAGTTCATTCACTGGCAGGAGTAGATTCCTGTGGAGAATGCATAGTGTTTTGGACCCTTTTTCAGGTTGTACTTTGTAAACTGGGCCATTGTCAACTCTCTCCACTACATGGTGCACTACCTGTTCCCAATAAGATTGCAGTTTGCCAGGCCCACCTCTCTCTGACATGTTCTTTACCAAGACTCTGTCCCCTGGCTTCAGCACAACACCCCTGACAGTCCTATCATACTGTCTCTTTCCTTTTTCTGACAATTTTTCACTGTTTCTGGAAGCAATGTCATATGCAGAACACATTCTCTTTGCCCATTTTAATGCATATATCTGTTTGTCTGATGTTTCAGAGTCTCTTTTTGGTGGAAACAGCAAGTCTATAAGTAAGCGTGGGTGTCTATCATATAAGAGGAAAAATGGGGGAAAACTAGTGGCCTCATGCCATGTGCAGCTGTAGGCATGCACAACATGGGAAAGGTGATCTTTCCACTGACTCTTTTTCTCCTCTTCCAAAGTTCGCAGCATTTGAAGGAGCGTTTGGCTCGGCCTCTCAACTGGATTACTTTGTGGATGGTATGGTGTCGTCCAGGAGTGACCAATACCTGCCAATTGCTGTAATCTGCTAAACAAACTGTTCTCCAACTCCCTGCCCTGATCATGATGGAGCTTCTCAGGAAATCCAAATCAGGGAATAAAGTCTTGAAATTTCTTTTCTGCTGCTGTTTTCCCAGATTTATTGCTTGTTGGATACACTTGAGCAAAGCGAGTGAAGTGGTCGATTAGGACAAGGATGTACTCATAGCCCTGACTTTGCTCAAGGTGGAGACAGTCAATGCATACAAGCTTGAAGGGGCTGCTGTGGTTATGTGGCCCATTGGTGCTCTTTGTGGAAGATTGGGATGTTTCTGTTTAAAACATGCACATTTCTTGTTAACATAGTCCTCAATATCGTTTTGCATGTTGGGCCAATAAAATCTTTCACGAGCAAGATGAGTCACCTTTTCTGCACCAACATGTCCCGTGTCATTATGGAGTGATTTGAGAACAAGGGGTTTCAACTTTTCCGGGGAGCACAAGCTGCTTGTGGTGGTCTGTGTATCTATACAAAATTCCCCCATCCACCTTTAACTTGTTCCATTCGTAAAGAAGCCTCCTTGTATTTTTATTCAGGTTCCTTCTGTCTCTTTCATTTGGGGTTCATTTTTGAAGTTTTAGTGACATCACTTCTTGGTCCTCTTGTTGTGCAGCAAAAACATTTTCTGGTGAGATGGCAGAAATGCTTTTACATGCCTCAGAATCTGCATCTTCCAATTGAAGAGCTGCAATCCATGGTACATCGTTCTCATGCAATGCTTTATTACCTGGCCATACTGCTGACACAACTTCAGATGACATGTTCTCCTTGTGTTCTGTCATGGTGTCTTGGAGTTTTACAGGGAACCTTGACAAGGTATCGGCATCCATATTCATTTTTCTAGGTCTGTACTTTATGTCAAAGTGAAAGTCAGCAAGTTCCCCCACCCACCAATGACCAACAGCATTAAGTCTTGTAGTGCTAAGCACATATGTTAATGGGTTGTTGTCTGTGTATACTGTGAATATTGGAGCAAAGTACAAATAGTCACAAAACTTATCACAGATCGCCCATTTAAGGGTTACGAACTCTAATTTACCAGAGTGAAGGTGGTAATTTATCTCGGCAGCTGTCAATGTTTTGGAACCATACCCAATGGGGCAGAGCTTGTTGTTCTGACACTGATATAACACTGCTCCCAAACCTTCATTGGATGCATCGGTGTGGAGTATGAATGGAAGGTCGAAGTTAGGATAAGCTAGAATTGGTGGATTGGTCAACTAGCTTGGAAACCACATCTTTGTGTTTTGTTGTGCATGTTATGGGTGTTTTTGGGGGCAACTGACCTTTATCTCCTCTCCTCGCTCTGACTTTACTTTGACTTGTCCTTTTTTTACTGTTAACTTGGGTGGTATCTGGTTTCTGAAGCAATTCAAATAATGGTCTGGCAAGTTGAGAGAAGTCCTGAGTAAAAGAATGATAGAATCCCAGAAAACCTAGAAGTGGCTTAACATCTCCAACTGTCTGAGGTTCTTTGTCTTTTAGAGCTAGGACTGCTTCCAAGTCTTTAGGATCCATTTTGACCCCTTCACCAGACCCAAGGTGCCCAAGATAGCAGACTTCACTTTTGAAAAGCTCACACTTTGTAGGTCTCAGTTTGATTCTGTGTTCTCTCATGCAGCCAAGGACTTGTCTGATATGATTTACATGATCTTCAAAGGATGAGGAGTAACAAAGCACATGATTGAGATATGGAGTGCAGCATTCATCTCGCATACCCTCCATCACTCCCTCAATATAGAGCTGGGTGATTAATCAAATTTTAATCTCAATTACAATCTGGGTTTTCAACGATCATAAAAATAAAGTAGTTCGATTTTTTTTGCTCCTTTGCAATTTACTCTCATGCTGTTTTTAGTTGCAATTTGAGTGTCACTAGCACTGCAGCGCTCTGCTGTAAGCTCCTCCCACAGCCACTTTGGTTTTATTCAGTGTGAGTTGTGAATGCCTCTCAAGCTAAACTGAAGATTCAAGAAAAGTTAAAGGTAAGAGGATAATGGCCGAAGAAAGAAAGCCATTGTTAGAAAAGAGAGGTAAAACGGCTTCAGTGGTGTGGAAACATTATGGGTTCACGGAGTCAGACATGGAACAACTAACAGTAGTGTGCAAACATTGCTATACTGTTGTAGCTACACCGCAGAGCAACACTACAAATTTGTTTCATCATTTGAAGTTCGCTCACAAACTGATTTATGATCAAACAATGAAGGAGCATAAAGAGAAAACCCTCTCGACTCCTGCTTCAACTTCACAGACATCCATTCAGGCTACCCTTTTCAACACAACCAAATATTCCACCAGCTCCCAAAGACACAAAGAGATGATAAAGTCCATAACTTATTTTATCGCCAAAGACCAGTGCTCAATTAACACGGTAAACAACCAGGGATTTAAGAAACTTGTCAACACTTTGGACAAACGGTATCAGCTGCCATCTCGTCACCATTTTAGTTGAGTGTCTCTACCTCCCCTGCATGAAGAGAATAGTGACGGTGTTGTAAAAGAGGTGGCTACAGCCCAATATTTCGCCACCACTACGGACCTGTGGTCAAGCCGCAACATGGAGCCATATATTAGCCTCACGCTACATTTCATAGACGCGGATTTCAACATGAAAACAAAATGTCTCCAGACATCATTTTTTCTAGAACACCACACTGGGCAGAACATAGCTGGTGGTCTGAGACAAACAATGGCTACGTGGGATCTGGATGAAAATAAACTTGTCTGTATTACCACAGACAATGCTTCAAATGTCACACTGGCTGCTCAACTAAATGGCTGGATGTGACTCCAGTGCTTCAGGCATAGACTCCACTTGGCCATAGGTGAGTAGACTTACTTCCTCCTGATTTTAAATATATATATATATATATATATATATATATATATATATATATATATATATATATATATACACACACACATATATACATATATATACATATATACACACATATATATACACATACATATATACATATATATACATATACATATACATATATACATATACATATAAATAGAACCACATTTCTAAAATAACGCACAACAATGTGCACTATTGAGCTGTTGTGCAAAATTTTCAAAATTTAAGCAAAGAAGAAAACAAAAATACCAAACAAAACCAAACTGATCACAAGTAAGAGTGGTTTTAAGCCCCTGTGGTGACTCAGTTGAACAAACGGACTGTAGGAGGAACCAGAGAAACCCCCCATGATGTCATCCACAGGTTTTCACAAAAGCGCTTTTGAAAAAGAAGAGCTCTCTGAGGTGGTGGAGGCTGGTGACAGTAAACTGGGAACAAAAAATGAAGCACTGAATTCTGAAAAAATGAAGCTGGTCATTTTGCTCCAGTAATGACATTTTAGAAGAGATATCTGAGCTGATGAGGATAAATGAATCAGAAACATTCTCGAAAGTAGAATTTTCTCAATTACAGGACATTATTCCAAAAAGGACTTGTTTGTTCCACCTGAATTTAATGTATAAGCCGAGCTCCTACAGTCACAAAAACTATCTGCTTCAAATGTGGACACAAAAGACAAGGGGAACATTCTTTGTGGAGATGATTTAAGAACTTCGTGACTCCATCATGTCTAAAGCAGCACAAACGTAAGCAGGACACCCAAGATCAGGAGTAAAAACAAGAACATTGGTAAGTAACACTGAAAAAGTATCAACACAGAGTTTTAGTATTCACTTGAAGTAGCAGATAAACCTTTGACTAGTACTGTAAGTTGCATTGTGGGTTTCTCCAGGTACTCCGGCTTTCCTCCCATATTTGTATTATTGTATTTGTCAACAAATGAGGAAAAACTTGAACCAAACCAAACAATTAATAAAATGCAGTTAATATCTATATGCTTTCTGTATAACCTTATCATTCAATGTTGTAGTGCATGTTATTGTCAACAGTGTTACAAATCAAAACTGTTTGACAGTATTATATTATTCAAATAAAATGAAATGAAAAATGTTGCTTCATGAATAAAAATTGTTTCATTTTATGGACAAAGCTGATTTTCAAACTCTTATGGATTCTCTTAAAGTTATTGACTGTATTATCTGCTAAGCAAAGCATGGGTTTACGTCTTATTTTTCTCCAAATTACACTCAGCAAACTGTAAGAAGCACAACATCACAATTATAATTTTAACATGGAAAACTGAAATTCTGGGAATATACACTGTGTACTTGAGCAGCCAGTGACCAAAAAGAAACCCAACTGTTTTCAGGAGTTGAGCTTTAATACATAATCTTTGGATTCAGTTGTTCCCCATATGTACATGAAAAAAGCTCCAAGGTGTTTGTCCTGTATTATGTTTATTGTGCTCAATATATTAAGCTAACCTATAATATTAACCTAAATGCAAACCCATCTCCTTGATAACTATGCAAACAGAGACTTAAGATTCAGCAAAACCAGAAGACCCCTTACTATTACGTCACAATGACGTCACAGATCACTGCACTCCGTGTACAATTAGCCTCGTCTGGTTTCAACATCTAAAATATCTAAATTCACTTTCTATTCATTGACGGATGCTTTAAACCTTTGACGTTTCCCATTGTATATGTATTACATAGTATAAAAACCCAGCTTTTATCCACATGATAGCGTTAAAAAAAACTTTAAATTTGTCCAACTATTCGTACATACTTGTAATAAATTAAACACTGAGGCGTTTAACTGTATTTTTCAGGTGTTAGTTTAGAGCAGTACTTTATCTATCATGACCGGTAAAAAACAAAACAAACAATGACTGTAAAATGTCACACTGAAACTGATCTTTGTATATGTATTTATTTTGACAGTTATTTCTCTACGTTCAGTTTACTGAATTACCTTCATGGGATATCTTGACTTGGTCAGCCATTTTTTCATAAACCGCCAGCTCCTGCAAGTATTATTTTACGTAAATATGCGGGTGATTTTGTATGTAACATTACAGATAACTGATATTAACATTTCAACAGTAGAGGAGTTAGCTAGGACTAGCACGTACCATTATCATCCTCGATATTTCTTTACAGTCTTCTTTCGTTGCAGGTCGTACTTTGAAATTCATGTTTAAAACTCTTTCAGTAAACTTTATCAACTAAGTTCACCCTCACTTTCGAAATAAAAAAAAAAATCTTTAAAAAGCTTAAAAAAGAAACATACAGGAACCGGATCCGGCGTAGTTTCCTTTCAAAATAAAACGCAACCATTTAAACTTTAAATTTCAATACGAATTTACTATTAACACTGAAAGGTACCACATGTTGCCCTGATCCACGCGAATTCCAGCGGTTTTATCTGTCCATTGTCTATCCTGATCTCTGTTTATCATTAAGCTGTTCTCACTCTTTTTAACTTGGTTACAAATATTATTGTCTGTTCATTGAACTTTTATAGTGCTAATGAAGGAGTCCATGAAGGTGGTAAAGATTTCACTTCATAAACTGGTTAAACCTCATCCTTTTGTCAGTTAAAAATACACATCACTTTTTCTATGAAGTGTTTACATTCACTTTGGACTATTAAAGTTATTTTATACATATATATACATATTTCTGGACTTAAGTTCTTCACTCAAAACTGTCTCTAATCTTGTGCAGAATGGGCAGTTTTTCCAAATAAACCAACCAGTATGGACTATGCTTTTAAATACAGGACTACTATTTGCTCATCAGGAGGAAATTCAAACTATTTTGTTCCTCTATCACCTTGGGAAATGCTTGTGAAGTCAACGGCAAATGAAATGCATGAACTTGATAAAACTTGTCATACTCTCCATTCCCATGTGTTCAAGACACGGCTGCACAAACATGCTACATTTTGGACTCTGGATGCTCTCAGACAACATAGCCAGCTAGAGATTGTAGTGCAGTAAGAGTGAAGGAAGAGAGATTACTTGTTAACAGTGTCTGTTAAAAATAAATAGTGTAACCCTGCACTTTGTTACTCTGGAAAAATTAACCTGTTGAAACCATATACATCTTCATCAACTGTTCCCACGCCACAGTTACCTCAATGCATTTAGAGATCGTTAGAGGTTTAAACTATGCCTCTCCCACAACTACACTGCCCACTTTCTTACTTTGTCAACTAACTATTTTTATTTTGTGTCTTTTTTCAAGTCATACAACAAATAAATGTTTTAACGATAAAGTCTTACTAAAAATGATAAAGTATTACTAAACTGAACTCAAAAACATATTTACAGTGGTAGTATATAGTTGAAGTGGTGGCATCTTTTAGCCAGCTTGAAAAGAAACTCTGGGGATACCTTGTTCAGGAGATTACATCCATTTACAAATATAAATGCCAGTGCAGACCTAAAGCCCAGCAGCAAACTAAATTTGTTACAGGTTTGTGGACATCAAAACTTCCTTTGAACAAACAAAAATAATAAATGTTGGTGGGCAGCTCTAAATACTGCAGGTTTAAATGAAAGCGGACACATCACATGACCTAATGCCACATTTGTGCAGAACTGAAGTCATTTGTAAATAAACTTTCCAATGTGGATTACAACAAATGTTTAGCTATTAAGACTTGCTAATGTTAAACATCAGTACAAATTTACTTAAATATACATCAGGAATCTAAATAACACATCCAGCTAAAGGGTTTTATACAAAATCAAGATTTATTTTAGGGTATAAAAGAAACCATGAAATCCGTTAGAATTTAAGATGAAACACTGAACATCTCATAGATCGATCAGCTTTCAGAGGGCTTTAAAGATATTTACAAAGACAGGTCACATTTGCTCATTATCAGTTAAGAGTCTGAATATTCCTTTCAGCATCACTCCAGAGTTTACCCTTTGAGGTTCGGTCCAGATAAATCCAGTCCAGTACAGCTGCTCCAGTGGTATCAGTGGGGTGATTGTGTGCTCGCTCCAGGAGACTCAGACCGCTCTAGCTTCATGCCTGTTTCTACTGGGGTTGAGGAAACCGAAGCTGGTAGAACAGAGCTCTTGGTCTCCAAAGAGGAGGAGGCAGACGAGGGCAGAGACACAACTATGTACTTCTGCAGAGGACGTGAAGTTGTCAGTCCAGGACCGCTGCTTGGCTCCAGTTTTACCAAGGGCTGCAAGGTCGAGGTCGCACTGGGAACAGTACTAGTTACTGAGGAGGCTGACTGAGAGGAGCTAAGAGTGATTACCTAAAATGAAGGGGGGGAAAAAAACGAGTAAGTTTATATTATCAGGAGATTTAATTTTTTTTTATAGAATAAGGTTGTAAGAAATGTTAAGATAAATCTATGAACTGCCGGGGTTAATCTCTTGATACATAAGCTTAGTGCATTTGTTCTGTAATTGTTTGGACTGATGGCATTCGTATTTCAGTATATAATGTATTCATAAAATGTTAAAATCATTAAATCCACATAGTTAGAGCTGCTTAAAAGTGTTATCTATATGACATCAGGCTTACATCATAATTTTTCATAACAACGTGCAGATTTGCTGGAGTGATGATGGTAAGCAGCATCATTTCACTGAACAAGAAAAAAAAAAAAAAAAGTACCTGCTGAGTTGAAGCAGCTCCTGCACTGGTTCCCATAACAATGTACTTTGTTGCCGGGGGAGATGGTTGTGTTGGGGTGCCTGGTCTCGGGGACATGAGGGTGAGGGAGCTTGGAACCTTAATGATGCTGGGAGTGCGAGGTCCTGTCGAACCACTTAACCCACTTTGTGAGACTGAGAGGGTGGGGCGAGGCTGCAAGAAAGTTTCAGAGCTCATTTTTCAGCAGAACTATGCCAATTTATTTACACATCCAACAAAGAAACACTTCTAAACAGTGGACAGTATATGTGAGGCTTTGTAAGGTAGTGTGTCCCGAGTGGTTCAGCAATGAACAGCCGTACAAACATTTAAAAAAAAAAATCTCAAGTCGATTTATTGTCTCTCTCCTGGATCCAAATTCAGTCTTTATATACACCAGTTATTCCTCCTCCTAAAACCCAGACTAAACCATTTTCCATAAAGAGAGTAAACTACACAATTCTTTAGTCCAAACTCTTTAAAATTTACTCTCCTAAATTATTTCACAAAGTCATATACTCAAGGACATCACTAAAGTAAACAAACATTCTTAACAAAATAGATAGCAAAAGAAAATCAAACTAACAAACAAATGACTACCGAGAAGAAACAACCCCACACTTGGTTTCACCCAATAATTCAATCAGTGACATCCCCAATCTCATAAAAGACAGGAAATGCTGGGCCGACCCCTCCCAAACACTATACCTGCATGGTGAGTCAGAGAAAGATAAACAAAAAGTAAGTATAACTAATATAATGTTCAACCTTTACCCAAATAAATATTTAAACTAACAATGTGTGTTTGCTTTGGTTCGACTTAATGCTTTGTTGTTAATTGTACAATGCTACTTCAAACCAAACCCAGGATAGTAAGTGAAGCACTGTTACAAAGCAATGGCAAACCAAACAAATGTGAAAATAAGGACAAACGTGCAAAATAATGTGACAAATGGTGAGTAAAGAACCTACTTTGTCACAGGCTTCAAAATATATCATAGTTTTTTCTTTTTTATTTGTCTTACTAAAGCTTAAATGTGTCACTTTCTTTTCTCTTTAAGACAAAACATATCATTGAATCTTTAAGTGTACCTGTGTGATTGTTAATGTGGTTCTGTTGACTTGCTGAGCCTGCAGAGCTGCTTGAGTTCTGGCCTTCATTACATGAGAGCACAGCATGGGTCCAAGGTAGCCGTAGTCTGTCCTGTACTGCTCCACAATGTCCGGTTGAGGTCGTATCTTGGCGATAACACTGGCACAATGTTTCTTTGGAAAGGTAATAAATTGGTTGATACAACTTTAAAAATCACGTTAGCATTCTTTCCATGATTTGCTGCGACAGTTTTAGATTACAATTGTGTCTGTGTTAAAGTGCACAACAATAAAACAACTTAATTTGTT
Source organism: Zenarchopterus dispar (assembly GCA_028564865.1). Lineage (NCBI taxonomy): Eukaryota > Metazoa > Chordata > Actinopteri > Beloniformes > Zenarchopteridae > Zenarchopterus > Zenarchopterus dispar. The sequence goes on along the minus strand of JAOWBL010000006.1, from coordinate 7,941,220 downwards.
ACCAATAAGAGACTTTGAACATGTTCAGCTCCTATCCTATCAATATTGGAGACCACGGGTCCATCCATCACTGCTTTGATGCGAGCCCCCTCTACAGCAAGCCGAGGAAGGATCAGCGTTTTGATCACCTGCAGAAAGTCCGATTTAGGTGAAAAGTCCCAATCCCGCAGACAGGAAAAAGAAAAACAGACACTCCCACTCACATCAGCTCCCAGTTCAGCAAGTCCGGCAATGGAGCCGTATCGGGTCGTCCACTGGGTTTTGTCATCCAACCAGCTCTGAAAACACAAACCAGTCTGCGTTAGAACATGCAGTGTTTAACACAATGGTGTCAAAGTGAAATTTTAAAAAATGATCACTACAAATATACTTTTATCTGAGCTCAGAAAAATTATGTCACTTGTTATGAAAGAAGAATGTTGGTAATTATTTCCAATAGTCACAACATAACTGCAAATGATGAGATATTTAGTATTTAAATGCCTTTCAATAAGACCTGCTTTTTCATAGGGGATTAATTTACTATCCAGAATTTACTAAAGAAAACAGAGTGAATTAGGACTGACGAGTTTATATAAGTGTATATGAATTAATAAAACTATGCAAGATGAGGTGGAATGGGAGTGTTGATCCCAGCATAGATAATTTGTTTTTTTTTTTTTTTTTGTTTATTTTAACTTTGTTTCAATATTTCCTGTTACTTGAAAGTTTCTGGCAAAACTCTGTGCAACTTAAAAACCCACCTTGGTAAAAGTCTTGGTTATACGGGACTGGATGTTGTTGGTCGTAGTACTGAAGGTTTTGCAACTCTGGGCCATCAGGCGAGCAGCGAAGTCTCGTAGAGCCCAGTGGTTATCGACATCTGGTCGTAAGCAGAGCTGCTTACTCACAATACAGGTGACCACTGCTGGGAGGAGCTCGTGCAGCTACAAATAAATTAAAAGCATTGCACTTTAGAATACATTGTTCTTGTAGTTTAAGGCTCTTAAAAAATAAAATGCATCATCTTATCACTTTACTCACGTATTTTTCCAAATACAGTGTGGGGTTATCCATTAGTGCTTTGACCATCCTCATGAGATAAATCAGCAGAGCTAAGTTGTTTTGCACCACATTTACTCGAACCTTTGGCGAGAGTATAAAGTCAGGACTTTCAGCCGTGATAAGTGTGGGCATTTTATGTGACATGAGTGACATTTCAGACCCTTAGCGCGGGCTGGAAACAAACTTACTCCTTCAGAAATGAATGTGCTGAATCTTGGCAGCATCTGATACAATCCTGGATCAGTAGCAATGCTCTGTAAGGCTTCCTGCGTGAAACGACAAAAACATTTATCAAGCCAGAGCCACATTTCAAACTTTTAGATAATATGGTATAATTCTGCAAGAACTGAAAATTTCCTCTCAGTTGCAAAGGACTCCAATTTCTTTATTTTATATTGTGTTAAAGAAAAGCCTAATTTATTTTCAAACCAAGGTGTGAGACTAAAATTTTTTGTTCAACATTCATAAACAAAGACAGAAGGATAGGTAGGACTTACTGCTCTTTTAGCTTCACAGGAACCAACACATGCTTCTGTGATTTCCTTGTAGTACAGTTGCTGTTCAACAGACAACTCATGAGTGCTGCGCGACTTCAACCTGATGAGACCTTTATCCTTTCCTGAAAGAGATGGACATAAATATAGGGTTAATAACATTAGTAATAAAGATTATGTAAAGTCAGTGAGGAAAGAAAGAAAAAAAAAAGGTAGTAAGACTGCTCACACACATGCAAAAAAAACCCAAACCAAAACAAACAAGCAAAAAAACTCCCACCAAACTAACAAAAACAAAACAAAACAGTGACCTACTGACCTTTGCCATCAGGAGTCGTTGAATTCTGTCCCTTGCCTTGGATTTTACCTTCCTCCTCTTGACCAGGTTTGACAACTTTCAGTGGCTCTGTGGATTCAGTCTTCTGTTGCTCTTTTGTGACTGGAAAGTGGTAAATAAACTTGGATGAGAGTTTTTTTCTTCACAAAAGGTTACTTTTTCTGCTTTAAGAGAGGAAAATTTAAAAAGGTGTACCTGGTGGTGGATTTTCTGGAATTGAAGGCTGCATCCCTTCAATACTTAACCAGTGAGCTATGAGTTAACACAAGGACTGTTAGCTTACAAATGAGCTACTCAAAAACAAACATTGCAGAGTAACAGTGGTACAGCGTGTAATCCTGATCATTTGGGTACCTTTGAGAGAAACATCTAGTGGAACTCTGGGAAGCGGCGTGTTTATAATGTCGCTAAGGTCGACTTCCTTTTCCTCATAGAAATGAAGCTCTCTTCCACCACCACTTGCAAAGCGAAAAGGAATAAATTCCTGTGACTGGAACCCAAACAGCGGCTGTATTTTTAAAAAAAAAGAGAGAGTGAGAGAGAAACTTTCTTATAATCCAGACTTCAAATGGAATCCAAAAGACCAAAGAAGCACCATCTTTCAGTCAGAATATGGAGGTTCTCCTCTACCTCCACATTTTTTAGCTTGAGTGCATTGTCTATGTCACTAGTGGTTAATTTACGCCTCTTCCCATGATGCATGAATTTCAGAGCATCCTATGAAAGAGGAGAAAAAGAAAGCCAGCAAACAGCATTAGAACATAAATTCACATATATTACACATGAAACACACTCGTGACACCCATAAATGCTTTACCTGTGCAATTTCTTTTATTCTGTAGCTGACCTCCTCACTTAGGGCTACGCAGCTTTCTTCCTGCAGCTGCCCAACGCCCACGGACTCTGCCATGGCCTTCATTGACTCTGTGGGCAGGGTGACTGAACACTGCTTCTGTCGACGTTCCTCTGCCATGGCTCTACAACAAAGCATGAAGCAGTTTCTATTGTCTTACACTTGATGTGCACGCAAACTGAAGATGACACTTCCAGAAGAACACAGTATATATTGTATAGATAGAACATTCATTATCAAAGACAGACACTTGAAAGGTCATGAATATTTCAGCTAGCATATAGTTAATCTATGTCAACAAAACACTCTAAAAAGTGCACATTTTACCTGCTATCAGTCCCTTTTGACCAATGAAGATATCTTAAAGATCATGTCTTCTTGCAGCCCGTCATTCAAAAATGTGTCAGAAATTATGACAGAGCTATATAACTGCCTAGAGGAGACCATAACAGATTTATGCATGAAAGCAACCACTGAGAAGCATGAGGAGATCAGTCAAATCACATATTAATTTGCAAGGTTCCCCTTGCTGCTATGGCAAACACAGCCCAGGGAGGAAGTGCTTTCTGGCTGCCCAACAGCAGAGTTGCATTGGGAACAAGAAGATTTAAAGGTCCAAAACTGACATTTACGTACATTACTAATAATTTTGGGCATTTTTCATACCACAAAAGTCACAAGATGTTCTGCAGTGACAACTCGATGCAATCTGATCACTTTTGATCATTTAAGAAAAAAAGCGACCAAGAAAGAAATGCAGGTATTGAAAACATTCTATTTCGTGTCTTTGGAGCTTGTTTTTAAATGTGCAATTAGCTTTATGCCAGATATGAAAAATGTTTTGCTCCAAGCACGTCAAGCATTGACAAGCGTGTCTATGTTAGCAAAGCTGAGGCGATCGGAAATAAGTAATGTCAAATATTTCCAGCTAATGAAGGAGTTGACGAGGACACTGTCATCTCCATTGGACATGACATTACGTCAACTTAAAGTTACCAATCGATAGTATTTTCTGTTATTAGCGTGAAAAATCCCGTTTGCATTGCCTCTGATTATATTTTTCCAATAATAATACACGAAAAAGCCAAACGTACTAAAACTTATTTAAATATAGCTCATATGTGTAAACAATTATACTTTTCACCACAGAGAGCGGGTTAATCACTCTGACCGAAAAACTAACTACTTACTAAACACAAACCCTACAAAAACTATTTTTCTCAGAGACAACAACTTTAATGCAAAGTAAAAGGCTATGTTACATAGAGACCACATATATACTTAATTTTAACTAAAAGACTTGCGCTAAATTTAAACCTGTTAGCTTATATGCTAATAACTTAGCAACCATTGACATTTTTACCTGTTTGAAGTTGTCTTCTCTTTTATGAATTTAAGCAGGAATTCAAACGAATAATCACTAAATATCTTCACGGAAATAAGAAGTATTCAAAGACAGTTTTCCACTGATTACACCCATTTCTCGATGTAAATAACTAACTTGTTCTGTGACTGCAGATGAGACATCCGTTCGTGAATTAGCGCTTATGTTCTATCGCCATTTTGAGTCGCGTTCCGGTTCTAATATCGCGAGACTATAATTTCAGCCGTGACAGATAAGATTTATTGAAAATCACACAATGAAGAGAAACGCACACTGAACTGAACTGAAGCTAAGTGTTATATCGTCGCCTTTAAAAAATAAAAATAAAAAATATTTTATTTTTTCACTGAAAATCACAGCTCAGATATTTATAGAAGAATTCGACATCCGGAACTGTTGTTATGCTTACGTTTTGTCGGGGCGACTTTATAGTGTAGCAGCGGAGGAGAACGTTAGGAACGTGGAAGGACATTGCAAGAAACAATAATGTACCGCTTTTTATTTCGCACTCCGTGTGTGACACGAAGCCCTGCAGTTTGCGTCTACGAGTCATGTGCATCATCACCTAAATGTGACAAGATTTCCAGGTGAGTCGAGGCTTTTACTTTCAGGTGAGATTGAACGAGACATATCACACGACACTAAGCAAATATTGACTCTCTGAAAAGGAAATAATACGTGGTTTTGTTCTAATATGCTTGTGTTTATTGTTGGTTTTGTCTTTAAGAAATAATTTGATGTTTAAGTACTTTCAAAAGAGGGCAGAGAAAGACGCTTAGCCATTAGCTTATCTAAGCTGATTGGGCGGGGCGTTTTGATTGACATTCCCTCTGTCGTTTCCACGGTAACTTGTATCTGTCTATCTCGTTACATCCATAGAGGTGGATATAGAAAGGATACATTTATGACATCTGAAGTGATGTTTCTCATGCAGCCTATGTTTATTTTGGTATGTCTGGCCAATATCTAAAAAAACAACCTTTAATATCACGAGAAGATGCATTTTAAATGTAAGTTCAGTGTCATACATTATTAATTACTCTAGAAATATTAAGCATATGCAAACGTTTAATACTGTAATGTTATGACTATCAAAGTAATTGTGACCATTTTTTAGACCTATTTTAATGTGTGTTTTTCCACTTAACACAGGACTTTGAATGGACTTGGAGTGAATGCTCTCAGCACTAATTGTGTCAGACTCAGTGAAAAGAAAGACGATGTTGTCACCTCTAACCAAGATGAGAAAGCAAATTCAGGCGAAGCCGATGGGCAACAAAAGATGGTTCAACACAATGAAGAGCCAGTGGTGTTGAAGGCAGATGAGCCAGGTATCACAGAACACCAAAGTCAACAGTTTGTGGCTGCAAAACCAACAGAAGTCAAGACAAAGAGTGGTAAAGAGAGTCTCCTGGATCTGCTCGGAGCCATGAAAGTGGATGTCACTAACAAAAGAAAGCTTAAAGATTTGAGGACAAAACAACATTTTGAATCAGCTACACAATTTATCTCCAAGCCACCAAAAATGGAGAGCACCATCAGTATGTTTCAAAAAGCAGCAACGGAGGCTTCTTCACAAAGGTGATGGAACCTACAAAAATGACTGAAACAGGATATATCGCTCTATTTAAAGTGTTTAAGTCCAGGTTTTTTTGTTTTTGATATAATTCCGTGTAGCCTCAGCATCATGAGACAGTTGTGGAGTAATTGCTGTAATTGATTCTTTGAAAGCTTATGGCATTTGCAGTAACTTACCTCCAGACTTGAGAGGATGTCTGAAACTCTTGTTCCTGTGTTTTTAGTGAGACACTGGATCCCACTTTGGTTGCAGCAGCATCTGCCGCTGCTGCCACCCTTCCTAACAAGAGGGAGGCAGAGTCCGAGCTGCTCAGGCAGCTGAGGCAGCGCAAAGCTCTCACTGAGGCTCAGAAGAAAGGCAACTTGAACAACCTTGGGTATGATTCCTCTGTACATTAATGTGTGAATAGGGTGTGGCTTTGTCATATTTGGGGGAAAAAACAGCTTATACGCATCTATTGACAATTAACCCAACAATATTTCCTTAGAGTTATTATTGCTGACATGAAAGTTGGAAAGAATTCCAGTCGCCAGAATGGCATGGCTGCAGCTCAAATCCAGTTTGATGATGACGGACGAGGATACAGCTATACCAGAGGAATCACCAGTGAGCTGGCTGGTGTCCGGAGAAGGTAAACACTTTAATTTATATCTTCATTTAAGGTCATTTTTGAGAAGGCGTGAATGTTTGATGTGTGGTGTGTTTTTAGGAAGAAGCTCCTCTCCACAAAAAGACTTAACATCTTTTCCCCCACTACTGAAGAAGATAGAGGCGAATCAGCAGTTGGTAATAAACATTTATTTTTGAGTTTGGATTGAACCTCCTCCTGTCTTCATCCATATGCTTTTAGCAGAATTAGTCATTAAAATAACATAAAAGGCACTTACCTTTTAACATGACTGTGTTGATGTAATGGTATTGCTTTTTTAGCCTCCTGACTTTGTGCACTCTGGTTAAAACAGATTAAATTCTGTAACAAAAACCTGTCACAGAGACACCAGCGTTCAAATAACGTTTAACAAGTAATTTGATTTCACACTGCCAATCTGTTGATTTCTATGTTTTTTGATGAAATGGATAATGGTGGTGTCATACTTCTAGCTACACCAACTCTGTGGGACATTGATTTTGCAAATCAGCTGGCGCAGGCAACCAACCAAATGCCCCGCAACGGGTTTGAAGAAATGATCCAGTGGACCAAAGAGGGGAAACTGTGGAAGTATCCGATCAACAATGAAGATGGTGAGTGATGAATATCGTAGTAGACCTTCATTTCAGAGACCTTCAGCACAATAATAGCGTATTCTTGGTCTTTGTTAGGCCTTGAGGAGGAACTTAATGTCCCGTTCCACGAGCACGTCTTCTTAGAGAAGCACTTGGAGGAGGGCTTCCCTCGTCAAGGACCAGTTCGTCACTTTATGGAACTGGTGGTGGCCGGTCTGTCCAAAAACCCCTACCTGACTGTGACGCAGAAGAAGGAGCACATTTCCTGGTTCAGAGACTACTTCCATCAAAAAGAGGAAGTTCTGAATGAGGCTGATATTTACCTCAAATGACCTCAAGATGATTAATTTTTTTTCCTGGATTTAACAGATGTGGGTTTATAAAAACATGGCAGGTTTCATTAAAAAGGCTGGACAGCTGTGGTCATCTTGGACACAAAGACAAACGGATCCTATGGGAAGTCTATATTAGATTTCTTCCTGGAGAGCAGTTTGAGTGGACTTGACATTATATTTTAGAGAAAGCGTTTAAGAACTTCAACACATTTGTCTGCAGAAAAGAGGAAAATGGCTGTAAGAAAAGTGAGCTGTACACTTAAAGTTGAAATAAAAGTAAAGTTATAACTTTTTTCTTATTTTATTGTGTACTAGTTATCACATCTGCCACTTAACAGTTTTTCCTCTCTTTTTTTGGTCATGATTCATATCTGCTGGTGCAGGGACACAGTTGTGAATAGAACTGGCTTAATACTGTCCAGAATCCTGCATTTTTATAAGCTACTTATAGTTATGCTGTTCTGTGAATATGATGATCTTATGTAACCCATGGATCATACTAAGCAATAATAGATCATTATTTTGATTAAATTGTTTTTTAAAAAAAAAGTTAACTATCATCAGATTGCATTGCGTAAGAAAACAGCTTCAGTGGCCATTATAATGGATGTATTGTTAAATGCTTTCAATCGGAAAAATGGGTTAACAAAAATATTATTGTAATCTCTACTACTTACCATTTAAAAAAAACACTTGTTAGGATGATTGATGGTGTTTTTCTTGATGTTCTGTGAAAAATAAGAGCTTGCGTGCCACACAGCGGGGTTCAGATCAGATTTACAGTAGCAGCGTAATCAGACCTTGAACCTTGCACACTTTGAAAGGGAAGTGCTTTTAAAGTTAAACAAGCGCTTAACAATGTTCCAAGCAGATTCCTTCTGGTCTAAAAACACTCCTACACGGCCTATTGTCTGGAAACGTGGAGCATGACAGGTTGATGTTTGAAAGTGCCTCACTTCCACACTTTGTTCACTTTTCCTTAAACAGGGTGATTGACATGCTAAAAATTTTGCCAACATTTCCTCACTGCTGGTTCTGTGACCTTTTATGATGAGAAAAAAATACATAGATTAGTGTGGAAAGACGCATGGGATCAGATGCATAGATGCACTTGGAAGCATAAGTTTTATGTTTGCCTCATTTCTAAATCAGTGCATATATCTGACACTCTTATAAATGTGAGTCATTCAAGTTTTAGAGATGTTCTCCCATTTTTAGCCAATGAATGAGTGCACACACAGGTTTCACTGCCACAACGCAGACAAGGCAATGAAAGCAACAGCAGCCCTGATAAGACTCCTATCATGAGTCCATGCCACACATCATCACACATCCACCCGAGCATAACCACTCAGATGGAGCCCCCTTTTCTAGAAGTATCAGGATTACAAGAGAAGTAGCAGCCTCCATCTCATCTGTAGCTGGAAAGGGTGTGTGCTTATGGTCTGAAGAATACTGAGCTGAGTGTATTCTCACTGCAGTTCTCCCCATATAAATATTCTTTTAAACGTTGTGTGTGCATGTTTTGTAATCATTTAAGCATGTCCCTGGTCTCAGAAATTGTTTACATTAACATAACCCTCTAGATGGCACTATTGGCAGCTTTGGCTTCACATCAAATTGGGATTCATCACCTCTCCACACCATGGCTCATACCTAGAAGTGAAATACTGAAATTTAAGAGCTCCTTGTATTTGTATGAACAAGTATAACATAAATTTGACCAAACTATAAGTCATAGAATTACATTAGGCACAGCTATGTTTGTGTCATTAATGCCAAAATCACATGAAAGTGCCTAAAAATAATGTTGAGCTATAGGGAGTATTAGTGGAAATGTAATTTTTGGGGAATACCCATCTTTTGCCTAAAACTATATAAACATGCCATGCTTCCTATAAATAGTGCAACCTAACTGTAAAGATATTTTATTTTATTCTAAAGTCCACCAGGGAGAAAACGGGGTATCCATAAAAGAAAAAAAAGAAAAAATTGAGAGATAGATCCATAAAATAAACGAATAAACAAATAAAGAGCTGTGTTGTAGAGATGCAGCATCATTCAGTGCCAGGATAGTCTTTTCTGTCTGTCTGTTGCATTTAAGTGCTGTCTGAATTCGCAAACGCTTGTATTAAGCAGAACGAGTTGTCATGGGCCTCTAGGTATTAGAGTACAAAATAATTAAATAACAGCGGAACAATAAATGTCTATTATGTATTATATATTTATAAATTTGGTGATATTTAATAACTTGGCTACCGCACTGTAATTTACAACTGTGGCTGTTCTTTAATTATAAATTTCGGCCTAAGCCTATGCTGGACCTAATTTATAAATCAAGAAATAATTCTTCCAGAAAACTCAAGAAATCTCTAGCATCCACAGTTCATAAACATTAATGTTCTATGGAGTTTATGCCTGTAGCAGCCCTGTAAATATCCCGGAGCCCAATTCCCCTAATTAGACAGGCAATGAACCCAGGGTATAACTAAGTTATTCTCTCTTTAGAAATAAAAAAAAAACCCTATAAATATCCTTATTTGACACGTTTGGGTGTTATTTAAGCGCCGTTGTCAAAGAGCACTTGAACGCGTCGTTAAGTTTCGCACCTCTGAAGTCGGAGCCTGTGATCGGGCCGTGAAGGCGTCACCAAACTCTACTGTTTCTAGTTAATCGTGGGCTGCCGGAGCGGCAGACTTTACAGCTGCCGATGCAGGAAGGTGTGAACTTCAGGGAAGACCTTGAAAGAAAAGCCTCGCAGTAGTTTAAGTTAAACACATCCCTCATTTTGTCTGCTTTTGTTCCGGAATCTGGTATGTGAATGCAACATCTTTAGACTACCGGATTTCTGTAAGTTATGTGATTTATTTTTCCTCTTAGCCTGATTAGTGATTGTCCGTGTCAAAGGCAGCGCCGGCTGTGACCCAGAGATGGCTGAGGCGTCGGCACCCCAGGCACAGCCTGTTGAAATCGACCCAGACTTTGAGCCTCTGTCCCGCCCTCGGTCCTGCACCTGGCCTCTCCCCCGGCCCGAGCTCACTGACCCGGCGGGGTCCAACACATCCTCCCCTGCGCCGTCGGCGCTCCAGGAGCCGGCAGGAAACGCCGACTTCATCAGTAACCTCGGCTTGCTGGAGGAGGACTATGAAGAGTACGCTGAACACAAACCTCCTTGTGGTGTTTTCCAGTGTCGGGAGGGAAACTGTGTGCATGTACATCCCAGCCAGCAGCACCACCACCAGCACCACCACCATCATCACCATCACCTCCAGCAGCAGCAGAATCCACCTGGTCCGCAGCTGCCGTCTCAGCAACAGGTGACTCCCGCAGGGGTCCCACCTCTGGGTGTCCCCGGCCCGAGAAAGATCAGCTCGTCCCGTCGCAACGCCTGGGGGAACATGTCATACGCTGACCTCATCACCAAAGCCATAGACAGCTCACCTGAGAAGAGGCTGACGCTGTCGCAGATTTATGACTGGATGGTCAAGAGCGTGCCTTACTTCAAGGACAAGGGAGACAGCAACAGCTCCGCGGGATGGAAGGTGAGTTTAGGACCTGATGTTTGACACTAGTTCCTATGCTAAAAGGTAACTATAGATTTTTTTTTCCTTTCCTTTTCAAAGAGTTAGGTTTGCCATCCTGTGTGGTCAGCAGCACCTGAACAATGTGCTTTTCAAAGAGCATTTCTGATGTTATCATGTGAGAAAGTGGTGTGCAGAAAACCACAGCGAAACGTTTCAGTACCAGATCTTCATTTGTGCCTGCTGCACTGATATAACTTTCACAATTCTTGCATATTAATGTGAGCAAAGAATGCTTCAGAATTTTCTCTCTCCTTTGCAGTCAGGCCAGTCTCTGCGGTCCAGTTTACAAAAAGAGCATACATAGATTAAACCCCCACCACCACCACCCCCCCACCCCTCATGATCAATGGTTCTTGACATGTCAGGAAACCATAGAGGTAGACGATAAAGATCATAACAGCCAGTGTATTTGCTGTGGGATGGGAGTTACACATGTTTCCTTCAGTTGGTGATGTCACAGAAACTTTTTGCTAATTTTCTCAAACCCCTGGGGAGACATCAGCCTCTACAGTTCAGTCAGCCAAGCAAGACTTGACAATCCCCAGAAAGAAAGCGCTCACGCTTTTCGTGAAATCTAGTCTAGACAGGTTGATGGGATCCTGGAAGATGACAAAGCAGTCTGGTATCATGATCTCAACGTTGATTACAATGCTGGTCTTACGTTCTCAGCTTTTGTTTCTGTCAAACACTGGGAGTCTCTGAGGATCATCTGGGGTGACTAAAAATAAGTAATCGTGTCTCTTCCATGTCCACCTGGGGCATAAAGTATTGTTTCTCGTGCAGAGGGGTTCATGAGCTTCAGTAGTTAATTTTAAAAGCGCTTCTGGCATCTCGGTAACCTTTGATGTTTTGGAGGGGTTTCCTCTGTCGGCAGCAGTACACACCTCAGTTGTGACAATAAGGAAACAAAACTCTGAAGCAGCAAAGAGCCGCCAGCTGTTCTGTCTGTAAACAACCCGTGCAAACATCTGTGAACACGCAGTGTGTGGATGAAATAAGTCAGTTAATGAGCAGAGGTGCTTCGTCAGATCAACAAATTACACTTGTATTTTTTTTGTTCTGTTTCCACACATACCTGCGTGGGTGAAGCCTCGTCACAAAACATGCACTCGTGGCTCCTGCGGTATTGTTGCAGGCATGGAAAACCCTCCTAAAATGGGAAATCACTGTTTGCAGGAAGACAAGTTGTAAAAACATAAAAACATTGGTTTGATGCCTGCACAAACATGTAACTGCTGGTTTATGAGTGTTTCGCTTGGTGTGTGTGTGGGGGGGGAGTGGTGGGGGTGGTGGTGGTGGTGGTGGGGGGGGGGGGGTACAAATTCACCATCAGACAAAGACAAATGGGGACTAAAAGAAAAAAGGGGATGTTAAAGGCTGCTCAGAAAACATGAGCCAACTTCATATTTCAGATTCCCAGGAATTCCCATAACCTCTGCATTCTCATGAGATGTAATTCCGAAGCTGTCCGGAAATGCCTTTGGGAAGCCTCAATCAAATATAGTTCCCATTGTTTAGCACCCCCGCTTGAAAAGACTGATCGCAGCCTATATGTTGACTTATAGCTCTGTTCAACTTTTTCTCCTTAATCCTTCTTAAATGTAGCTGGTGAGAACGCGAACATATTTTTTTTCATGATCACTTTTTGTTGTTCAAAGGGAAGCAGCGTGGGGTACACCGTCGAGAGCTCCCTTGACAATAACAGGAGGCGACGCAAACAGCTCAATCAGTGTTGGGGAGTGTGTCGGAGGGGAAGGGGCTGGGAGAAGGGGATGCTGGGAACAACGTCAGACATCCTCCATTCCTGAGTTGTGCGCTCATATCTTTGTGGTCCTGTCTTCTAGAGTTTCCTCAGCGGATGCTGCAGCTTGGAGAAAGGGATCACCGCTCATTCTCCCGTCACTACCTTTTGTTTCCTTTCTCAGGGCTCTCCTGAACGTGTTTGGGGCTTTTCGTAGTGAAGGTGCATAGAAATCATGGGAGTGTTTTTAGAAACCAATGATTTATTTGAAATTCCTAAGTCAGGTATCTTCTACGGGAGGAACATCAGAGCTTTCCAGTGCTTTTACCAAGACATGAACCTGGAGGTTTTGCTTTTAATTTCTAACAACTCATACGAATATTTGAAGCTTCACATTACGTTCGAAGAAAAAAGAAGAATAGAATTTCGAAAGCTCCAGCCCGTCTAGTTTTTATATGAAACCATCCCATCGTTCCTTCAATCTCTGCATTCCAAAATGTTGGCACTCCCGCCAGGCCTTGGAACCGTGGGCTAATGGTTATTTTTACACTTTCCTGTTTGAAAAAAAAAAAAAAAAAACACCGCCGTCCCCCCACAATGAACTATGATGCACTTCCTGCCGAGTGGATGGAAAACAGTGCCATGTGTTAACATCCCCGACCTGCAAAGCATGAGGGCAGGGCTGGAAAAAGAGGAGGATTCAGTGGTGGAGAGCTTCAGGGATCAAGTGTGCACATCTATGTGAAGTCGTTTTTTTTTTTATTTTAGTTCAGCATTCATGCTATTAAGGAAAATAAAAAACCTCATCAGTTTGCTTATTATGCTCCGCATCATATCCAGACCCGATGCTCTTATGTCCACAATTGTAGCGACAGATCAAGATAAACCGGTGACCTCTTGGTGGGTGGAGGGCGATGGGTTTTAATCTTAGTGATTGCACTGCTCCAAACTGGAGATGGGTGGATCGCAGGGTGAGGGCGATACCGGTGCCTTCATAGTTTCCTGTCTCCATCATATCAGGGAAAGTTCTTTGTTTTATGTCTAAAAACCTGCATGGTATCTGAGTGATCATGACACTTTTGTGTCAAGATGAGGCCTCTGGGAAGTGGGGACTGGTTCCCCTGAGTGAATAGTGGGTAAAGGAGCACATTCAAGCGTTCCACATGCAACAGACTTTTAGCATTTTACTGGCACTGTTTTTCTCAGTGAGCTGTGACATCAAATAATGGAACAGGAAGTGGCAGCCTTGCGTTTAACTGGCACTGATGTCTTTTTCAAAACATGCTGGTTGTAAGGCAGGACCATAGTCTGTAAGTAAGCTTACAGAATTCTATACAATGACTGTTTGTCTGTTTTGAAACAGTTTATCTTACTATATCATCAAACATGGGCCCCCGAGCTGCAGATATGCAGCCTGCTGATTTGGCTGTCTGGTGCCTGATGTTTGCATATATCCACTGTGGAAACTGATGTTAGACAACAATGAAAGTAGTAACAGTACCCATCACATCTGCGAGCAGCAGCTGAGAACGACAGCTGAGAAAAGTGCTTTTAGAGGATCTTCGTAGTCAGAAAAGCCCCAACCCTCCCCAGAGGCCCAGGTTAAAAGCAAGGTGCATGAGGATCTAAAGTCTGGTTAGAAATGTGTGCATGTGATAACAGTGAAAACCATCTTTCTGATCGCCTGAGATCTTTGTGCTAAGACAACGCTGCAGTGTCACCGCACTGACTTACGACTTCTTCCTCATGTAATACAGTTTCAGGTTAGATTTCTGGCTGCAGACTGTTTTGAACGAGAATCAGTGCTCCTGAGGTCATGTGGCTAATTGCTCAAAGTGTCGTGATGGTTTCTGAGTCAGTGCTGCCTGAGGGCTTGAAGGTCATGCACATCCAACAGCATTGTCCTGCCTCGATTAAAGGTCAAGGCGCCGAGATTTGCCGTGACTCCCTTAATCTTTTCAAACCATCATTTACTGTAGTTGCTGAAAGGCTTAGACCCCATGATGCTTTGCACTGAAGGATATATGTATGTAGTTTTTAGGTGATGCTGGTTTTTCTGACACAGCTTGGTACCAAGTGGTCAGCCGTTGCCCATCTTAGCTTGAAAAGACAAAGACTAGGTCCACGCTACTACATCTTCATTTATTACTGTTTATTTATTTATTACAGTTACTTATGGCATCCACACTACTCTGGCAATTTTGACCCTTGAAAATGGAACACTTTGGATGCGGTGAAGGTTATTTAAATGAATAAATGCAGCCAGTCAAATATGGGTGGGCAAATGTCACTCACGAATGTCAATATTTGGAAATGATGACATCATTGCATGGATTCAGTTCATGATTTGCTCTTCGTGGTCACAATATGCCGCTCCCTTATTTGCCAGTTTTATATGATGATTAGATTATAGACATGTCTTAATGATAGCCTTAAAAAAAACTGCTGACTTTGTTGCCGTTGGTAACAGCTGCTATGTTACTAAAGTCTGTCTAACTGGCAGTATAAATATTTATATATGTTGGAGAAATTACATTATGAGCTATTATAAGAACAATCAGTTTTCAGTGGAGCATTGAGCTTGTACACATACGCACTGAGCATGGATGGTCATGCTAAACACACGTAGTTTAACTTTTGCTTTTGTCTATAAATAAAGGTTCACATGATTCGGCAAATTATAGATAGATAAGTTGTTGTAGCATTAAAAAAAAAACATCTGTTGGTTAGTATCTGGTTTGGTTAGCTGTGGAGCACTTCCTCTCATCTAGAGTCACAGTATCCAGAGCAAAGAACTTTTGGTTCGTCAGGATGTTTGCTCATAGCTGGTAACTAGCTTCTCATTCAGCGCTGCTCCGTTCCCATGGCAACACAGTTGTTACATTGTAAATGAGCCTTTATTTTGGCTCTTCAAGGCAATTAAACAATGACACACCCTCAACCAGGCACATATTTGGCCTGCAATAAAAGTGGAATTAAGTCTCTGGTTAAATGTCCACAATATGGTACATGTGCTCATCTGGTTTATGTCACATTACCCTCATCCATGTCCAAGCTGAGGCTGTGCCAATACACACACACACACACACGTATATATGTAATATATAGAGAGAAAGAGAGCAAGTGAGAGAGAGAAAAGGCTGACATGACTGACACTTTTCGACCACCTTAGCTTACACTGACGCTCAAGAGCTGTAAAAGCACCTTAAGAGCCTCAGGGAGCTGCTAAAGTCTGTTGCTTGATTTTTGCGATTTAACAAAGAGGCCAAGAGTTACAAGCAAAATCGACATGGATGCAATCTTTACGCTAAAGTTAACATCTCCTAGCGATACAGATAGAGTGGGTTTGTGTTTTCACACTATGTGATGAATAACTAATGCACTATGAATGCCATTTTGTAGTCGGTTTTAGTTTAGAGGCAGCCTCCTGGATTAACTGAAATGTGGGTAAATATGAACAAAATTAGTGTGCAAGGTTGAGATGGATATTCTCTAGTGTTAACCTTCTAAGACCTGACAAATACATATGTGGACATCACACATTTTGTTGTATATGTCATAATACTTATTTTCTTAACTGTGGCCCAAAGCAACAAGAAAAAAATTGTACCAGGTCTCAGGAGGTTAAAGAAATGACTTAGACTCTTGTTAAATCTTTAAATATGTGTTACGGATCATTTCCATTAGCTTCTGCGGCCTCATGTGATACCACGTCGAGTAATTTCTTTAGAAACCTCTAAACTCTGAGGTAGTTGCAACACTACTCCGTCCAGTGCTAGCTAGCACAGTAGGCTTTTGAAAAGCAAATTTCTTTCTGTTTTTGGCTTTGTAGTGAAACTGTATAGGCCAAAGAAGTAAAGCGTAGGCTGAAAGAAAGGAGATGATACATTCCTTCTCCGTGGCAGCAACAAGTCAACACATTAGTACTTCCATTTGTTGAACACCAGGGCCACAATCCAGATTACATATGGATTGAAGGAGAACAAGTGGAAATAAGGTGTGAGGCTCAAGCAACCCCACTGAATAATAGGACCTCAAGTGTTTGGTGTGAAAGGTAACTTTCAGCTTTCAGGGTGTGTCATTGAGGTTAAACCACAGGCAATAAGAATGGTGAAACTTCCTTGTACATCACAGCGTTTAAACCTCAGATAAGCCAGTGACAGTACAGTTAGTGGCTCAAGTTGTATGGAAGCAGGATTTGTACACAATGATACCGTTTATTTATCTAAAATAAATATTTATCATAAGCTGCATAATTACTGGGGAAACCCTCCATTATGACGTCTTCCACGGCCTTCCTGAAGAGTGGTTTAGAAGCCTCATTTTCCCCGTGCACAAATTTGTCCAAATGTCTTCATTTCAAGTGTCACTATTGAAACAACACCTGAACCAAGTGGTGCCATAGTTGCCATAGGGAACTGGCAGAGGTCCACTGGGACCTGTGGTCACATGGCCTCCCACTAGGGGAAGCTTGTGTTAACAAAGCATCAGCGAAAACCAGTGGCTATTTTTAAAGTTGTCACTGAAATTACGTTTGAAACAGAAGCTACTGTTGCAAATATGAAGGTTTTGGATCCAGACCCTAGTGGTCAGTCAATGAACTGAAATTTATGGCTTATGATAAAGTTGGAACGCTGATGATGTCACTGAATCCGTATACAAGGCTGGCTTTAGAATTTTATTAGATCATTTGTCATAGAAGGAGAGCACAATTTGATCATTTATAAACTCACTTTAAGCTCACAGGCCCACAAAGAGACAACAACAACTAGAAGATGCCAGAAAAAAAAGAAATATCTATCAGCTATTTGTCTTGAGATCACAAGGTTAAAAATTGAGGCCTGCCCTGAATTTAGGAGGCCCCACTAGAAGCTTTAAATAACCCCATGAAGAAAGGGAGGCCTGGGGCAGGGGTTTTCAAAGCGGAAAGATTGTGGTTTGAGGAAAGGAGGGGAGCAATCAGCTGTCTGGCTAGTTAGAGGCTGCAGCCTGTGTGCATGCTGCTTTCTTCACGTGTGAATCACTGGAATCTGTGGCATGTGGATCTTTGCATTGTCCTCCAGTTTGGGCAGGAAAAAAACCCCACTATATCATGCTGACAAAAAGAAACTGGCTGCAAATGTAAAATGTAAAGGACAAGGAGTCAGTTAAGGGTATTTTATTATTTTTTTCTTTACTTTTTACTTTTTAGCTTCAGTGTTGCCTCAGTGGGACCCCTCTGCATTGGAGTTGCTGTTGACTCCGGTTGCCATGGCGATGGCCCGAGGTCCACCCATCCCTGGGCTGTGGTGGGGTCCATACATCCATCCAACAGTGATGGTGTTTGGTGCTCCACCATGCAGTCTGGCTCCGGGGTTTGACAGCCGCCTCCTGATGCAGGCAGCTCCCTGTGATAGTGGGGTAGTGTCCCCTCACTGGTTCTTCTGTGTCCAGCAATATTTTTGGTGTTATTATTTATTTTGACCTCTGATTGTGTTATATCATTGATAGTAATCAGTGTCGGTGGGAAAAGGGCTGGGTGGGGCTGTTTTTGTTTTTACTGTTAAAGCACTCCGTGCTACATTTTAAAGTACGAAAAGTGCTACATAAATAAAGTTTGATTTGATTTGATTTGAAGAGAAAGTGTGTGTGCATGCATGAGTGGTGTAATGCGTTGAACAAGAGGATTTTTCTATTCTCATTCGCCTTCACTTGTTTGTCTCAAACTGAACCCATAGCAGGAAGCTTTCCATCCCTTTTTTAAGGTCCCACTTTGATGCCATTGTGGAACTAGGTCACTCAGTTCGATGCTCAGTGTTAATGAAGGAGCCTGTATTGTGCCCGGAGTCGTGAGGAAGCGACATGCTCGCCGTACCGCGCTGCAGCACTGCTCCTTCAGCGCGCCTTTTCACCGCCCTGTAACAGACAAATCAAAACCCACGCCAATTTTCAACCTCGCTTGCTCATCCGGGGTCAGAGGAGAGACGGGGGGGAGGGGTGCACAGGAAGACGATGTCAGGAAGTGGCTTGTCCTTTCTCTGTAATCTGTGCTGTAGAGATGTGCTTTCATATTGTATTATTTACGTCAGATATCTGACTGCTCTGCACAGGTAGCAGGATGATGGCAGGAGAAGCTGCTGAATGAACTCTTATTTCACGTTTGCGCTCCAAATCAGCAGCGTTGTCATGAATCATCAGTTTCTGCAAATTAAAGTGTTTCCCCCTGCTAGCAAACGAAAGTTTACTGATGTAAGCATGTTATTTCAATAATTTACAAAGTTCATAACAAGAATAATTTACCATGCAGTTAATAAAGTAGCCTGTTGACAGTATCACCTCCACGCCTGAGGACCAGTCAACAAACCAATCTTTGCCTCTGTTGAACTTTTTGAGGCTGCTGCCAGCCACAGGAATTAGCGTACTTCCTTGTTTCACTGTTGATGTGATTTTTTTGAAATGTGAGCAATTGTTCCACATGTTTCCTCCTCTGAGTAGAAGCAACAAGGCAAATAATGTGGTTGTACGGTACCGATGGAAAACAACAAAGTCTTTGGAGCATTTCTGTTTCCATGGTCTTGTAGGAGCCAGAAAACAACTAGAGGCAGCCAAAATAGTTGCTGTGTTGACAGATTTCGAATTTGATATTGTTTCTGGTGATGTTTGGAAAGGAAAGACTGAGTGCTACTGTTTTGTTGTTTTTCTTTTTTGATGGGTCTTGTTATTGAATCTTCAAGTTTGTTTTTTTCCTCAAGGATGGGGATCCTACAGA
>JAOWBL010000006.1:7894470-7907791 GCA_028564865.1 Zenarchopterus dispar | reverse complement strand
AATCAAATACTATACACTGACATAACATGCCAGAAACAAAACCATGATATTAATACAAGTTAATTAGACAACTTAGGCCAGGGAGAGAAAAGCCATCCCAAACAGATGGGTTCTGAGCGTAGATTTAAAGAGTGGAAGTGAGCTGATTGTAGATAACATAAGGAAAATTGGAAAATTGGAAGTGGGTTTACTGGTAGAGCTGGGTGTCATCTGCGTAGCAATGGAAGTTGATATTAGATTTGTAAAATGTATCGCCAAGGGGAAAGAGGTAGATGATGGGGGGTGGACCTGGGGCATGCCTGATGTGACAAGGAAAGGATGGGATGTGAAAGAGACATAACAACCTGTATGAACTACTCATACAGGTTGTTATGAGATAAGTGGGAGTGGAGTTGAATAGCTACTGATTTTTCAAGATTTTTAGAGATTTCTGAGGTGGTGGGAAGCTGAAAGGAGGAGAAGGAATGTGTAAGAAAAGGAAGTTCAGATGAGATGTTGCTGGAGGATTCTGAACCGAGATGCTGGTGAGAGGTGAGATGATCGAGAGTCTGAGGATGATCTTGTTAAACAGTGAAAACAGTGACTTGTTACCTTCATTAGAACAGCTCAAGCCTGAGTAATAGCTGGATTTAGTTTGAGCGATACAGTCCTTATAATGTAATATATGTTTTTTGTAGATTTCTTTGTGAACAGTTCATCTGGTTTTCCTTTAGAGCCACTCAAGTTGCCAATCTTTAACTTTAATGAGCCGAGGTTTAGGAGTAAGCCAGGAAGCAAAATGGGACAAGTAGACGGATCTGGTTTTTAAATGGAGCAATAGAGTTAAATATACAATGAAGCCCAGTGTCGTAGTGTGAAACCAGATTTACAATGGTGGAAAATGGTGAGCAGCCAGAAGGGAGTCAATTCAGAGGACAGAGCATCTAAGTTGATATCCTCAATGTTGCAGAAGGAAATGAGACGGGGCGCCTCTTGGATGCCTCCCTGGTGAGGTATTCCAGGCATGTCCCATTGGAAGGACACCCTGGGAAAGACCCAGCACACGCTGAATGGACTGTTTCTCAGCTGGCCTAGCAATGCCTTAAGATCCCACCTGATGAGCCGTATGAAGTGGCTGGGGAGAGGGGCGTCTGGGCTACCCTTCTTAGGCTACCGCCCCTGCGACAGGACTTCGGATAAGCAGAGGAAGACGGATGGATGGAGTGCCCTCAGTGTCTTATTGCAACACACCAACAATATCACAGTTACAGATCACTTACAGTAGTGTAACTGTAGCCCACTGTAGACGTGTAAATATCACAGTTACAGGCAATGATGCTGCCTAGAAACCAACAGGTAAGTACAGTGGCTAATGAGTGACAGTGTTGCTAGTAAGTCCTAATCATCATCATCATCTAACAATTAACTGCACCTGGTTCTTAAAAGTGCTGTGAATTTCCCAGTCAGGGCAGATGTGATTTAACGTAGGGGGCATCCCCCCCGTCTGTGTTAACCACATTAGCAGATAGTCAAGGTGCTTCTCTTTGATCACGTGTTTTAGTTGAACTTCCGTCAGCTGGCTTCTCCTCTCATCTTTAATGGTAGTCGGTTTAGTGAATTGAGGCATCTGTGGTTCTCTTGACTCTGGGCCAGATTTGGCCTTTTTACAGCATTTATAATCAGTCATTGTCTTTCATAGACTTGGATGTTTTGCCAGTTTGAGAAAGGAGCTCAAGTGCTCCCTGAGTACATTTTTATAAATAACTGACTTTAGCATTGTGGTGGATCAAATTTATTCATTTATTTACTGTGATTAAGTTTTTGCATGTGTTTCCATTGGGCGGCTGGACCTTTGCTCATACAAAACACAGTATGCACTCACGCATCCAGAGTCAGAGATGCAACACATGTAGGGATCTCCCAGGAGGGGGCTGAGAAAATAATTGCTTTTTTTTTGCGACACAAAGGAACCCAATATGATGGGTCTTACAGTTGAGGAACTACTTAAGCAGATTTTTTTTTTTTTTAAAGCAAATGGTTTAGATGGAAAATTGGGTCATCTTGATATAGATTAATTCTCATTTTGCCTGTGGTTAAATGTGACTAACTTGATGGTGTTGGTGATAACAGGTTAATTTCCTGTGTGAAACAGCACCGCCATGTCTGTGTAGGGATGTTTTGCTGACTTCAAGCGGATATGCAGCAGCACACCTCAAATTTCTCATAGACAAGATAAACTTCATGTGATGAGAAGAGATACATGTTGGCACTTTTCTTCATTCAGCGATTTCTCTTAATAGACAGTCAGCAAACTAACGGGTCCTGAAGGTCAACTAGTGCATTGGAGGGGGATGAGGGTGGGGATTACTATGTTCTTGGGGGAGGGGCTGGGGTGACGGGAAGGTTCGCATTTTGGAAATACCCTTCTTCCTACCAACAAGAATTGCATGTTCAGACAGAATTTTACAGGTACCAAAATTACATAAGTGATGGAAAGATGCAAGTGGCCAGACAGAACTTAGAGGGAAGCAGAAGCAGGTCCACGAAGGTTCAGATGGTTTCACTTGAGGAAAATTCTCAAGTGTATCCAGGTTCTTATTCCTTTTTAATCTGTTTCAAGAGAGCAAAGACTGAAGAGGTTTGAGAGACTGGATGTAGCATGAAATACCCACCAACGCTAGTCGCCCATTTATGAGGAACTTACATTCATGTAAAATAAAACAAGTTTCATAAAATCGTGCAGAAATTATCAGCATTCAGAAATTATCAGCATATTAGCACAAACAGGTCCACAAATATGTGGACAATGAGTTTTTAATGATTTTGCCTTTGTACACCACCATGATGGATGCCACAGGAAAAAAAGTCAAGATTTGAATAAAGCACTAGTATTCAGTTTTAATTTAAGAGGTTTCACAAAAAATATATATCTTTTGCTGTTTAGGGATAGCAGACATTTTAAGCAAATTATTTCCATTTTCAGAGACCTAAAAGCATTTGGACAAAGCGACATCATTACAAACACAACAATAATTTTTATTACTAAGTTGAAAATCCTCTCCAGTCAGTGGCTGGCTGACATCTGGAGCTGATGGACATCACCAAACTCTGATTTTCCTCCCTGGAGATGTTTTATTTTTTTCTTTTTCTTCAAAAAGTCAGAGTTTCTTTTGCATTATGATGATTGACCATCTGTACTTTGAAGGTTGTCGTGCCAGTTTTGTAGCATTTGTCTGAATGTGATCATAGTAGAGTTCTATACACCAGAGAATTCATCTTTCTTCTTCTGTCAGAAGTCACATGATCACCAAACACCAGTAAGCCTGGTCCACTGGTAGCCATACATGCCCATACCATAGCACTCCCTCCACCATGTTTGATACATGAGGTGGTCGGCTTTGGGTCATGAGCTGCTTCTTTCCTTCTCCAAATGTTTCTCTACCCATCATTCTGCTACAAATTTGCTATAGCTTCATCTGTATAGAGAATATAAGCCCAGATAATTGGAGGGTTTTTTTTAAATGTTTTCTGGAGAAATCTAGTCTGTTTTTATGTTTTAAATGTTACCGTGGTTTGCACCTGGACATAAACCCTTCATATTTACATTTATGGGGGCATTTCTTGATTGCAGATTTTAACAATGATGAGTGTTCTTTCTTTTTAATAATGTACCAAATTGTTGATTTAACCACACCTAAGATTTTACCTATTTTTTTTATTGGTTGATGTTGTGTTTTTCCAGCCTAAAGCCGTTCCTTTGCATTGAGATCTGTTTGGACTCCATATTGGTAGATTCAGTCAAACAATTGTGTAATGAAAGCAGTTTGTTTTGAAGTAATGAGTGGATCAAC
The DNA here is from genome assembly GCA_028564865.1 of Zenarchopterus dispar. NCBI lineage: Eukaryota > Metazoa > Chordata > Actinopteri > Beloniformes > Zenarchopteridae > Zenarchopterus > Zenarchopterus dispar. The sequence goes on along the minus strand of JAOWBL010000006.1, from coordinate 7,903,961 downwards.
CAAACCTGTCCACTTAATTTCTTTCCAGGAAGTTGTCCAAATACTTCTGAGTTCCTGAAAGTGGAGGTAATTTCCTTAGAATTCCTGAAATTCCAAAATAATGAATGTCAAGTTTTTTTAAAATCAAAGCTCAACTAAAGCTGAAAGTCTACATGTCAATCACATCTTGATTGTTTTTAAATCCACTGTAGTGACGTATAAAGGTAAAGTTAGAAAAACTCACTGTCCAAATACCTCTGAACCAAACTAGTTGAAGAGTAAAACTTCATAACCACTTGTTTTGATGAAAATGAAAGTAAATTACTTTAAAAGATTTGCCTTAAAAGGTAATTGTCCAAAAACAATTACCTACTGAAGAGTGCAAAATTTGGCCTAATGGCTTTAGAGTTCGTGTTCTAAGTTGACTGTTTGGGTCAAACAAGCACAGAGTCATGGCTGGTGTGGGGCAGTTGGCTCCTGTAGTAGCTGAGACACAGTTATGACCCAAAACCTTGGACTTCTGGTATAATGTTCTGACTGACACAACAGTGGAGGGGGGCTTGTGGATGAGTAACCTCTGAAAGTAGCTTAGAAAAATTACAAACCTCCATCTTTGTCCCTCTGAGCAGAGAGGTTATTTTGTGGAAAATCACATCACAAAACACATTTGTTCCACAAAAATCATCTCATGACAGACATGTGTCCCGCTGTGGCTCCACTCCTGTTTATGCTCCTAATTGACTCATAGAAAAAAGCAGCAGAGCTTTCATTAACATCTGCATGGAGTGGAAGATTTCTGCTGATGAACATTATTGTTGCATGGCCTGTATAAATAAGATGAAGCTTTGCAAATAGTTTGCACTAAGCAGGGACAATGGCCAGGAGAGGCTACACAGCAAGCCGGGGTTGGGCTAATTTATCTGTGCGGTCCAGGCACAAATCCAGGAAATTAGGTGGTTCGGGCGGCTGGACCTTTGCTAATACAAAACACAATATGCACTCGCACATCCAGCGTCAGAGATGCAATGCATGTAGGGATCTCTCAGGAGGGGGTGGAGATAAAGATAAGTATGTGATGAGATCAAGTTGGCAGCAGCCTGCTGATCAGTCCGTTCACATGAAACTTGAACAGGAAACAGCAAAAATCAGGTTGATCGTATGGATGAAAACAACTCTGGTTACCTGGAACTCCTCAATACTGGATCTTCACTCAGGGTAACAGCGTTGTGGGTGGTTGAAGGTGGAAAAACTGCTCTAATATGTGCTCATGTTCAGAAGCAAAAATATGTTCAGTGTTCAACCATAAACCCTGAAACTGAAGATGGCGCCTGGCAAGTTGGAGAAATCTGTTTATGACATTTTCACCAACTTGTTTAATTAACAAATTATTTGTCTCATACAGGACTAATATTGGACTGTTCTAAAGTTTATTTTTGGTTTTTTTATGTGTATTCTTAGTAGTTTTAAGGTTATGTATAGATGATTTCACGCAGCAAATATTTGATTTGTAGTATGAGGTAAAAATGATTTTATTATGAATATAACCCACCAGTAAACAGTGGATTAAAAACAGAACCTGTAGAAATAAGCCTAATATTCCATAAATTTAGTCAAAATTGTCTAAAGCACTGTTATCTTTGTCAATGGGGTTTTAAAAAATTCTTGTTTGAATTGTTAAAACTAGCTAAATATATAAAATAGTCTTCTAATTTTCTTAAACAAGGCTATTTTACTTTCTTAGAAATTCGTTTTTGCAGAGCACTGCTACTGGTAAAGTTGGCCCGGCTCAAATATTAATTACATTTGTGGTGTTGATCTTTACAAATACTGGATTAGCAACACAAGCTCTCTTCAGACCAATTTAAGACACACTAAGATATGGTAATAGCTGCTTTCAAAGTCACTTTTCTTCACTCAAATATTTTAGACTCTGCAAGCAGAGCAGATTTGGGCTTGCAAGGTTCCTGTTGGTGGTAGTGGCAAGGTGTTGAAAAAGTCACACAGAGGGGCAAAAAAACCAAAGACTCTTTGTAGCTTTCTGACAAAATCTTGGTTTACTTTCATGCAGAAAATATTTCCACTGCTTTCTCAGGTCTGCAGCATGCATATAATGACAGGAAGTGCTGCTCTTCATCTTTGTAGGTCTGTTATGCTAATGCACCACAATTGTTGGGTAGCAGTTTTCATTCTTCAGCTTTATTTCTTTGAAGCTTCATGCCTTCCTCTGTCAGTAGGGTAAAAGTTGAGATCTTCATGACTATTTGTTAATTATTGGTTTGAAATGTTGGTTGTTTGTGCATATGTGAGAAGAGAAAGGTGTATGGTAAAGATGGATCTGATCCTTCATCGTTCATACTGCTGAGTAAACTAATCTGCAAATGAACTGTACAGGTGTCAAATGCCAAATAAATATTTTTTTCTAAAATTCAAAGTAAATGCAAGCAGGGTATTTCAGAGTTGTCATACTTTCCACAAAAGCAAAGCTGCGACTGAAAAGACTGCCAAAGTTAAAATGTCACAGTAAATTATGCAAAGCTCTGCATGCAGAGCAGCGGGGCCCTGCAACTGCAATGAATACAGTATTTAATAATGGCAGGGCAAGGCAAGGTTATCTGTATAGCACAATTCAATAACAAGGTGATTCAAGACATTAAAACATCATCACATAGGAGTAAATAAAAAGCATGATTTAAAATTTAAACAAAGAGAAAGAAAGAAAAAAGAACAACAGATAAAAATAGTAGTTAAAATATGATCAAATTTTGAAACTCAAGCTGAAAAGTAACAGTACAGATTTGGATTTATTCAAATACAGCGGAGGGCAGATGTGTTTTCAACCTGGACTTAAATAAACAGAGTGTTTCAACTGATCTGAGGCTTGCTAGGACTTTGTTCCAGACATGTGGAGCATAGAAGCTGAAGGCATCTTCTCCAAATCTTGTTCTGACTCTGGGAACTGATGAAAAACTGGATCCAGATGACCTCAGAGGTCTGGAGGTCGCTGATGCATTTTGGTCTTAAACCAGAGCTTCGTAGACCAGCATCAGATTTAAAGTCTGTCCTCTGATGGACAGGCAGTCAGTGTAAAGACCTCAGAGCTGGACTGATGTGGTCCACTTTTATTGGTCTTAGTGAGGATCCAAGCAGCAAAGTTCTGAATGAGCTGCGGTTGTCTGACTGAGTTTTTTAGGTAAACTTGTAAAGATGCTGCCACAGTAATCAAGCCTGATAAAGATGGCTGCTTGGGCGAGTCTTTTCAGGTCGTGTTGAGACATCAGATCTTTTATCGTTGATCTATTCTTAAGGGGATAGCAGGCTGATTTTGTTATTGAACTAATGTAGTTTTTCCAAATTTAGGTCTGAGTCCATCACTACAGATTTCTGGCCTGGTTGGTGGTTGTTAGGTGTATAGATCGCAGCTTTGTGGTGATCTGTAATCCTTTCTTTTTGGATCCAAAGACAATTACCTCAGTTTTGTTTTTGTTTACTGAAGAAAGTTCTGGCACATCTAGTCAACAATCTCCTCCGGTCATTTTTGTTGTTCTTTAGCAGGTAGTAGACAAAAGAGGTCCCAGGGAACTCCACAGGTAACTCTTGTCAGCTCAGATGTAAAGTTACCTATTAACACAAAGTACTTCCTCTTCTCTAAGTATGTTTTGAACCAGTTTAGTACAGTTCTGGAAAGACCCGCCCACTTCTCTAGTTGTTTGTGTAATATATTGTGGTCAACTGTATCAAATGCAGCGCTGAGATCCAGTAAAATGAAGAGGGACATTTTTCCACTGTCTGTATTTAAAAATACGACAAAAAACACTTTAGTCAGAGCAGTCTCAGTGCTGTGGCGCTGTTTAAAACCTGACTGGAAGACATCATAGCACTTGTTTTGGGTTAAGAAGTCATTTAATTGTTAAAAACCACCTTTTTCAATTGTCTTACTTAAAAATGGCCTGTAGTTGTTCATTTGTGTCTTGTCACGATTGTCCTTTTTCAGCAGTCTTAATTACAACTCTTTTCAGTGGCTATGGAAACAGAAATAACATTAAAGACAAGTTCAGAACCTGTAACAGGTTCCACTCCAAAATGTCTGAGACATTAAAAAAAACAAAACAAAAAAACAACCTTTCGGCAGGACATCTAAACTGCAAACGGAGGAATTCAGTTGACACAAGATGTCCTCCAGGTCTTTGCTGTCAATGGGACGAAACTGTATCATGGTCTTTTTCAGTGGACACAGAACATGTCCTGAACCTCCTGTTGATGTACCAACTGCTTGTCAAATATTTTGGATTTTGTCCGTGAAGAATTTGGCAAAGTCATTGCAGGTCGTGGTGGTTCAGTTGCCACTGACACAGGAGAGTTTGTTAGCCTGTCAGCTGCAGCAAAGAAGGCCCGAGCATTACGACTGTTGACAAAATGCTGTTGAATTGTCATGTCTGAATCATACAGATTTAAATATGAGTAGAATAAGAGCGCCCCCTGTAGATAAGCAATAGGAAGTGCCTCTGATTAAAATCTTGGATTTTCAATTTGATGGTTTGGTGACATCTAGTGTGAAAACGAGGTGTGTTTGTGCGCTTGAGACGCCTCAGGAGACAGGCCTGCTCTCCCTACTTATTTAATTCACTCCACTTCAGTAATTATTTTGTGTGCATTCGGAAAGTTTTATGACCTGGATTACATCCCAGAATGCAGCTAGTAAGAGGCAGGGTACACCCGGATACACCTCTTTTCCCCATTACAACTTTGGTTTTAGCTAGATGGCTTTGAAGCGGGATTGTCTTTTTGCAATAAATAGTAACTTCACTGAGAGAATTGTTTTCATTTGTAATCTTTATTTGTTACAGTTTAGTTATACAATCTATTGCACCTGTAGTGGCTGAAATAAGAACAAGGCTGACTTGGAAAAAAAAAATATACAAAAACATCTCAAAGATGAGTTTTATTTTTCCAGCTGCACCGAGCAGATCAGCATCATACAATAATAGCAAAATAAAACAGAATTGTAATTAATTCATAGTCCCTGTCGAAGATGTGACAAGAAAAAAACAGCAAGTAATTACCAAGCAAGCAACATAAACAGAGCATAGAAATGTAGGGGTGCTGTACACAAAATACAAAACTAGAAATGTGATAATAATCTTTTGATATGACACACTTACTGTGCACATTAACGTTAATGTGTGCTTGTAAGCAATATCACATTTGAGTGCACCAGGTGAATCTAGTGAATACTTTTGTGCAAATCATAACATTTCCCTCAGCTCTCGTTCTTGTCAGCTTTCGTACCCATTTGATGGTTGGCTGCAGTATTACATAATCAATGCAACGTTGCAGAAATGACTCACTCACATCCCTTGACAGACCTTTTAATAGTCAAATGAATTAGTATGGGGATGGTTGAATGTCAACGCAGCCAGGGAAATAACGTGCAGCTGCACTTGACTCTGATCTCAAAGGCTAGCCTATGATTAGTGATGTAATGTTTTCTTATTGCTGTTAACAATGTCGAAAAAGTTTTGTCTGAACTAATGTTATATGAAAAAAACTAAATCTTGCATTCACTTTGCCTTTTATTTAATAACAGATGATAAAAACCTAATATAACTGACATTTTTCTCTCATCAACTTCATTTAGTAATATACATCCATTCCTGCATTCAGGCCAAAAATAAAAACAAAATAAAAAAATAAAAACCCCATTGGGATAGATGTAATTTATGATTTGTTATAAGAATAATAATCGTATTTCAAACATAGGACATCAACATTGGATTGTAAAGATGATTTGATAAAAAAGAAGAACCCATGAAAGCCTGAGGAAGGAACAAAAATGGGACAAGGATCTCTATTTCATCATCAAATGCATAAGAAAATCTTTAAAATATTTAAAAACAATGTTTCTTAAAGAAACATCAGAAAGGATTAGCATATTTTTACTTCTATAGTGCGTAAAATTATAAAGTGAATCAATGAATCTGGAGAAATTTTTATTTGTAAAGGTCATGCTGGACACCAATAATCTCTAATCCATCAAATGGATTCAAAATTAGTTTAGTGTAAAAGCTAATACTTACTTTCAGAAAACTTTGTCAAGCATGAAAATACAGTTACACTGAGAAATGCCACTTAAAATTTTACTGTGTTAAAAAATAAACTTGACTTCTGGACTTTGAGGCATCTGTGAAGGATCATCACACAGTGGAAAAACATGAGATGGTTTGGGCCTGTATTAGTTGTTCGTAGTTAGTAGTTAGTAGTTAGTTTATTGCCCTAGGCAAAGGTCATTTATCCTTCTGTGATGGCAGCATTACTGATGGAAAGTGCCCTGAGATTTTAGAGCTGCGCTGCCATGTGGTGCCTTCAAGATGACTTCATTTCCGCAGAAGTCCATTTAGAATTTTAAAAAATTGCAACACAGTTGCAGCTCTTAAGAAGTGTTCGACAAAATCAGTGGGACCGAATAACTCCTGAAATGCTTCATCACCTGGTTTCCTCATCGGCAGAATGCCTTTCAAGTGCTGAAAGGAGGAATGGCGATATTGCAAAGCAATAAAAGCTTTGCACATCCCCGCTTTTAAATGATAAAGTGTCACATCTGTTCATGTTAACATGTGGAATAAAGCTTTGGTGACAAAACTTGAAGTATTATGAGTTCATACTCTTGTAAAACAAAATTGAAGTAAATGTACGGTAATTTTTTTAAACTTGCATTTCCCATATTATCCAGTCTTTTTCTTATTTGGGGCTCATAATTAAGGTACTGAAGGTATCAGAGGTCTTATGCAAGCAGTAAAGGCAGTGTCTGAGCAGCGTCACTATTTTCAGAACATCCAACTGAATATATTACCAGGTTACATTATTCACTGTTATGGTACACAACATGAGATTATAATCAACTGACAAATGCAGCAAAGATGCAGCTTTTTCAGATGAATGACTCTTTCTCGCAACAATTCCAATCGAAGGGCTGTCCACTTTTAACATACAATATATCTCCGCTTTTAATTCTTCTTTTTTTATAATTACTCATTTGTGCTAAGCAGATCAAAAATAAGAAATATAAACCTTTAAGAAGCAACTCTTTCACTTAAAATTATACATCACAAAGCCCACAAAATTAATATTTATTTCGATGATAAAATATTTATATAGTGTTTTATGATTTTCAATAAAGGCATAATGAAAGCTTAAAAACAGCCTTATCTGTTATTTACTATAACCCCCATCATATATTAGAAAATGAACTCTGGTAACTGTTGTATTTGTTTGAAGGGTTATCTGATATCTTTATGTTTTTTTCCTGAACAGCGTTCAATATATAGGTACTTTTTTTTTTTTTTTTTGGATGGTCCAGTGTGAAATAAGAGACTGGTACTCTCCAGTCCCCTTCACATTGAGGGGTTTTCATGGTCTCTGCTCCATAAAAAAATAAATGAATGAAATTCTCCTGCATTGAGGCAACAATCAACAATCAAACCAGAGAGAATCAGAAGTCATGAGAGGTCCACTGGGTTGTTACCTTGGGAACCTGAAAGCTCAAGGACTCAGAAGACCCACAGCCACAGGAAGTGACATCACTACTGACAAAAGCCACGGTGCTGATTTGAACATGACACTGATGGCAGAGCAGATGGGAAGAATCCCTGCAGAAGAGAAAAATGGATGTTTGAGATCCTCTGGCTGCTGATGTTTGGCAGAAACAAACAGGTATGTAACAGGAACTCACTGTGATGGACAGCCATGCTGTTCTCCTTCCAGTCTTTGCCCTGATAGACCCTGCAGGTGTAGGTGTAAGGCTTCTCGTCGGCCATCGGGGCCCAGGTCAGGCGGCACAGGTTGGAAGTGACCAGGCTGACGTTGCTCCTCCTGCGGTCTTCTGTCAGCACGTAGTTAACAGCGTTGGGGTAGGTGCTGCCCACCAGCCGGCTGTCTTGCCGATATTCACAGTAGGGGCCGGGGATCTGGTAGGTGGGCGGGAACTCACAGTCCACCCTGACGTTTCGCTCCAGGTAAGTGAGACATGGAAACATCTGGGGCCCACGTGGAGTGAACAGATACGTAGAGACGGGGTTCACTGAAAGAGATCCACACAGGATGTTTGATAACAAAACGCACAAAAGTAAATTTAATCTTGAAGAATTTTGTGATTATCCTAAACTGAAAAATAAAACTACACAATTATTTTCCTCACTTCATTTGAGACAGGATGCAAAATGGTTCAAGCTTTTTTAAGTGATTATTATGATAAAAGATATTAATTGATCATTTTTGTATTAGCATTAAAGTTTTTACTGTATATTTTTTTGAAAGAAAGTCGGTCAAAAGTCAGCTGTGATGATAAAAACAGAAAAAACTCTATGTAGAGCAGATTGTGCAAAACAAATGAGTCTGTATCTATTGATTGACACAGAGAGCTGAAATGATAAACTTTTGAAGTGGCATCCTCGAAAAGACCTTAAACAAAATTAGACAAAAGACTGAACTAGACTAAAAATAACTGGACAAACCTTCTGTGATGTCATCCACAAAGTTTTATGAGGAATCTTTTTAAACTCTGTTTTAAAGTCCTGGTTAATGCAAGGATAGGCAAAAAGGTGGAACAAACAAGCTTTATTATTGGCTGGAACCAAGAAGAACTGGACAAAACCCCTGAGATGTCACCAGGTTCTCTGAAGAGTACTTTTAAAACCTGTTTTCCCTCAGTGTTTTGCCTTGTTTGCAATGGTCAGAAAAACAGGTCTGGAACACGCCCACCTGATGTCAATCATAGCTTGGCTGATTTTGCTTAGGCTAGTCTGTGATGCTAATTAATATTACTTTCCATTTATTCTGATTAAATTTGTACAAACATTTCTCATTTACTACTTGTATTATTAGAGGTGAAACAAGGATCCTTGGCTAGTCAGCCCTTGCCGGGGCCTTCTGCTGAGACTCTCTGCCGGCCTCATCCAGGTCAAGGCCTCAGCCAATAAGCTAAAGGCAGCCTGGTTAGCTGTCCCGACTAGACACTTTGACTCAGGGGCAGAAGTAGCTGCTGCCGGCTTCTCAGCCAACCTTCATCCAGGCCAGCACTGGTTGTGGCAGTTTATACTGAACAGGACAGCAAGCCATATTATGTTTCAGATCAGAATGATTATGCTGTCTTAGGTATCTTAGGATTAAATGAGAAGTTAGGTTCAACTTAACATGGGTAGTGTCAGTGGAGACTGACTCACTTTTGAGCCCAGCACATATAATAGTCATTGAATGAATTCAGATTTTCCTTATTTCCACAGGAGGTGTGTCCTGAAAACCAAATGTAGCTTCTTGGAAAAGACACAGAAGTAGCACCTTGTTAGTCATTTGATAGAACCCAAGACTGAAGTAACTCCCATGACCTTAACTAAAGTAGCTTTCATTGTGTTACATAGAGCTAGGTAGCTTTCATGTGGAGTTATGTTAGTGATTTTATATATATATATATATATATATATATATATATATATATATATATATATATATATATATATATA
>JAOWBL010000006.1:7852252-7894370 GCA_028564865.1 Zenarchopterus dispar | reverse complement strand
AGCAGAGCAGCAGGGATCACAGCTACAGAATCTCTAATGAATACTTTGGCAGGGGTCACCTCAGACTGCGCTCTCAGCAATTTACTTTCAAAACAGATGAGACAAATACACAGAATATAAATCTTTCAAATCTTTCAGTCTAGGTAGGCAGGTTATTGCCTTGCCTTTTTATTGCCTGTCTTTGCTTGCTGTGGTTTGTACCATTTGCAGATGTCTGCAAGACTTCTGTCTGTGTCCTGTGAGACTGTTTGAGCATGGCAGGAGTTCAGCAGCTGTCCTGGAGCACCTTAACGAATGGATGAGCAGCGTGAAGGGACGCACAGGATATTGTAGTTTTAACTCTGTGGATTTTTACAAGATGGAATCATAGTTGGGTATCAGAGAATCAATTACATACTCAGTTGAAGCAAAAACTATAAATAGCCATTCCTGTCAGTGTTTAGGTTTGTCACATTGACTGATGTAATGTTAGTCAAGGCTTCACTTACAGTCAACGCTGACTTGTCAGGCGTAATTTCCAATAAAGAATAAAACTCCTCAGATTTCAGTCATTCAAAGGGAGCTTGTGGATGTGGAACATTTTTTTCCCTTGTAGAAATTCTGCTGTAATTTGCATAACTCTCCCCTGGATTTGAATTAAAGCCAGGTCATACTTAAGCGGACCTGCTAGATTAAAATTTTGTGTTACAAGATGTTGTTAAAGCACTGTCCACATCTCTGTAAGTCTGTGGGTTGGTCAATCACATGCTTCATTGTCATATTGACATGGTTGTCAATGACACAACTATTACCAGAATAACAAAAGCACAGTGTTTTTCCTTTGTTTATGAAATCATGGATATACTGTGCAACCACAGTCCTTTAGGTACAAATTTGTGAGAGGCCCCAAACGCTTTCACTGAGGACCACGTCACTCACTGTAGTTGATTCTTTTATTCATATTGTGTCTTTTGTGACCATTTTTTAAAATCCCTGTTTTTAATATTACTGTAGATTTTTTTGAAGTCATTTATCTCATTTGGGTCATTTTTGTTAAGTTTTATCTTCACGGTGACTTATGTGTCTCATTTAGGTTTTTCTAAACATGTTTTTGTGATCACCATGTTGTGATTTAAGAGTCGTGTGTCTCTTTTTAACCATTGTGGCCTAAACATGTGAAAGTGTGCGTGTACTTAAAAACTGCTGACACATGTCGGCTGCTGAGATGTGTGGTCTTGTCAAACCCTCATGAAGGCATTTCCCTTTCTCTCTCTCATTTTACAGCCTAAATCTGTCAAAAATTGAGCCAGAGAGTCGCGTACTGACATGTCCTCCTCTGTGCCGTGGTGAAACAGTGGCATCAAAAATCCACACGAAGCTTCACGCAGCCCTAAGAAATGTCCCCAAAGTCCACTGGAGCAGCATTTTCTCCCCCTCCCCTCTCTCCTTCTGTCCCCCTCCCTCTCTCCTCTGTTTCTTCTATAAGCCGACCTCTACTGTATCTACCCCCGGCATCACACTGCAGAGCACTGAGGAGGACTCAAAATGCATCAGAGAAGGTGAGAATGATTCTTATACTATCATCTGAATCGGAGCTATGTTTAAATATTGAACCGCTCCATGCAGACTGCTTCACTTCCATTCAATTTATTCTGTAAGAAACATTTCTGGCTCCAAACTGCACCAAGGCAAATTTGTGAATGTGAACATCTGCAGGATGCAAACTAAACATTTCCTAACTGCTTCATGCATTTTCTGAACATATTCAGGAGGTGAATAATCAGCCTGTGTTCTGCAGGGAGGTTAGGCACAGGAATGCGTCAGTGTTGGCAGTTGACCAGTGAAGTTTGCAGTTCATGTGTTTGCGCCGTAAACAGCGAGGCTGTATTATGATCAGTTGTTCAGCGTAATGGGACTTTTCTGTGGGTTGAATAAAAGCTGCAGAAATGCGATACTTACAGGTACCTCTGTGCAACCTGACGCTGATCTTTGCAGCTGAGTCGGCTTAATTTGTTTGCAACCTCAATAATGTAAAGACGTAAAAGCAAAAATGAATACCCCGACAGGTCTTCCTCATTCATTGTAACTGGATGATTAATAAGCACTGACTTTTTTTTTCTGTTTTCAGGGAACTTGGGAGAATGCTTCTCTTTACCACCATGTTACTCTTTGGTAGGACAATCAACACATCATTCATCTTTCTGCCATAGATGACCACACAAGTTTATAATACAGGGTTATTTAGGACTAAAGAATTTCTTTTTGTTAAACTAAACATAGGCTTTGCGTCAGCTCAGAAGGTGGTTCAGTTGGCCTACTGTTCTATCGATGAGAACAACCTCAGGATGGACTGCAAGTATTCGGTTCCAGCTGAGTCAACAGAGGTCTTTTGCAAGTACACACAGGGGGAGAGACTCCTCGACACCACCGATCCTGATGAGGAGCAGCACGCCCCCTTCAAGAACCGTGCCAAAGTTCGCATCTTCCCGGGCAACAACTGCCGCCTGCTGTTTAAGAACCTGCCCAGTGGCAAGTCCAACTTCACTTGCAACATCAAACAGGCTGACTCAGCCACAGCCACCAAGACTTCAGTGGTTGAGAAAAGTAAGCTGCTTGTCTTCAGTCCCTCAGGAGTGAACATCCTGCTACTTTTATATATTTTTCTAATGTAAAAGAAAAAAGATAACATCGTCCTACAGAGAACGTTTTATCTTTCTTTTTGCAGAGCTCCTCCTCCCCTGCTCGGCATGGAGTGTCTTGTTGCAAAGCTGCAGTGGCCTACTGCTGACCTTGATGACACTCCCGATGCTGCTGGAAATTCACTGGCTGTGAAGCAGGCGCCAAACATCTGCATATGTTAGCACTGCGTCCCTGATCATTCGGCGATGAATACTGGACTCTCCTCAAGTTGTGTGTATGCACAAAGTGCAATAAGTTGAACTAAATGTACGTAATAACATATATATTTAGTATGTCACAGGGCTGCATTTCTCTGCATTATGCACTCAGTACTAAGCACAGATACTGCTGCATACTCTCCGTACTCCACGGTACTCTCAAATATAAGCAGCTGTTTAAGCAAGTAGTATTAGTCCGTTGGGATCAGAGTAATTCCTGACAGACTTGCCTAACAGGTTAATGAGCAAAAAGCATGAACGTGAATTCTGAATATATGAGCCTGCATTCTCTAATATTTAATATCCGTGATCAGTTTTAGCAACTGTAGTCAATGCAGTGAAAGATATTAAGCTTTCAGCTTCGGTATCCTTACCAAGGTATCTATCTGTATCTATGAGGCAATTATGGGGGATTTAAAAGGAGGATGAAAACTGCTTTTGCTATGCCACAACTGAAATACTTCCATCTCCAGAGTTATGCAACATTGTGGTATGTAATGTGAATTATTGCTGCATTTTAACACTCTTTAAGGTGAGCAATCTGTTTTGCCTGACTGATATCTATCCCCTGTGTGTCTTCCTGGCTGGCTGTCAAATACTGAAGAGGATTATACTGACATTGGGCCACACAGGTCCACCGATGAAGGACTGTGTTTTGTTTGTCAATTAGAATTGGACAGGGCAACAAAACAAGCAGACAGAGTCTAAATATAAACTTCAGAAATGTTTTTGAAGGAGCACAACTGCATGCATGAGCAATACAATCTCTTTGCAATTATATGCTCTTCTGATGAGATGGCTACTGTTATAAAGTAAACCAAAACACGATCTCAGTTCTTATTTTGTCTTTCACTAGTGCCTGAGACTGCCATGTCGGGCCGAGGCTTCTCGAACGCTCCTCTGAAGCAATGAATGATCATTTTAATTAGAAATGAACTTCAAATCTGCTTTTTAATGGTGCAATGTTTTCTCTAATAATTGAATAGATTCTTTTCTAATGTACATAGTTGATAGGTGGTGAGTAGCAAAAGCACAATCATATAAATGCACTGAAGGGCACTGCTGGACTATGTACTGTATAATAACAATAAACTGAACTGACACAATAGAAACAAAGAAGACAATTGCTGATTAAATATCACATGAACTGTCTAATTTACGATATACCCTCACGAATGCTGAGGTTACTTTATGTTCACTCTGCTGCTGTGTTGACCTTGGTCAAGTTTTATTGCACTGTAGAGAATGAGTGCATCTGCATGGAGCATTGTATTTCTATTACAGCAGTTTCAATCTCCAGTGAAAGTGCTCCATCTGAACACCAGGCTTGCTAGGCATCTTAATAATTTACCTCTATGACATATAAATTGAGTCTGGTTCTTTTGGATTCGACTTTGTTTTTAAATTTGATTAGCAAACACATGCAGAAGAAACTGCTTCCATAACACCTCTGAGAACCATATTCACATTTTCACATCACAGACCTAGATCAGAGAATCATCTGGTTTTACACACAATTTCACATCATGTCACATGTGCTATACTTCAAAAATGTGTCATGTAAAGCTGCATCAGCAATTTCCGAAGAAGTAAATGCCACAGAAGAGGGGAGTGGTTTGGAGTAGGAGTGTTTGACTCAAATCCCTAAAACTAGCTGCCGTCAGCAAAACTGTAAACGTACAGTTGATAAGGGGAACTTTAGAGTTTGTGGTATTTTGATTGAAATGTGTCACAGGCATATCATTATGAAATCAACTTTTGGGAGAAAAAAAATCATACTGTCTCCTTTAAATGAGAACTAACTTCTTGGGCCAAATCAAATAAACAAATTAAAACAATCATGACATTAGTTTAAAACCACAGGTCCCTCATTGTACACCCAAGGTGAGTGACATGAGTCACCACCATATCTGATCAAGCATGCCCATATTTGTTTGTTTTGAGGTATGCATACTCTCTTGTAGTTCCTGCCTTGCCCAACACACATTTACAGGAGATTCCAGGTCATGAATGGAGTCAAATGCACTTAAAAAAAAAAAAAATCGAGGTTGAAAACCTATTTATTCACTGTTGCATTTGAGGATTTGTCCAGCAATGCACCCTAACTCTTATTTCTTGCATTTTATTTGTTTTTGTTTTGTTTTTTTTACTTATGTCTGTTTCTCTATAATTTTTTCATTCTGCTTTTAAACTCTTTTACTTTTCAATGAACTTTTGAATATTTTTATGTAAAGCAATTTGAATTGTCTTGTACATGAAATGTGCCATACAAATAAACTTGCCTTGGGAAAAATGACTATATGACCCTGAAGTATTGAACAAGCTTTTCTAAAATGATAATGAAAGGGGCTTCAGTGACTGAAGTAAGTATTCCTTATAAAAGGAAAAACAAAATGGGATTTAATATTTTATTTTACCATACATGCATTACTGACGCATATGAGCACATTGTGTCAAGAACTGAAAGTGTTTTTTGTGCAATACTTTTTGCATGTCTTGCTGTATTATTGCAGGCTTACACCACAACATTGTATAAGTGTTATTAGATTATTGAGTGTGGTTGACTTTCCCAAATTGCTTATTATAAAACCTCCATCCATCCATCCATTTTCTGTCCCCGCTGAATCCATTTCTGGGTCACGGGGGTCTGCTGGAGCCAATCCCAGCCCATAGCAGGCGATTAGGCAGGGGTACACCCAGGACAGGTCACCAGTCCATCACAGGGTCAAGAAACAATGCACAGGAAAAGAATGTGAGAGGAAATCCTTCTCTTGACTTTTTGACTGTTTCCTATGTTTATAGGAAGTACAGGACAAGCTCTCATGAGCACTATTGTTTCATTTTACAGACTCATTTTTTCTGAAAATTGTCTTCAGCATTAGATTCCAGCCAACATTTGGGGCTCTCTGCTAGTTTTATCGTGGTCTGACGTGAACCGTCCACTTGGATTAGTTTATAGGACACCTTGGCTGATCATTCTCATTTTACAGCTTTTCTTCATGATGTTTGTCTCAATTAGTAGAATCCAGCCAGCTTGTGCACCCAATAACTGGCCTATACGCAATAAACCAGTAATCAGTGTGCCATTACGAAGCTCAGCTTATAACATTATTTTTCATAGCTTTAAAGAAAACATTTAAAAATGTGAAATAATTTTTGAATCCCTGGCTGAACATAATTCCATTGTCCATTATTTCTCACTTGTATAGAAGGATACTGGGCAAAGACAGAGGAAGGAAGTGGGACCACTGAAACACACAGAAGGAAACCTGTGTCAGCAAACACCAAAGAAGCTGAGACTTTTCATCCCGTTGGGTCAACAGCCCACAGACTTCAGCTGGTCCTCTCCATGTGAACGCATTTCCGTGCGCGTCAGCTCTCGATAAACCTGTTTCCCAAGTCTGTCGTCAGGGCGGCACCTGAAAGGCTGGATCCTCTTCCCGGAAGTAGGAGCGTGCGTAGTCACCTGCTTGGAGCGTTCAGGTGAGAGCAGGCTCTGCTCTATAGCTGCTGGAAACGTCGACCGAGAGTTAGGAAAACACAGAAAAGGGCCGTTTTCTTCGACGAAAGGACTATTTTAAAGCGTTTTCTGGTCGTTTCCCAGCGGAATTATTCGAGTTTTGGGGGCTGTGTTTGGACAGAAACAGGTGCGGAGGAACAACATGGGGCGGCTACTTTGGGCGCTTTTGTTCTTCAGCGCAGCAACAGGTGAGTGTTTTACTCTTCTGTGTTTTTGTCACAGACAGGGGCTCAAAAGTTTCCCCGCTTGTAAGTAAATAACTCAAATTTTGTCTGTAGGGTTTCAGGTAAAGGCTAGAGGTTATTTATAGACTGTAAAAAGTTGGGTTTCGGGTCCACTCCTGTGTTTGTTTAGTTGTTTGACACTTTTAACCCTTTAAAGGACGCTCAAAAGAGAGAAGGAAAAAAAACAATTTAAGATTGAAATCAATCCTAGAGTTACTGGAGAATATCTAAATACCTTTTGAGTGGTGCAACTGTTTTTTCTAGATTTTTAAACGTCTAGAAAATGTGATAATTTGCCTAGTAAATGGTTAAAAGGGATTTTAATTTTAAATTTTACTGGCTGTGTACCGTATTGCAACATTATTGTGCGTTCAAAAATAAAACCACATTTGGACCAGTCGGAGGTCTCCAATTTAGTAAATGTTAACTTTGTGAGGGTTTGACTGTAACCTTTTTTTTTTTTTTTTTTTTTTAAATCTCTCTTTTTGTTTCGAGCCCTCACAGTAGCTGTACTTGAATTTGAACCTGAAATTTCATTATAATCGTGACAGAAAAACAAACAAGTACGTTCCCGTGACAGTCAAAAGTCCACGTGGGAAGTGTCTAAAATGACTCGCTAATAAAACGCCTGATTAGAAGAAAGGAACTTATTTTCAATTTTATTCTGAAAACAAACTCCTTCTCTGAATTTCATCCCTTCATAAAGACAGATTTTTATGTAAGAGCTATTTTTAAATCCCCTCAATTTTAAGTATAATCTGCTCTGTGGACTGGACTGAATTTTTTATTGATTGATTGTCTTGGATGTGGCTCAGTAGTTTAACTCATTTATTAGTTTCAGGGCAGAAAAGCAAAAACTTTAGGTTTATTTATGTTCTTTTATCAGATCCTAACATTTTATGTATCCATCTCAGAATTAATTAATACATATAGATATTTACTAATGCAGTTGCTGTACAATACGAATAATAGACATTAGATGGGTGGACTTTTCTTTCCTTACAGTAAGTAACCAGGAATGATGTCCTGGGCATCTTAAATTATGTAAAAAGTCAAAGACAAAATGCATATCATGACTTGAAACTGCAGGATTAAACTTGAACTACAATTGAACAAAGATTTTTCCCTTTTATATCATGAAACATCGCACCAAGCAGTTTATTTAATATTTTCATATCACTAAGTAGAGGAGTTGGGGCTGAGGAGTTTTCCCTAAAATCATCCACCCAGCAGCTGATTTGGTCTCATTTATGAACAGGTTACGTCAACAAGATACTGAAGAGACACATTTACTATTGTTTCTTGTGGCTCTCTAGTCTGAAGGTGTCCCAGTACTTAACTAGAAAAATGATTTACCGCTGTCACACCGAAACTCACGAACTGTCTAAACAAGGAAGTCATGGAGCTCCATCATTACATCTTATGCCTGCTGCCTTATCTCTTGTAAAACCTAAACTGACACTGTGTTGCTTATCTCACTCAAGCACGGCTGAGAAATGCCAGCAGGTTCAGATAAGTCTTATACAGCGTTCTCAACTTTAATGACTGTTGTCATATAGTGTGGCATAATTAAGAGCTTTTTCTTTTTTGCCTTATTGTCATTTTTGTGGTATACTGGATGACTTTGCACCCATTTAATAATTAGCTAACTTCTGCTAGAGTACCCAGTTGTTGAGGTTTCTGCTTATTGCATTGGCTTTGCAGTCAGTGTGGTTGTTTATCATGTAATTCAAGTCACGTAAAGTGATTTCAGCTGTGTTGTAAAGTGGTACAATATATGGAAATTTAGTGCGACAGTGAGTCTCTTAGAGCCTACGTTAATGTTTTGGTCCTTGGCCACTGTGAAGTAGCGCTGCTGTACCTGAATAGTCATGGTTTCATCCAGCCTGAAAGTTTCACCGGAAACTTTCTTCCTCATCAGGCAGGAATGAGACACTTTTTTTTTTTTTGTTTCTTTCTTTTGTCCCCACTCTGAAACTGTGTGAACATACTCTGAATTTTTGACTCGGGTGTGGCCTTACACCCTCGCTGCCTTATTATCCATAGCAGGATATTAGCTTATACTGGCAAATGGATAATTGGCTTTTGTTTTCATAAACTTGAGTAATTCTCATGTGCAGAGTTCACCATTTTTCATAACTGCTCCAGAAGAACCCCAAATCCCAGTTGCTGGGAATACATAAAAGGAGCAGGAATCCAAGATGTTCTCCATTTTCAGAAAAAATAAATAAAAAATACTGTGTGAACCTGCATCCAAACTCACAGGAGACCTCCTACTCATCATTTGTGTTTGGTCCATTGACTTGAACAAAGCAGCTGTATGTGTGGGATCACAGCAGCGAGTCTGTCGTGTCAGTCCTGGGAGACGCTTTTTAACGGGCCTATCCCAACTGTTTGAGATGCGAGCTGCACATAAATTCTCTAAATCACAATGTAATATTGTTATATGCCATATAATATATACTGAACATGTAAACTTCTCCTGGGCACTTTGAGTGTTCAGAGTCTCTGATTAAATTGTCTGTAATTTTATGGTGTAACATCTGTGCCTAGATTTCGAGCAAGAGACAGAAATCTCTGAGCACAGAAAAGTGTATTTTGCCAGCACATTCTTTACATTTTAATAAAGCTTGGTGTGTTGAAGTTTTTGTTTAGTTTGGATATTAAAACTGATACCATATTTTCCATAATAATTCCTGACTGGTAGTTTTCCAAAATAAATGTATTAATATAGATTTAAATTAGGCTAGGGCTGCAACTATGGATAAATTCTGAAGTGGACCACCATGTTTGTTATTTTTTAATTGATATAATTTTGATCAATGTTTCTTTCCGTCATTCCTTGGGTAATATAACCGGGTACCGTAAATTCTCCATGGCTTTACAAACTTCACTCGGCCTGCTGGACATCTGCTATTTAGCAGCGCTGATTGTTGTTCTTCCATTTTCCTCTTATTGTCGTTCATATGTTGTTCCTCTGTAAGTTATGCTGCCCCTGCACTTCCTGTTGTATATTATGATGACAATTTGGTGTTTTCCTCTAAATGGTTAAGACCCATTTGTCTGTGACCTTGATGTGGTTTCATATAACTTATCAAAGAAAAGAAAAAACAAAAAAGAATTGTGTCAATTATCTTGTCTGATCTTAACAGCCCTTCATGTGACACTGTATTTAGGAGGGTCTCTCTCCTAATATAGAAGATTTAAAGTCTTTTTTTCTCCATTTATTATTCAACTTACAATAAAGGATGCAACTTTAAAAAAAAAACAACTCAACCTAAGCACTGATAAAAGGGGAAAAACAACTCAAATTTCCTCTTGAGGTTTTCCACCACTATGACAAAGCTTGATTTACTATTTAGTTCATATTACGAAACACTGTGGACTGAATAATGCAATTGTGTGACAAAGTAAGTGATAACAAATATCCAACATTGACTCTCTCCACCACAGACTGCACTGAAGCCTGCTAATGATGTTTCCAGAGGCCTGATTTGTTACATCAGGATTGCCTGATTGGAGCAGTGTAACTGGGGTGCTTCACTGAGTATTAATCAAGAATACCGCTATTTGAAAAAGTAGTCATTTGCACAATTATCTGCTCATGTTCAACTCTTTCTACACACTCACTGACATAAAGGTTGTGAATGTATAACAGAAATAATTGATAAAGCCATTACTTGGTTTCCATACCAGGCTAATCTACGACAGTAATCTATAACAGATAAACTGAAACTAAAACGGTGACAGATAATGCAATTTAAGAGAATCTAAAATATGTTAATGTTTGAGTAATGAAATGGTTCAAGTCACTGGCTGTATACAGGATTTTACGGAAATATCAGAACTGCTGGTGTCTCTTTAGTGGTTCCTCTGACTGTGTAGGCTACATGTTCAGTTGTGATGAAGGGCTAACTTGATCTAGTTGCAAATGGCCACTCAGGACACACGTGAACGCATTTCATGTGTGTCTAATCTGCATCTAAGAGCAGGCTGATTTTTATTTTTTAAATCAAGTCAGAATTCTGACTCGGGTCACATCCTGGTTTGACATTTTGCTGACGCATGTTTGCACAATTTCTTAGAAGTCCATCCATCCATCCATTTTCTATACCCGCTGAAGCCATTATTGGGTCACGGGATTCCTAGAAGTCATGTTTCATTTTTCCGTTCATGTATGTTAAATCTGACCACTTTTTTTTTGTCTTCTTGTGTCTAGGTGTAAGTGGCTTTTCCGTTACTGTCGGTACAGATGTGCGGGTTAAAGAGAATGAAGGTGAGTCCTAAAAAATATCAAAGTGTTTATGGAAAAACATGCAATATATTACTTACACTTTAGTTTGCAGATGTTTCAAGCTTGAAAGAACTGGATGAGTAAAGCGCTCATTTAGTTGGTTAGAAGCAGAGAAGAGAAATTTAGGCTTATGTAGCTGCTAATTTGGCCACTGTTGCTGGGTTTTATCTCTGGTAATTATGTTTAACTCGGTTTCTGAAATAGATTCATGGAAAATCAAGATTTGCAATAAAAATGGTTTTGCTAGAGTTAGCACTAAAAAGAGGAAAATAACAGTGGTATAACCTTCTTGTATGTCACCCTTATAATTACAGGTCTCCACTGAAATTATAAACAAGAAAAAAAGTTGAGATGAGCCAAAGAGTGACAATTCTTATGATTATTGTTTTGGTATCTCTCTCAGCTGCTGGAGGCAGGGTGCAGTGAACTGAGAAAGGTCCAACTGTATTTTCTGGTAGTACTTCATGTATTTGAATGTAGTATTTAGTATGTAGTACTCTAATCCTATGTACAGAACTTCAAAAAGCAGTAGTAAAATATATTCATTGTGAATATTCAATTCCTATATAAACAGACGACGAAAACAGTTTTTGAACACGATTACATTAATACCACCTGAAAGGGAAAAACAGAACAGTAAGTTTGGCTTTGTTAAAGTTCAGCTTTAATAATAAATAGATGATGTGAGTTACTGGTGGTTGGTGTTGAGTAGCCCAGTATAAATATTACTTGATCTCTTTTTCTGCAAATATGACAGACCTACTTGTGAAATAATAGATATGTAAAGTTAGTGCATACTCAGGTTATGCTTTAACATATGCAGTATATTTTCCATGGCTCGACAACAGCCCAGATTTTTAAGCCATTGCAAGACGGAGGGTGCTTTTCTTCCAAAATGTAATTATTAAAAGTTTTCTTGCAGAATACACAAGTGAATAAACGTACTGATCCTCATGTCAGTGTTTTCAGGCTAGGGCCTCAGAATATTGAGTTTCAGCTCTGAGGTAAATCCACTGAGACCGTATTAAGAATTATCTGTGCAAGCTTTCTCCAAAACTCCCTCACCTTGGCACACGCCCACTTGTAATATTAGTGTGCCTTTCGGTCCAAATTAAAATACAGAAAAAATAAGGTGCAGGGTAAAAAATACAAGTTTTGTAATAGAGTAAAGATTAGATTGGATATTTAACTTTTTCTTAAAGCCAGTCTATGCAGTAATACAACTTCTGACCACAACATCATCTGTGTTGAGAAAGGAGCCACAGAGAATATGTTGCTAACGAGTGGAGACGGTCTGACGTGTCTTTTTTTTAATACATTTTTTCACTTGAGGTGCATTTAGTTTTATTCATGCCTGGGCAACCTTTATTCTGCTCTGCTGCCTCCATATGGACAGAAGTGTTGTTGCTCCATAGAGTTGCTCTAAGAAAGTTTTAAACATTGTTCATTTCTAATATAAAATGGTACATTATACATTTTTTTTTTTTTTTTTAAATATTAGTGGCTCCAAAAGGCTTTTACAGTGATTCAGTAATCCACCCACTCACTGCTGCTTTTCATGTGTTGCTATGGTATTCTTTGTCAACAGTTGTCTTGCATGCTGTATAATAAAGGTGGATTATTTTAAAGTCTGTCTGTGTGACTTGCTTTAGGGGCAGACCTGAAGTGCTCATATTCAGGAGACTTTGGTTCAACCCCCAGACTTGAGTGGAAATTCAAGGACAAAAAAGGATCACAGACGTATGTGGTTTTCAATGGCAAACCCACAGGTAAGAAGTTTTACTTTCTTTCTTTTACCCTTTTAAAGATGAATAAAATTAATTTGAAGTGAAATTGGACGTTCTGTAGTGTGTCAGTGTATACGTACTTCTGGTCCAGTGGTCCCCCCCTCCCTCTCAGATCATCTGGATCTCCAGTGTTTATGAAATTGTTCACAAAATTATTGGCACATATTGTATCACATGATGTGATATTTTTGTTTTTTTTAAAAAAAAGCTGTACAGTATGCAGTTTGAACAAATATTCAATAGAAAAAAAATCCCTTAAAAATTTGATTGCAACAAACTGTCCATAAGTTGATGCTGATCATATGAGCATATACAAGTTTGGTTTTACTACATTCAGATTAAGAACGTGCGTAGGAATCTTTGTCTGGACATGGAGCTCTGATGCAGGCTTGTAATCTTAAGTCTTTTTGGTAACGGTGTAATTCTTCCACAGAGTCGTATTCCACCCGTGTCACTTTGTACGGTGGCAGCAATTTGAGATTCTCTAAAGTGACGCGTGCTGACAATGGCGAGTACACCTGTGAGGTGTCCAGCAGCCAAAGCCAGTTTGCCGAAGGGACTGTGGTTCTAATTGTTCTGGGTGAGGATCCTTTTTTGAACACCTTCTAAAACTTTATACTTTGTAATGCATCCAGACTCTCAGCCACAAAATGGCAAATTCTCAGATGTACACAATTAATGTTGATGTACTTTAAACTGAAGTTAGTTATGCTGCATGCTCGGTGCAGTGGTCTAAATAAAAAAAAATTGTACATTGTTTCTTGCAGTGCCTCCATCTGTACCCTTGTGTAAGATCCCCCAGTCAGTGACCACGGGTAAGGCAGCTCGCTTGTCCTGCTTTGATAACGACGGTTCGCCCACTCCCACGTACAAGTGGTACAAAGATGGCATCCTCCTGCCCACCGAACCTCAAAGGATTGCTGCCTTCAGGAATGCCACCTACAACCTAAATGCAAAATCTGGCGACCTGGTATGTTTACACGTCACTGCTTCATCTCTACTGTTACATTACATCCTTGTTGTCTTGTAAATAAAATTCAAATATAACGGATGTGTCGGCAGGTGTTCTCATCTGTCGCCAAGACGGACTCAGGGCAGTATTACTGTGAAGCTGTCAACGATGCTGGTCCCCCTCAGCGCTGTAAAGCTGTGAGAATGGAAGTCCGTAAGTGCTCCTCACGTGTATTTGTTAATCTGTTTTAATCTCAGCCAGAGAAATTATGACTTAAGAGTTAAAGCAAAGCAGTGTGGAGATACGTTGTCTATGAGTCATCGACTGAATGACATAATGTGATATTTTCTTCAAGGTGACTTGAACACCGGAGGCATTGTTGCTGGAGTAATAGTGGCTCTGCTGATTCTGGCCCTGCTGATATTTGGTGTTTGGTATGCCAACAGGAAAGGATATCTGCCAAGTAGGTTTCGTTTATTAAGTTCAAGGCATTCACTGTGCTTGAACATATTCTGATGCTGACCTGGGAAAACTTAGTGCTTTTAGTTTAAAGATGGAAAAAATACACTTGATCCAAAGTTTTCTGCAGTCTGAACCGAAACTGTTCTAATGAAAGTGATTATGTTGGCAGGCTTAAGGAAACAAAATATTTTCTTCTTTTAATTAGTTGTTCTGTTGCATATGTGTCATACACAAGTATTTATCCCACTGACATTGTTTCCTTTCTTTCCATCACAGAGAGGAGTGAAAGGTAAGAAAGTTTTCTTTTTTTTAAAAAGTCCTTTGATCATTGAAATGCACATAGTTTAAGTTACATGTATAAACATGAGGAAAAATGTAGTATATTGGTGTGTTTGGTCAATAAAGACGGGGAAAAATAAAATTATGAAACCACTTTTAGGGATTTTATTATGAGTGTGTGTTGTCAAAAGTTACATCTTAACTTTGCACAAAGTGAGGAGAAAAAACTGAGGCTAAATGTGGAAAATGACACTGAAATGACATCACGACACGTATTCTACTGTATTAAAGACATTTTAAACTTATTTTTGATGTGATAGGAAATTATTTATATATTACATTAATTTAAGTTTGTTTTTCCAACAACTCTATGTTTTGATTTTTATTATTACATATTTTTTATTGATGACTCTTTTTTTTTTTTTTTCTTTTAATTTGATCTCCTTTGTTTATAAAGTGTTTGCGTATAGGTCACATTGGCTCAGTTTTTTTCTTCTCTCTTTCATGATTGTCCCTGAAGTAATCAAAAGTCCAGCATGGTCTACCAGCCTACAACATTGTATGATGGTGGTGATGATGAAGATGTAAGTACAATACCTCCTTTTTCTTTGTTTTTTTTTTTAACTTGATCTGTAATGAGCACAGTTTTATACACTTGTTTTATTATCAGCATTTTCATTACTTTTTTTTTCTTTTTTTTCCTCAGCGGGATTTTAAGCAGAAGTCATCCTTCGTGGTGTAGTCGACGAGCAACAGTCAGGGAACATGGCTTTAAACGTCCCTCAGGCTCTCAAAAAAAAAATCTTTTTCCTGTAACTTAAGTTTTGAGTGCAGTTTTTATAGATGTGATACAACTGAGTTGTTTAAAGTTTTTCAAATGTGGCCTTTTAGAAGCAGCATTATATGAAATATTTTACCACAGATAATGACATCTTTGTACATGTGTAGTTTTTAGCTGACATGAGCTGTGGCTGCCAGACATCCACTTCAACTTCCAACACTTTCCTGTTTACAGTCAAGTTTTTTTTTTAACTCGACATGTAAACGTGTTCATAAAGAGAACGGACAATCCCAGTACTGATAAAGGAACAAATTCTGGAAACACAAACGTTTTTAGCCACATTCAAGTCCAGTCCACAACAGATACACTCTGGTGTTATTACATTTATGTCCGACTGTCTTAATAACTGCCAGTTCTACTTTTTTTTTATCCATCAGCCCTTTGAAGAGATTAAATGTGTAACATTAATGGATTTGTCAGTGTGTTTAACCAACATTGCTCATGTAATTAGGGTTTGTTCACTTTTGCATTAATAGATTAATTCAGACATGCCTGTGATAGAAATCAACAGAACTACAAGCACACATTATCATTCTTTGAGTTTGGACAGTAAATATAAATATAACCATTTTGTATGAGCTACATGATAGAGCCGAAGCTCCTGCTTACACAGTTTAAATGACATTTCTTTCTCATTCAATTGGTTTTTAACATGAACAAAAGAATTTGTTTAAATATTAATTACCAAAATTAAGCTTTTTCAACTTTGGGCATTATTGTTATTTAATAATGATGGATCTCCCAGATTTTCTCTAAAATGCTGAAAAGAATCCAGACGTAACCAGCTCTGTGTGCCGCTCTAATCCTGATTTCATCAGTTCAAACTTGTGCCTTGTTTTAAGTATGTAAATGTCACAGAGTCAGAGCTTGTCAGGTTGCCAATGGAACATGATTTGGAAAAGCACGGGCATGAAATCGGCATGATCAGAGACCAGATTTGTGGAAAGTGTTGTATGTGTGAAAGGGGCTGATGTGGCTTCGATGAAATGCTTTTTAAGATTAAATCACAGGCCTTATTTTTGTTGTTGTTTTTGTTGCTTCTATCTGCACTACTATTGTACAACATTTTTTTTCTATTAAAGATTGAGATTTTCTTTTTTGTAAATAAAACATTTGTAGTATTTAGGTCAGTTCATTAGTTAACAGCAGTTGTCCCTGAGCTCCTTGACATTACAAAGATAAGTTTACTTTTTTTACCTTTAAAAAAAAGAACTAAACATTTCCACCTTTTGCCTTGTTATGTACATTTTATCTTTTCCTGCTGTTTGATAGACACGTTTCCAGTACCTTAAACAGATTTCCTTGAAGGTACAGCGTTTTAGCCATTATCTTTGCCTACCTCCAGACACTAAAATGATCTCTTGTGTTTCGCTCTTTCTTGCTATTTGCAGATTCTCCAGCCTTTCACTTAAAGTGCTTTGCTATTGTCAGGCAGGGTGTTAGGACTTTGTGAACTTATTCAAGATTTAATTTAGGATTTTTAAAAAAAAATTTTTTTTTTAACATTGCTTTTCTGATGAGAAATTTTAGAAGTGGTGATTTTAACTTTGATGTGTGTACATATAATAAAAGCTGTTGCTAAATATCTGTGTTTGTGTCAGATGGCTTCGAAACAGTTAAGCATTACTATCTTATCAGTTTTTGCTCTTATGTGGAGTTGTCATTTGAATTGCAATGGTCATTTGCATGTACACAGGATAAGTTACACTGGGCATTATCAGGCTGACATCAAATCAGATGTTTACTTATGTTTGCATTTGCAGTGACCTTATTACCTCTAAATGCTACTTTTATTTTATTTGTACATTTACAAGTTAATGGATATGTACATGCAGCAGGGCATGTGTGATCATGTACTATATCAGACCACTTATTTCTTAACCATATATCTATTTCACATTTTAATCCCAATATTTTATTAACTTATCTTTTAAAATAACCTAATTTGAATAACCCCCAAAGATGCACTCTCACTCCCCTACTCTTCACCCTGCTGACCCACAACTGCACACCAACACACAACAGCAACCTCTTCATCAGCTGTGGTGGGGTGCATCAACAACAGTGAGTTAAACTACAGGGATGAGGTGAGCCAACTGGCTGTGTGATGCAGAGACAACAATCTCTCAATGTGGAGAAGACCATTTTTGGCTTCCAGAGAGCCTCCACCCAGCACCCTCCGCTGATGATGCTGTAGAGTGCCAAGTTTCTGGGTGTGCATCTCATTTAGGACGTCTTCTGGAGCACCAACACTGCATCACAGCTTTGACAATAAAATGTCTTACTTAATTTGACCACAGAGAACTGCTTTCATTTTAATTTTAATTCATACTATAGTATGAATTGATTTGCTACTTGAGTGCCATAGACAAATTTGTAAATGACAGTAACACATTTACACGCATGTAATAAATAGACTGATCCAGAAAACTGGAAATTTGTGTATCACTAGGTATTTTTTTCCATCACCCTCTACAGTATTTATTTCGCGTGAAACTATCAATGGAAATTAGTTTAAAAAGCCAACTTCTGAAGCACATGAAGTCACTGTACAGGAATTTCAAAATAAAATGCATATACTGAAATAAAGGAATACTGGGAGACAGCGAATTTAATTAAATCAATACTTTAATCTAAAATTGTAAGGAATAATAATAATAAGGTCAGATTGCTATGGGATGTCACAGTTACCGTGACAACTGATTATGGCGCACTGGTCCCCTTGACCTGAACTGCGCATGCTGTAAATAGCAGACAGGAAGTGCAACCAACTTCTTTTACCGTCTAACCCTGACGCTTGGCCGTTTTGGGTCAGAATGTCGAAAAATAATTGCAGTACTGCCAAAATATTTACCAACAAGTTCCACCGTTAATAGTGTGTGTTATTTTCATTTTTATACCTCTTTGAGTTTCACTAGCCACGCGCATTTCCTGTCCTTTAACAGAAAGCGTCCTGCCCCTTTAACTGAAGGGGGCGCGAGCACTTGTGCAGCAGTATTTTACACTCCAAAACCTCCGCAAATTCGGGTCCATTCATAAGTAAGACGTCGTTTAGACGGGAAGGTTGTTTTCTTTTTCATCTCGAAAAACTAATGCGAGGGTCAGGCGAGAGCCAAATATGTTCAGTTCGGCGGAGGACACGCCGGAGACAGCAAAAGTCACTTCTCATGGCTGAGCCTGCTATGTTTTGACTTCATGCGCGAGCCATCAGGAGCGGTTAGGCAGCTCAGACCCAAAACATGCTAGTTTCCTCGCTGGGTTTAGTCATTTGTACGAGCTTCCGCGTAACCCGAGTCACACTCCAGTAGATATATCTTTTATTTCTATTTGTCGATGAATGAAAAGCCATCAAAGGAGTCGTGGACCTGACTAACTTATGGAGCAGTGAGGTATGGCAGCGAAAGAAGAACTGTATGCCAAAGTGACACCGCGGAGACAGCGCCAGAACCGCACGACCACCATCAAACATGGGTCCACTCTGGACGTGCTGCTGTCCATGGGCTTCCCCAAGACCAGGGCGTGAGTACACAGCTGCTCTGTCCCGACACTCACTCACATTTTATTCACAGTTATTACTAGGCTGGACCAGAAGTCCGAGCAGCATCCGCTAAACGTGCTCCCCTTTTCAGAAGTTTCCTTTGTCAGCATCAGCAGCTGATGAGACTCATCTCTGATCGCACATCCGATCCCCTGTTCATGCTTTTAGCTCTTGTCATATATATATTTTTTTGTTTGTTATTTAATGACCCTGTTTTTACTTGAACGCTTTTGCTCTGGAATCCACATCTGTATTGCATGCTCCCCAGCAGTATAAGACTTTATAACTCTCATTTTCCTTTCATAGTCCGTATTGGGGGAGTCTGCTCGTAAACATCTTTAGAAATTAAAATAGATTAATTTCAAACGGGTATTTTATGGACACATGCTCCATATTCTTCCTTTTACACTGTTAGGTGCAAGAACTATTCAACAGAGTCAAATTTACTCATAATCCACTTCTTTAACTTTTTCATTAGTAAAAGTTAATCAGAAAATATATCAGAAGATGCATCCACATTAATTCCATTTGTTTGTACTTTTCCACTTCTAAAGAAGAATCTTGTAAACTCTGTGGTCTGAGACAGGTGAGATTCACCAGTTGCCCTTAGTTTTCAATGACAAACTCGATTACCTTAGCCTTTCCTAAATACCCTCGAAATACTTTTCATTCATTTGAGGAAGCTGTCAGGAAACTAGTGGTATTGATGTCTGACTGTAGTCTGGATTATTTAGTAATATGAATTAAAAATATTGAACATATTCTGTCAGATTTTTGTTTTTGTGATATTAAATAAAAGTCTTAGAGCAGAAGTTAATAATTCCTAAACATGACCATGAGTTTGGCTCCAAGCCATAAAAGTCTGGTTTGGAATTGAGCCTTAACATTTTAGACTATGATTCAATAGAAAGAAACTGAAAAATATGCTTTTAAAAACACATCTGAAATTCCTTTTCAAGTAGAAACCTACCCTGCCAGAAAGTAGCTGTTTCCCAGCACTGCTCCACCGTTGTTATGACATAAGCTTAAATTTCTTTACGCATGAAAATGACTGTTCTGTTTGTTTTTTTTTTAAATGTCCTTTTACTCTATGATCATTAAAGTCCCTTCTCATTATTCCTACTGTCAGAGGCTCCCACATGCTCCGATAAATGAAACAGTCTAATTTCACACAAAGCTCTTTTTCCATGCGCATTGTGCCTAAAAAAAAGGCTCAGGTATCTGGAATAATCTGAAGTTGTTCCCTTTTGTTTTCAGTGGCAGTAATCTCAAAGCACTATGATTAGTTTCCACGTGTTTTTCTTTGTTCCCCTTTGTAATGGAAGACATGTAGCTGGAAATTTAGTAATGACTCTTGCTAAGGAGGGCAGAAGTATTGAAAAGTCTTTGCTCGTTTTATCAGACAGTGTATCTATAATTGGGTCTTTTTTAATATATCATTTTCATAACTGCCTGGGGTCATCCTAGCTTTGATAGCTTAGACTTCAGCTGTCTCTCTTCCTGCTTAAAGGACAACTGGAGACTAAATGAGTGACTGAATGTTGTCATATTTTCAGACTTGCACATATATGATGCATTTGATTAACATCTAAACACATTTAGTGACAAGCTGTTGATGGTGGATCAGCATGTGTAAAAATACTAACAACACAATCATCGTAAATATCAATAATACAGTATAAGATGATAATTCTATAGGTCCAGGGGTAATGTTTAAAACGATGACCGATGTATGATAATTCTCCAAAAATAAAATAGTTTGAAATCAACAGAATTGCAGTTCGAATTAAAAATGGACAGAACTGCAACATTCAGTACTCAGTTTCTTGGTTCAGTTATTGTTATCTCGGTCATGTAGACACATTTTTACATCTTTGCAGACGTCACTATGTAAATGTAAACTACCAGATTGAATGTCTTGTGTTTCGGGCTGAGCCTGAAACAACCTTGAATTTAGAGGGAGAGAAGGAAGAGGGAATAATAGTCAAATCAGTTATAAGGTCTTTGCTTCAGAGAACAAAAGCTTTATTGTGTCTGAGAGTATGTTTTCAGACAGTAGTGAGCATGAATCACACGTACACAGAGAAGTGGTACTTTTTTTTTGTTTGAAAGAGATTTTCTCCTGACCTATCCAGGAATTGACTAGAGTAATCAGATAGGAGCTGGATGGCCAGTGGCCTCTCTCCCCTTGTGCTCCCTGTGTCAGATGTTCAGAAGCAGATCTGGAAACTGATGCCATGGAGAGTTCTACAGCACAGTTTCATCAGATTACATCTGTAGCTTTTCTTCTCTTTATTTTGAATCAGTGTGTTGCTGTTGATTTGATAATAAACTCTAAAACAATGACATGGAATCTAATAAAACAGAGTATCATCAGACCCTTCCTTTTAACTTGTAACCTATTTGTCATTCAGACTATATGGTGTGACCTTTTATTAGAAAAACTCTTCATTGTGTCATTGTGATGCGGATTAAGTTCTAACCATTTTTATAATGTGCTGTTCTCAATATTTTCTACTTTGTCCTTGTATTGTGCCTTTTGAAATATTAAAAGAAATATTTGCTTCATCGTTTATCATAAACTTAGATTTGGAGCATGAGTTGCTCCAAATTTAAAGACAGTGTCACATTGTTGGTGAGCTGACCTGTGCTTGTTTGTGTATTGGACGGGTCTAGGACTATCTTTGATATCCTTGACTATGTGAGATCATAGTGATATAAGTATATGTGGCATTTGCGTGAGAGCAGTTGTAGAGGTGTTGCTTCTGCTCAAAATAGATGAACTTACTGGAATTACACATCTAAAACCAAAACACAGCACACTGAAAAATGGACTCTTTCTTAATCCTGCAAGGGAGTAAAGAGCTGAATTGATGTCTTGTTTTTTTTTTTTTTTTTTTGTTTTTTAAATACAAATTATGTTGTTAGAAATTTTGAAATACAGAAATAAATGAGACATCTGTGGTTTTTCATGCAGCCATGCATGAAGCACCAGTCTGCCTTAAAGCAGCTGTAAATCTGACTAAAAAATGTCACATGATGCATGATACAGACTTATGTCTGCAGGATTATTTTGCTTGGCTCCATCGAGAAATAAAATGTGAATTATGAATAAGTGAAGCAAAAAGATGATTAGCAACAATGATTAGTGTAGGTTTTGACTATTGAAAATTTGTGAGGGAAAGTTTAGTGGACATCTAGATGCTAATCCTTTGCCATTTTGAAATCTATATTTTCATGTAGGAAGTTTACTTGTAAGAGAAAAAAAAAATCTTATCACTCCAATAGTGCTCAGAATTTATAGTTACATGCCCTTGGGTGATAATATGGATACAATCAAAAATTCTTATTAGTTTATTTTGAATATTTCTTTGTATTATCATATTTTAATGCAGATGAATCATCTCTAACTCAGCCTTGTTTTCCATTGTGCTTCTTAGACCTCCGAGTCAGCGGAGCAACTGAGCTGTTACACATCTAGCCGAGATAAGACTACATACGCTAAACCCATGTTTCTTTCCACAGTGTCTGTCTGTGAAGGCTTCTGTGAGTTTAAGAGGAAGTCTGTGTACATGCTGACTGTGGTACATTGTTCCCCTACCTACATTGGTTTCATAACCCTTTTCTTAACCAGAACTCCACTCTTGTATAACATTCAAAAATATCACGGGAAACCACTCTTAAGTTAGGTGATAACTCCACAGAATTGCGTTTTAACGTCTGCATACATGTAACATTTTAGTGCCAAATCATGCATCAAGAACCAACTCCAAGCTTATATTCAAGTCGACCAAGAGGAAGCTGCTCATTTCCGGAAGTGGCTTGTGACATTTACATAGCACTCTGTTGAGATGGTAGTTCACACTTGTGGTTTTGCCACCTGATCGTTTGGTATTCTTACTGAGTTATCATGATTTTTCTCATTTCTCATACGGGAATGTTACATCCTGTGTTCTGCCATATGGGGCATATATGGGGTAAATGTACACAATTAAATATGAGATGTAACTGCTATGAGCCCACTTAACCTTTTCATACATAACTTTTCAGCTGATCCATATGATCTGCAAATTGAATTTCCAGCCTTAATTAAAGCCAGAAGGTCTTGGTTTTGAGTTGTTTAAAGGCTGCGTCAGTGTGCGTACCAAATGAGCCATGGTTTCCCTTCTCAGACACAGTCTTCTCTTCCGTATGTGACACATCCTGAGACTCTGAGGATTGCTCCATGATGCATCTCGATTCTGGCACTGTTCCCCAAATGCAGCATTCATGGTGAATCATTTACTTTGCATTTTGACCTGTTTCACTGATGTCATCAAGCGCTAAAAATAACACTCTTAAACAATTTCCTTCATTTTAGGTTTTACAGTTGCAGTTGGGACACCATAATGAATTTTGATATTGACATCCTTGGTGGTTACTGGTGTCAGTTCCTGACTTGCTCAAGGACTTCATGTCTCTTTTGTTCAGAGATAACGAAGCAAGAAGGCTGTGCACAGATAGCTGTCTTAGAGGTCTGGCATTGAGATGCTGCCTTGTCAAATGCACAACACAAGAGCTGGCCTTGTTGGGGAAGTTGCTGACAAAATGTGTATGTCGATACTGTTCCTTTGTAGGTAAAGATTAATTCACACTGCTAGAGGCAGGTTTAGCAACAATATTCAACATGGAAGCATGGCTGAAAAGCTACTTTGTTTACACCATAAAAATGAGTGTTGACATATTCCAACCAAATTCTTCATCCAGCCATCAAGAATTATACAGTATTTTGTTTGTTTTCTGTTGTCAGACAGCAGAAGGAAATATTCACTGAGGTGTGGCCCTTGAAAGGAAAATCCAGTTAAAACAACTTTATGTCTGTTATCAGATGGTAAGGAGTTTGAACTTTTGTTAGGAATCAAATGATGTGAATTGTAGTTGTCTTGATTTAGAGCAGAATATGATTTGCAGCAAAACAGCAATTGATGTTGGAGCTGTGGCAAAATAAATTGCTTCTCTGGTTTGAGTCTCTGACAAGATTCAGAAAATATCCGCTGTAGTGATTCTGTTGATTATGGTCCCTACAGATAAGCTGGGATCATTTCAACTCTGTATGCATAAAAAAGTGCATCATTTCTATTTATTCAAATTGTAGCACTACAAAAAACCCACTTCAGTTTTGTCTGACAAAATGCCCTAAAATAGAAAGCACCCCAAGGTGGATACTTCAGTCACGAAAAGCCAAAATTATTAGATTTATTTAAAATGAACTCTTGTCACCTTATACTGGACTTTGTCTGCTGTAGGCCATGTTTGCTACTAACTATGGTTGCGGGTTTTTTTGTTTTTCCCTCAAAATCAAGTCCATCCACTTATACACACATACATATTATACTTGCTTCAATTATTTGTTGTAGCGCTGCCAAACATAAAGAAGTTATCACTGTTGGTTAGTTACAACCTACAACTTCATATAAAAGCCCACTTTTTTATATTTCTGTTTGCAGTCTCAGAGAGTTAATTAATGGCCTTTAGAGCAGATGGTGGAGTGATTTTTGTCCATTAGCAGGAGAAAAACAAGTATCCAGCTCATTTTACAGTATCTCTTAAGCTGAATGACTTTTCATATTTGTTAAATAAGAACTGCCTCAGTCTTCTTATGAGTCTCAGCAGTGGATTTTAAAAATGTCAAATTATTTGATTTAATATGCAGAATCGTATTTTGAGTTTTTAAATGTGTCCCTGAACTCTAACAAATATTACTGATATGACAGAAGCAACTTTATGGTATAATGTGGCGCATTTTATACGTGTCTCATCTTCAATATATCTGTTATCAGAAATACCTCTGATGTACTTAGCCAAGCATGTATGACCAAAAAAATCATAAAAATATATGTTTTATAATAAAAGATAAGCAGTGTGACCTTTGTTCAGAGATGCCAGGTTTGTTTCTGCTGAAGATGCTGCATGGCAGATCTCAGACCAGCTTAAATGAGTCACACCAGGGTGGAAAACAGTCTGTTTTAATCAAAGCAAACTTCTTAGAAGTGAAATCACAAAGGCGTATTGTGGATATTAGATATTTTGGTCACTTTCCACCTTATCAACTTTGTCACCTTGTGCAGCTTACATTTCAATGGCAGGCACATCCTGCGTCAGTAGATGCAAGGTCTCGGTCAGTGTGGCACACTAGAAGGGAAGGAGAGAGTCAGTCTGGCTGTGATAAAGCTTGGCAGCAGTTCATCTGTTAATACCATCTGTCTCTAAGAACAGTCAATAAACTCCCAGCTACAAAAATGAGGAAGGTATTGGCAGTGTTAGTCGGCTTTCTATTAGCACGATACTGCACAAAATTAGGCTTCCTGTTACGTTGTTGCTCCTAGTAGGTGTGTAGCCCTGTCACATCTGCTGTATTGGTTTATCAAATAATTAATTCATGGTGTGTTACTTATCCAGGAAGTGTGTGTGTTTCCCGTAACTTCGTGCT
This sequence comes from Zenarchopterus dispar, assembly GCA_028564865.1. Lineage (NCBI taxonomy): Eukaryota > Metazoa > Chordata > Actinopteri > Beloniformes > Zenarchopteridae > Zenarchopterus > Zenarchopterus dispar. The sequence goes on along the minus strand of JAOWBL010000006.1, from coordinate 7,869,128 downwards.
CAAGATCATTAACTCAGCCCTTCAATCCCTCATCATAAGTGTGATTATCTGAACAGGTGTGCAGCCCTTCTAATAAAAGTGATTTTGTGGGTTATCTCTAATCTTAAAGAAAACTTGTTCTTTTCATTAATCCTCATCAGCTTAATTGAGCAGCTGAAGTTCTCCAGATTCTGACAACCAGCTATGATTCATTTATCCAAAGGCAGAATATTTAGCTTGCGACTTCACAGATACAGTAAGATGACATGGTCAGCTTAACCAGGACTACTGGTAAATGCAGCTGAGTTGACCTCTTTTTATAAAATTACAGTTATGGGGCAGGTCTGGCCTTTGCTTTTAGGAAGCACCTACTTAAGATAGGTGCTTCCTAAAAGCAAAGGCCAGATGTGAATCACACATGATTTCCATACAAATTTCAGCCTTTTTTTTTTTTTTTCCATCCAGACTTTAAGTAAAGCAGCCTGGCCAGATACCAAGTAAAGTACTGACAGTGGCTCACCATTGGCGCAGCATGAGTGAGCACAGCTTGACAAGTTGGTCAAAGCCAAGCGTGTCTGGCCAGCTGATGAGGGGCTCTCTTTGGGAGCTGTTAAAAGTTGGATAGCAACATTTCTCTCAGCGCTGCTGGACTGATAAGTGGTTAGAGATGTCGGCTTGTAAACAGGAAATGTTGATTTGCCTGTACAGCTTAAGGCAGGGAGGAGCCCTTGGGAGCATTTAGCTGCAAGTGCTGTAGCATGTGTATATATGTTTGTGTGTGTGTTAATTTATGGTTTCCTCTTTCATGTTTCTTACTAATGGTCCAGAATGAGCAGTATGCCGTTTATGTCGTCATAGTTCATCAAATCAAGTTGTCTAGCAGCCTGGAGAATGTCCATGTTAGATGTCATAAACAGACCAGGGAATGTTTACATACATGAAAAACCAAACACACTAAACATCACAAAAGCCGGCCAGAACATTTGATCTGTAGTGGGGTCAAATGTGAAAACAGGAAATGAATACACTTAGCATATGTGGCTGAAATGAAAGGCTGTTTCCAATAATGCCCGTGCACTAGGGCATGTGAAAATAAAGTAAAGCCACAACTAATAACAGTTGCTTTCATTTACACTTGTAGTTTGAGGGGGGAAAAAAATTCTCACCTTCACACTTTCCATTTTCTTTTAGTATCTCAATTTAACTTTGGACAAGAAGTGCCATTTATATTTAACTTGTAGCTTCTAAGATCAAAGCAGAGGTTACATGGGTTTATTGAAAACATTTTGTCCAGGACTTTTTCAGAAATGGTGGAAGTTGTAACAAATGATACATGTTTGGAGCATACAACTCATGTTCGGGACTAAACAATAAATGCATCAGTTTAAAAGCTTAGAATAGTAAGAAATTCAGATTTTTTGTCCTGTCAGTAAAAACATAATGGTGGTGCATGTATTGGGAAACATCTTTTATTCCACTGAGAAAGCAGAAAGTAAGCAATTGGTACAATCGACAAGATAAAAATAGCATGTGGAGGAACAATAACCAATACGTTATTGGCAGCAAAACACATTTCAAAAGCTGAGAGGAATGAAACTAGTTTTATTTAATTAGAGCATGTTTGTTGGTATTTTGCTCATACAAAAACTATAAAAATGTATCTACGCACAGAGGTTTGACATTATGACGGTGTACTCCTTCTGTAATAGCATGAACATATATGAGCTTGTTTACGCAGGGCGAGTTTGATCTGGGACCTCCCGATTCTGTCCGAGATATTTTCTTCCTTGGTGCCGTCATAAAAGTCAAAAGCTACTAGGGACTAGTTTCATCCCACGACACACCTTTAAAACAGCACCACGGTGCTGAACGTGCTGAAATAAAGCAGCGTGGGCACTCAGCCTGAACCTCTGTTTCATTGTTGATGAGTTTAATAGATGCAGGTGATTATAGTTCCCATGAAAAAGAAAATGGTATCAGCAGGGCAGTCCTTTTATGAAAACGAGAAACTTGCAGGGAAAACAGCAGTTGTGTATGTTGACACTTCAGTTAGAGCTGGACTGAACACCTCACTGCTGGCTAAATTTAATTGAGGTATCAGAAGAAAGATTTCTTTCAAATTAACTTTATTTCCTATAAAAGCTCAACTACAGACTTCGTTTAACAGAAATTTTACATTTATGAAATCCCAAAGATTTATACAAAATTCAGTAGTTACATGAAGTACAAAATCTGATATCGGGAATTTGTAAATTGTAAAAGGAGCTATATTTCCATTTCTAACTTTGTATTAAACAACTCAATACTTCCAAAATGTGTATCATATTCAGTGTAGATTTTATAAATATTTTCTATACAGGGAATTAAGTGAATATGTTTGTTTTTAAATCCAAAAGAGGAAGTGATCAAGTGTTCCTTAGTTGGTTGAGTTTTAGTTACAGGTAAACTTTGTCAAGATGGAAAGAAAAATTGTTTTATGCAAAATTATGTATCTGTAGTTTGAAAACTACTTTGACTACAGTTTTGAATTCTGATTAGCAGCTGATCAAATTATCATTTTAGTAGTTGGCAAAGTTTGAATGATTCCAGTATTCTGAATCACTTTTGTTTGGGTTTTGTTTGGAGCTTTATCAAAAGTATTAACTGGTGCCATGTTGGAAATAAAAAAAAAAAGATAGCTTACACACAAAACTCTGTTTCAAAAAAATATCAGTTGATCATAATTATGGCAAAGCCAAGACACAAACTATACTTGTGGTCATTAAGACAAAATCAATGAAAGAAAGCTATACATAGACAGTGATACAAGTTATGCGGTCTGTTTAGTTCCCATGTGATCCCAGCACAATGACTGAGTGATATAACATAGCTCACTCTGGATTGGCCTCAGGATTCTTCAGATATTTTACAATAGTTTGTGTCACAATAAAAACATTATATAAGGAAGTTATTATCCATGTCCCTGTTCTTTTAGAAAACAAATTGACTGGGATCCAGCTTTTACTTCTTTATTCTTTGAACATAATAGATCCTTTACTACTTATATGAAAAAGATAATTTGTGTGAAAAAGGGAGAAATAGAAGAAGCTTTAAGAGTAAAGACAGAAAAACCCATCCTGCCTTTTTGTAGACTAGAGCCTTGACAGTCTTAACATCTACCAGTCTTATGCTTGGCCTAGATACACGGTCATCAATAATTACTGTACGAGTGCCTCACTGCAGTACGTGACACTTCATATTAATCCTCTGTCTTAAACCTTTGCATTCACTAACCATGGGCTTCTCAGTAATATATTGATAAAATCAGGGTTAATATATATTTATTTATGCATCTATTCACCTCCTCCGTTATATAAGACCTGTTATATTAAAATGTTTAGCCGCTTTGGCAGGTAGCACAGAGATTTGTTTGTAGAAATCTGTAACCTTAACATTTTACAGTGCATAAAAATCCTGTAGGACAGTAAAAGCTTAACTGGTGCAGGATTGTGGCTGTGTAATGACTATGTAGGATTTTTTTTTTTTTTTTGAATGCTTTAAACAGCAAAGGCAAAAGAAGCGAGTGAAAACGGCTGAAGCTGTTTGTGCTGTGTGACAGGATGCAGCGGCAGCAGCTCTGTGGTACTTGGTAACATGTCTGATCCTCCTGCTCGATGCGCATCTTTAGCAGTAACTTGGTTGGTCCTGTGGTGAATCAGAATGCAGTTCATGAGCCCCCTGACCACTTGTGCTTTGATAACTTCAGATGTTGTCTGTACGAAAAGAAAAGAGCAGTTTGTTTCGTGTGCATATTTATTTATGAGAACCCAGCTCAACTACGGCATGGATTCTAGCCTTGTGCATTAAATATTCTTTTTTTTTTATTGTAGTTATTTACCTATTTTCCATTTCCATGAAAGAAAAAAGCAAGCCAACGCTATGCTGCTTCTGCTGCTTGACACTGAAACAATATTATACCTTCAGATTCAAACAATGTTTTGTCATATGTCTGTTAGCTCTGTGACAGTGTAAGACCTTATCTAGATCTATTACTTGAATAAAGTATTACTGAGATAAGAGGCAAGCCATCAAATGTTGTGGCCTGGATTACATTGTGGGATGTCTCAGTCACATCTGCTTGTAATCTCATCATGCTTTCGGAGGAAAAATCCCCATCTTTTCCGCCTCCACACAGTACCAGGTGGAATCTTTGAATAAGATGATTGTAACCAACAAACAGCTCAGTGTTTTAGGCCTTCTACACACAGTGGTGGTTTGTATTGTCAGTAACCAGGTCATTTAAATATAATGCTGTGTCTGAATGTGGCCTGCTTAGGTGAACGCACAAGAGTATTTCTCAGTTTTGATCATATTTGTGGCACGTGTTCAAGTTTGATCTACTTAAATTCATGTTTTTTTGCACACTGTAGTAGATCAGTTTGAGCCATCTGTCACGATGCTCGAGGCATGGCACTCGCATCTTGCACTCTTTACTCTGTCATGGCGCTCCCCCTCAGGGTTTTGGGACTTTGCCGTATCTAGGACCCTCTCAGTGGGACACATTTAAAAATAGCTCATTGAATTTGAACAGTAGAGTCGCGCTATGAACACTGTCAACGCCGTCACACACAGATGCTGCTGCATGTCTGTATCGCACTGTGAAAGAAGTCGAATGGTGGCTTTACAATGGCGCAGAAAACAAAATCTTTATCAGTTGGTAGGTTTTTATTTTGGGTTCATTATAATGGCCAGTATGAGAGCAGTGACAAGCAGAGCTGTGGTTTTGAAGAACACAGTGATCCTTCAGAAAAGGCACGCTGCTATTGTGAAGCTTTTGTTTTTGGGTTAGTTAATGTAATGAATGGGTGATTTACTGGCTCGGGGCTTTGCTTTGTTTTTCACATAATGCACAAAGAAGTTAAGCTCTTAAGCTGAAAGGAGATGGAGTTGCATGGTTTGGAGTCAAATTTGAAATGCGCACTCCAGTAAAGACGATGTTCATTTTCTCAAAATTACAGTAAAAGAACCAATTTAAAGAGAAATTGTAGTATAAAAACCCAATAAAAACCGAGATGTCCCTGGGGAATGATTCAGCTGGGTCTAAATAGGGAATTCAGACGGGGCTAAGTAGATACCTGATCAATGTACTAAGTGAAAGGTTTGCTCCATTGTGTTCCAGATACTGCTGCATGATATATCAAAAAATGATCATTATTGCAATACCAACATGCACAGTATCAGCACCCCAAGACCCAAAAAGATACCCCAGTCAATGGTAGGCTGCTGTTGTTTTCCAAGTGTCATGCATGTACCTTCTAAATGTCAGTAATATATTTGACTAATTAGATGGAACCTTGCTGCATGACGTGTAGTTTAGATGCGATATTACAAAGAGAGTAATGTGGCAACAGAAAGGAGCGGGAGAAGTGATGGTGACGTGTACAAAGAAGAACTTCTGCTGTACCAGAAATGATAGAGGTCTTTTCTTGTGTGTGAATAATCTCTGTGGGGTAAACATGAGTTGCAAATTAAACAATGAGTCCATACATTACCATGTTTGTTGATATATTAAAGAAGTTATCATCTATGAAGTTGCATATTTCATATTGGTCTAATGTTGTGCAGGCAAGGGTGTAATGAATAAGTATTTCCAAACCAAATTGACTGTAAGAAGGTTGTTGATGGAGTCCCACGGCAAGTCTGACTCTTTCAGAAGTGGCCTTCAATACAGGGTTATATAAAAAGACACTAATTAGATTTTGAGGACTCGAGAGTAATCATGAAACCAGCTCTCTTTTGTTTTGTGAAAAAAAGATGTCTAAAGGAGTTAGAGATTAGAAGTGACACAATGAATTTTATGAACATCATTTCCTTTTGAATGTCCTTTAGTTTAAAAAGCGTGGCTTTTAATTATTTTATCTGTTAAACAATGTTGACCAAATGTTTTCATACCATTACAAATGTCCTGCATTGTGATATGTGCCAGGCTCCTTGGCAGTTGTTAAAGCAAAATATGATTTTCTTTCATCTTTTTGGCTTTGAGGTATACATTTGAGTGTTTTGTTTGCTTCTTGATAGCAGCAGATCAATATAAATATTCCTTTTTTATGTAATGAGAGTCAAAATTGAGCTCTGATCTATCCAACTTGTGTACATCAGACGTCCTTGTGATGCTTCTGCAACTCCACATGTGGCTGATTAAATTCAAGGGCCATAATTGAGAGGGTACAAACCTAACTAAATACTGTCACAGCAGGTGGTGCGTGTCAGAGTGGAAATTAGGGCACAAGGTCGAAAAAGCTATCCGTAGACCTGTGAAGCACGATTGTGACAAGCCAGAGGCACAGGAAAAAGACGAGACCGTTTCTGCGTCTTATACAGTTTTGAAATAGACAAACTCTGGAACCACAAAAAATTTGTGTGCTCTTTTATCCGTTTCTCAGACCATGACCGACGAAATCCTCTGATCTGATAAAACGAATTCTGTGCTATTTTGCAACAGTTTCCATCTGGGTATGTGGAGGAAACCACCGTACAAGACCTCAGTCTTATCCCTTCTGTGAGCGTCGTCATTAAAATACAAACAGAAAGGCAGGCCAGTTGATCAGTAGGCAGATTATTTGTTGTTTTGTATGCTTGACATCAACCATAGAAAAACTTTTATTGATACCTCAAGATAATATTCTGTGTACAAAATTAGAATATACAATGTTTAGAACAAAATGGCTCTATTGCCAAAGTTCAGCGTGACCTCCCTCAGAACCAAACGCAGCTTTTAATCATTTTTAAGGAGACTGTCCCACACTGAAGTTTACAATTATGTTAGTATGGATCCCCTTCTGTTTAGGTTGCAGAGATCCAAGTTCCTGTGTTTTTCATAGTACTGTGTCAGACTCAATTCAGAATAGGTTACACGACTTTCACAGAGTTTATCCAAATATAACACATCAGTAGCTTAGCTCAGATTTAATGTTTATCTCTGTGTTAAACTGTTGCATGACATAAGTGAGACAGTAACATGGTCTCTTAAATCCTGGGGTGCTGTGGTTCAATTGATCAACTTTATTTGTAAAGCACTTTAGGAATAACAGTGTTGAACAAAAACAAAATGCAACAGAATTATAAACCTGTAAGGAAACAACTGTAAAGCAAAGAACATGAAACAGAAAACTATAAAACTATACAAGCCAAGATCTCAAATTGAGTTGAAAAGTCAAAGGGAAAAAAAGGTTTAGAAAAGGATTTAAAAACAGGAAGTGACTTTGATGTGCAAAGGCAACTCGTTCCACAGAGTTGGGGCAGTAACTTAAAGACCGCGGCCACGTCTAAACTTCCTTTTTGTCTTGACAATAATCGATCTGCTAACCGAGAGAACGTGAAGGAGCATCTGGCTGCTGCAGGTGGGACAGATACTCTGAAGTGAGACCATAAAGACATTTAAAAACAGAAGAATTTTAAAATCAACGTGTAAACAAACTGGAAGTCAAGGAAGTGACTCTAAAAGAGGAGTAATGTGCTTTTGTTTTCTTGCACCAATTAAAAGCTGGGCAGCAGCATCTTAAACTAAGTGCAGCTGAGGAAGTGACTTCTGGCTAACTTCAACATAAAGTGCACTGTACTGGATTAGTATTCAAGTGATGTCGAGAAGACATGGCTAAACCAAGGCAAGCCTAAAAGCTGGACTTGACCACCGAGCTAATGTGTGCATTAAGTGCAAGACTGCTGTCCAGCTTTACACCCAGCCTTGTTGCTGTTGGTATTTTAATATTCTTGAAAAACTCAAGTTAACATGCACTTTGGAGGCATGACTAGGTTTAGCCTAAACTCATAAACCCTGAACAGTTTCTTCAGAAAAATGTCTCAATAACCACCAGAGGTCTCTGTTCCTGGGCATGTGCTTAAATCTGATAGAGCTACCTTTGTTCATGTAGGCACACAAAAGTGATAATGTAACTATAATACCTGACTGACTGTTGGCCTGGTGGGGCTGACCCCACATGGGAATAGATGCATGGGCTGTGGGTTGATCTGCACTTGGAATGTAGGGGACAATTCTGGATAAGAGACAATTATTTTGAAAAAAAAAAAAAAATGTAGAAGTTCCTGGCATGGCTGCTCTTCAAAAACCTTTTTTAGTCCTGAACCAGTTGTCTACCTGGAATGCGAGACAGTCGGGAAAATCAGGAAAAGCATAATATGGAACCTTGACATTGTAGCATATAACCAGTTTCCAGCAAGTTTAAATGGAGATCAGGTAAACCCGTCCTTGTTCAGATACTGCAGTCAGGTTTAACTTTGAGTTAACCTCTGGGTTCAGTTCAGAATGTTGTGATTTAGGCAGTACTGTGTTAAAACCGGAGCTAAGTTTGCCACATGCTAATTGGCCCTTTGCGTTTTGTTTTTATCCATCTCATGTAAATTTTGTAAAATTTGAACCAGTATGAGATCCTGACCTCTCCAGACAAGGTTTCTACAACTACCTTTCTCTTTATCATGCACAGTTTCCTAGGCCCTTTCAGGAAAAGATAAGAACGATTCGGCCATAATTGTGTTTGACTGTAAAGATAGGACTGAGCCTGTTCAAGATGACTGGTTGCTTCCTCATACCTTGTTGGAAATTTGTTGCAAAAAATAGCACAGTATTTGTTTTATCAGGCGAGAGGCTTTTGTTTGTCATGGTCTGAGAGGCATCTGAATTTGATCTGTTTCAGAAAGACTGCATGTTTCATCATATGTTCCAGAATTTAATTATTAAGAGAGGTTTTGGAGTAGAGCAGCTCATATACTGTCGTTACTCAATTTTATCAACCCTCTTTTTTTTTTTTTTTTATCAACGCCATGTTCAGAATTGGATTCAGGCTCAACCCATGTCAGTTATGAGCACAGGGATTTGTTTGTCTGAGTCGGGGAGCACACTTTAATTAATGATAGAATCAGATTTCTTGATAATTTCACAGCAAAGAATAAGGCTGTTTCACATCAGTGACAGCTCTGTTTCATGAACCGCCTGTATGAATAATGAGCCTCTGTTATTAATTATTGTGTGCATGTTGTCATTTCATTGCTCCCTCCGCATCTTTGTTCTTTGTTCTTTGTCATGTGGCAGCGCTGCAGTCTCCTCCAAATAAACCCAGTCCGGAAGAGAGGGTATTGATTTTTGGGACTGTGCTTTGATCTCCCTTTTCTCCATCTCTTTGCAGCTTGAAAGCTTTAGTGTCGACAGGAGGCAAAAATGTCCAGGCTGCTTGTGACTGGTGAGAGCAATACACACACACACACACACACACACACACACACACATACACACACTCCCGTTCTCTCTCATAGTTGTTAATCCTAACAGGAAATGAAATACAAGGTATTTTGATTGTAAACATTTACTGACCTAACTTAACATTTTTTTAATGTCGCTGTACTTCATCAACATCACTGCCCTCTGCTGGATTAAAAAAACAAAACAAAAACACATCCACTTGGTCCCTTCAGGCTGTTTTCCCATGTGGATGACCCTTTCCTGGATGACCATCTCCCCAGAGAGTATGTGTTGTACCTGCGACCCAGCGGACCGCTGCTCCAGCAGCTCACACACTTCTGGAAGCAGTCCCGTCTTTCCTGTGGCAAGAACAAGGCGCACAACATCTTCCCCCACATCACCCTCTGCCAATTCTTCATAGTAGGTTTCAGCCTTTTGTGTATCTTTTATACTGTCAGCATTTACACAAAAGTAGACACTGTTTCTTTGAATGTACGTTCTTCCAACATGTTGCAAACAAAACAACATGTTATTAACTTTGAGCTAAGCTCAAAACATGTTGCACACTATCAGATCTGAGTTAAGCTTTGTATAATGCAGTAAATCATGTAGGTGAGTTTAAGGTTTTCCTCTGAAAGAGAAGTCAACAAGTCTTCTTTGGAAATTCCTCAGATGTTGTGAGTTACTCTGATGTACTGTTGGGGCTTAACCTTATAGCTTGTATTTGGCTTTCAAATCCCTGCTTCTTAGTTTCAACCTGTGACCCAAGTTCCTCTTTGTTTCTGTGTTATGCATGTGCTTAAACACAAACACCTTTCCTAAGAAACAAAACGTGTCCAACGTGTCCAAGATCCTAATGTGGATTCTCACAGGTTGGGTCTGGCTAGGTTAGGTGTGGTAGCTGTGGTTGTCATACAGTTTGCTGCAGAAGTTCTTGATCATCCATTTTGGTGTTGTTTAAGCAAATTTCACACGATTAGTGAGCATCAAATGTTTCATTGTTGAACATTGTTTTCCTCTTTTCCTGACTTAGTGTGCTGATGCGAAAGTGGAAGCTCTGTCTGAAGCTCTCCAGACCACTGTGGCCAGGTGGAAGAGTCGCATACCCATGCCCCTCCCACTGGAGCTCTACACCTCCTCAACCTTCATCGGCCTCTTTGTGGAGGAGCAGATGGCCGAGGTTCTGAAGAGTTTCGCTGCTGATTTTGCGACTGAAGCAGCTTCTAAAGCAGGTATAAGTCTTTTCTGTTTCCTTGGTGAACAAAGTATGCAACTTTATTGCTGGTTCTCTCAGCCCCTCTTGCAGGATTATGCAGGGTAGTTTAAAAACCTGATATTTCCTTTGGAAAATAAACTTAACTGATTCCTGGCTGGGAGTAAGATAAAAGGTAATCAGTTCATTAGATGCTGCCACCAGGAGTGTCAAAATGTCGTTGAATTAAGAGCCTTTTTCTTAATGAAACAGGAAATATTTCATCTTAGAAGATAAACATATCTTTTGGATTTAGCCTTATATTACACAAGCGTGGTGTTATCTGTGCTGCTCTTCAGCAGGAATATGAAAAATGCTTTTCTCTAAATATAAACACCTTCCTTTAAGAAATCCTAAATAATCATATATACAGTGCAGCAGTGTTAAGCCGCGGCGCGTTATTGCATGATCTCTGATAAGTGGTGATCGGTCTTTGGCTCCCAAAGTAAATTTTTAAACTGTATCATTGAAAAATGGTACAGTTCTGTTTACGATTCCGTATATGGTTCTGTTTTCTCCAAATTAATTCTTAGATCTCCTTTAATTGGCACTGGTGACAAGGCCATTATGAAGATATAGGCGTAGGGATCTAGTTTTGGTCACGTGTCTACCAAGCAAGGGGCAATGGTGACGACAGTATTTGAATTTAGTGTTTTTGTAAATATTATCAATTAAAAGTGAAGAAATGGCCATATCTTGTTAATCAAATTATAATAATTATACAATCATGTCACCTTACTTTGAAAAAAAGACTATAGAGCCAGGGTATACCATTTATTGATTTATTTATGTCTTCACAAGCAATATAGAAATACATGTTAATGATTTAGAACATACAGAGAGAAAATGGCGGTTCGCGGATCACCCAGCATTTCAGACTTGTGACCAGCCTCTCCTTGGACGCCCAACATCGCGGCTTAACGCTGCTGCACTGTATTTCATATTCTGTATAAAACAGAATAATGCAAAGTCGTGGACTGATCAGTGGATCAGTCAATCACAGGGGAATGGATGTGTACTCTCTAATCTAACTGTCCACTTTTCTTGTTTTCTTTCAATCTAGATGTTCGCGTTGAGCCCCATAAGAAGCAACTTCATGTCACTTTGGCATACCATTTTCAAGCCGGCCATCTTCCAGCTTTGGAGAAGTTGGCCAAAAATGTGGACGTGTCTTCGGGCTGTGACTGGTTGGCTGTGCTTTTGTCCAGGGACATTCGCTTTGCTAATCACGAGGTAGGCTTTACCTCTTTCAAATGAGTGCTTCTTCTGAACAGACACGGGTCCCCTCCAGTGTTGTAACTCTGCCCCTTGAAACAATCACTCTGTTAATGACTGTTAACCATCTTTCCCCTGTAGACACTGCAAGTCATGTACCCGTATGTGCCTCAGAATGACGATGAGCTCGAGCTGTTACAAGGAGACTTCATCTTCATGTCCCCAATGGAGCAGAGCACTGCCAGTGAGGGCTGGGTGTACGGCACTTCGCTGAGTACGGGGCTGTCCGGCCTACTGCCTGAAAACTATGTTAGCCGTGCTGATGAGTCTGACACATGGGTTGTTCATGGGTGAGGAATGGCATTCAAGATGAGCACAAGTATTATTGTGGACAAACTGGATTATAAGGATAAAGCTGAATACTGTATCCTTAATCGACAGGTCTCACTCCTTTCTCAACTGTGCCTCTCCATCTACCTCTGGTACCACTGTGGGTGGGTTATTATTGGATGGACAGCTAAATGACAGTCTACTTGACAGTTTTTTGGAGACAAGTCTCACTGGCCTGTGTCCTCCTATGCAGGTAGATTATACCGAAGAATACTGTGATACTGTGTAGACTTCAGCTGCTGTATTTTTACCTCACACTTTGAAATTAATCTTAGGTGTCAAAGCCAAGTGGTCAGCCATCCGTGTCCAAGATGAGGCTGTTTGTGTGTCGCCATGGTGAGAGGATGGATGTGGTGTTTGGCAAACACTGGGTCACTCAGTGCTTTGATTCCAAAGGTTGGGAAGCAGAAAATATTCCCTTTTTTATTCAGTAGGCTCATATAAGATCCCTTTGACATTAATATTTCCTTCTTGTGTATGATGTTTATTTATGATATGCAGGTAGATACATTCGGTCTAATCTCAACATGCCATCCAGTCTACCACCTAGAAGCGGGGGACACAGAGACTATGATAAGGATTGTCCAATTACTGTGTTTGGCTCAACCCAGGCCCGTCTTGTAGGTATGTACATTTCATTTTCACTTTGATGGTTTTTACCAATTAGAATTTCACAGTAAAGAATTAAAATTCGTGCTAGTGGTATCACCCTGTGTTTCTGCTCATCTTAGGGGAAGCCCTGTTAGAGAGCCACTCCACGATAGACTTTATTTACTGCTCTCCTTCTCTTCGCTGCATCCAGACCGCTCAGAACATCCTGCAGGGTAGGACCTTATCTTCATTGCCTATGTTTTGGTTTTGAAACCTCTACTTTGGCCATGATATCAGATGAGTTTTTCTTATAGACACTTTATTAAGCTTTGATAAACTGCAATAAAACCTTAGACGTACCAAGAGGCTTCAATGGGTTGAAAAAAGTGAAGATTATACATGAGTTCTAGTATATTTTCCTGTTAACATGAACTTTCAACTTAACTTTTCTGAAATCTGCAAAACTTTACTTTAAAACATTATTTCCTTGCTGAAGCCTTCAATGTTCCAGGTCTTGATATTTTACAGAGTGAGGGAACAAACAATGAAATAATCACATAAATCAACACAAATATTTCTCAGAGATGCTTTGATCGCTGACAGGCTTCTTTCTTGGCTCGATTCTCTGTCAGGCCTTCAGCAGGAGGGAAAGACAAAAATCCGTGTGGAGCCTGGCTTGTTTGAATGGACCAAATGGGTCTCAGGCACATGTTTACCTGCCTGGATTCCCCCGGCTGAGCTGGTAGCCGCGAACCTGAGCGTGGACACATCGTACAGGTACACACCAGCATTGATCCTCCAGCACTTTTTGGTCTGTGATTCTACAGTACAGTGTATAATCTCTTGTAACTATCAACCTGCTCCCCAGACCTCATATTCCCATTAGTAAGCTGGCAGTGTCGGAGTCCTACGATGTCTACATCAGCAGGAGCTTCCAAGTGACCCGAGAGATCCTGGCTGAGTGCAAAAATCTGGGTAAGGTGTAACTGTGATTGAGTGTTCAAGGTGTGTAACTTTAATAACTGATTATCTAAACACACGATATTTTCAGCATTCACCAGCTAAAACAGCCACTTTCACTTTAAGATACTTACATATTAATACATTTTACTAGCAGATGTTTGCTTTTTATGAAACGTGTTATTTTAATACACTTTAAATTTGAGAGGCTTTTAAAATAAAACCAAATAAATAAAAAAATGAGATGTGGATGATTTTTAATAAACACTTAAACCATGAAGCAATTAAATATTTACATGCTTGTACTTTTCAATAAGCCACATTATTCTCCGTGTATTGTGAAAAATGTGTTGAACACACAGACTGTATGTTAGCAGCTGCAGTCTATACACTACAGTAACTTAATGGTATTTGTGGAATGTGTCTCTTATGTTCTCTACCTCTTTCACACAGGAAACACGATCTTGATTGTGGCCCATGCTTCTTCCCTAGAGGCTTGCACTCGCCAGATCCAAGGCCTCAGCCCCCAGAACTCCAAGGACTTTGTACAAGTTGTCCGAAAGGTCAGTTCTCAGCTTTAGCTTCAACTCTTCCTTTCTTTTCTTCTGAATGCTCTCAATGTTCCAATCCATTATTCCTTGATAATAAGCACATCTGTGTCCTCTTTCTGCAGATTCCTTACTTGGGTTTTTGTGCTTGTGAAGAAATGGGAGAGACAGGAGTGTGGCAGCTGGTCGACCCACCCATTTTGCCTTTGACACATGGACCTAATCACAGTTTCAACTGGAGGGAAATGCTAATGCAAGACTGAAGGATATGCTGTTTGGTCCTCTATCTTTAGTCAGCTTGAAATGCTGAAAGAATATTTATTTTTTTCCTATATTGCTAGAATTCCATCCCAAACACCAAAATAACTAAAAAAGAAAAAAAAAAAGTCCATAGCTTCTGTCAGACATCATGAGAAAAATAATAATTAAAGGAAGCAGTATGAAATGTCCACAATTTGAGACAAATGTATTCAGAAACATCTCTCAGGAAGGAGAAAGTAAAGCCTGTGCAGGGAGCACAGCAAAAATGAACTACAGTTTTGGGCTCCAATGCCTCAGTGTTCTGCTCTTCTGTCGAAAATGTTGAAGCACTCCAAAATAATTTGGATATTTTTTGAGGGATGTGACGGATCAGGTTGTTTTTTGTTTTTTTTTTTTAAACCATGCAACGTTCTGCCTGTTCCCCTCCTCAGGCAGAGGGAGGTGGTGAAGACTTTTTGCTCTGCTGCCTTCTCACACACTGTGACAAGAATTAGTTGAGAAAGACTTGTACCACAAAATATTTTTCTATGTGCCCAAAATGATTATTTAACTTGTAGCTATAACCCCCTTGCAAAAAAAGCACAAACAAAAGGTTGACAATCAGACAGGGGAGTAATGATCTTCATTGTTTCCTGATGCTGAGGTGGGTATTTTATCATACCTGTGGTATTCCTGTTGAAGTCTTATCATTTTCTTACGCCTAATACTTCTCTGCCCATATAAGTATTTTAACCTTCTTGTAAACTGCAGGACTTATCTGGAGGCAACCAAGTCAATACAACAAAAAGAAAAGTAATATAATACAGAATAGTGTTGCATTGTTAATAATATCCAGGTGCCTCAATTAAATTTTTTTTAATGTTTTAATTATTACTATCCTGATGCTCTGTAAACCTCATAACCACATTGCTTTACAAACATTTGGTGTGTTTAATTTCTGTTGGTCACATCAGATGGTTCAAGTACACACTGCTTATACTAGTTATTTGCTGTATGACATGGAAAATCTATTGGTAATCTATTTATGAATAATGCGGGCTTGTGGAGCAAAGAAGGCCTAACCATACTGGCCTGTATGTATTCTGTGAAAAACCTTTCTTTATGTTAATGAAAGGTGAGATGGTTGCTTTGATTTGTATTTATGTTTTAAACAAACTGGCAATGAGCTTGTTTAACAGCAATCTCATAGATAAACAATAGGATGATTACCTTTGTAAACAGTCACTGAAGATGCACCTAATGGCGTTATGTTTTTACTTTACAGTGCACCTATTGCATCATTGCAAAGATTAAATATGAATAAACATTCGTTTTTGTTTGTATGTTTGTTTTTGTACAACAGATGTGACTTTTTAAAGATAAAATAATCATGGCTTAATTCTAATTAGATCCCTTGTAAGCTGTGCAGGTGAGCGAGCACACCCAGAACCATCACTTTCACCAAATGGAGCACAGCCATGATTAATGTGATTAAATGCATCTGTGCAAATCAAAAAGATAAATGGTCTGGTTGTTGTTTTTTTAATCAGGCTCTGGAACTATTCCCACCTAAGTTTTATGTATGCTTAGTCTGTCAAAATGTTTTTATTTTTTATGTTCACAAAATAAACCCTTGTGTGCTGCGCCAGCTAGAACAAAATGCAGCCAGAAGTTTGATGTGGAATCATTGCCTTTGTGTGTGTAAAAAGTATGAATGCTGTATTATTGTTATAATTTGTTTATAGGCTGTAGAAGAAGAACTTGACAAACTTATATGTATATAAACTTGTATTATATGTGGTGGTATGTTGCAAATGGGTGAAATGAACGGGCCCACTATGTCAATCAAAGTCAGCTGTGGCTACCAGTTCCTTCAACTGTGTCATGGCAGGGGAGCTGCAGAGTTGCCAGCAAATGTGTGCAACCTACACCTGTTTCAAATGTTTTAGTGGCAAAATGAGCAATGACATTTAGCCAACACTGGGTTAGCACAAGCTGCTGACTAGCCAAGCTTTTTATCATAATGACTGATAAAGAAGTGATATTTGCTCACCATTGATTAAGCCTGCTGCCAGTCAGAAGTCTATGGCCCCTAATTATACACAAATGTACTGCTATGTATAATTTTATATGATGTAGTACATGAAAAAGTTTTTTTGAAAATGGCTGTAAATATGTTTATTTTGGCTGGAACATTTTAACATGGGCGTTGATAGAGATTGACTCGCTTGTGGAGTCTCCAGTGGTCAGTTGTGGAACTTCAATTTTCTGTACTTCCAATTTAGCCAACATTATTCACACTAGCAAGTGGACTATAACCTCTAGTTTTACTTCATATTTATAAGCTGCCCCTGAACATATTAATAGGACATCAACCGCCAAGTTTTGGTTAGCATAGGCACAAATTAAATTGCTAGCTGTTAGCGCCTGTAATGGTTAGCATACTATCTGCAGACAGTCCCGCGCGGG
>JAOWBL010000006.1:7832945-7845480 GCA_028564865.1 Zenarchopterus dispar | reverse complement strand
AGACAGACAGACAGACAGAAGTGGACCCGGCAGACTCACAATAACGTAAAAGTCAGAGCAAAGGATTTGGTGTTTGGAGAGTTTTTGCCTCCATGTTGAGACGTAGGAAATCTGAGGAACAAACTTGCTTTGTTGGAGTGAAGAACTGACAACAGGCAGGCTTGTGTTTAAAAGGGTAAGTTACTCACAAATAGCTGAAGCTGCTCTAGATTGTTCTGGTTTCAACCCAGACTAACATAAAAGTTTTTACCCTCTTATCAAACATTTTCTGTATACTGCGCTGAACTGTGCAACACTGTTGTACTGATACAGTGTTTCTTTATACAATTTCTGGTTTATCTCTTTGAGTTTATGTGTGTGTGTGTGTGTGTGCACAGTGTTGTGATTTTTTTTTTTTTTTTTTTTGTCCAAGTGAACAGACTCAGCTGCTCTGATTCTCTCGGGCTATGTCTTGTTCTGTTTTGATTATTTGTTCAGACATCTCACATGTCCCGAAATAAACACACACACACACGCACACACACAGACACACACTTGCAAGCACGCACTGCCACGCACAGGAGGCAGCAGGACACTGTGATGTCTTAAACTTCAGAGCCGATAGGATGCTGGTTCAAATGACAACAGTTGACTTGAAAGCCGGTGATCTTTAGCACCCTTATCCAAAATCTAATAGCATGAAAACCCTCTCAGTCATCCTATGATCTTTGTGTGGGCTTTTCTCTGAAGACTCTGGACACTTTGCATTGTTGTACTCTTATGCTTGTATATTGTATGACGTACAAACATGTGTCCAAATGTAATGAGATATATTTGATATTAAAGGTTTCGCTCTTGCTGCTGCATGATGTTGGAGCTGCCCTTCAAATAAGTTTTATTCGAGTACTTGTACATGTGAGACTGTAGTACTGTGACTGTTGCAGCAGTAGAAGTCTACTGGTTTATAGTTGAGTTTGTAACTGTTAAAAGAGCAGTAATGCTAAACATTGTTTATCACATGTGGCGGGCAGCTTAATTGGATGTTGACAGACAAGAGACGGTCCTGATCAAGGTGGTGGTAATGAGCAGAGGGTGGCGATGTGTACATTTCTAGAATTTGTTGAATGAATGTGTACTTTTTTGAATATAAAGGAGACTCCAAAAATGAGTTGAGGACAGTTGGAATAAATTTGACCTCAGCACAATTGCATCTGAATCACAACGAAGGCCAAGAAAGAGCTGGCAGCTGCATGAAACATCACACTTCAATAAGCAGCCAGACCTGAAAAAAGAAGACAATGCTTGATGTGTGTCAGTTTTCTTGTGCCTTAATGTGATTAAAGAAAAATAAGTTATTTTAGACATGCTGTCAGAAATATTGATATAAATCCTAAACTTTTAAGAGTAATTTAGTCTAAAAGTTATTGGGATTCAGCCCAGCTTGAATCCCCAGTCAGGCCTCAGTTTTAAGGAGATCTGACAAACCAAATGTGTTTGCTGAAACCAGTATTTAATATTTAAATATAAAAGCACTGCAATAGCCTTTCTGGCTAAATACATGAAAGTGACCTTGTTCTCCTTTTTATCTATGTCTGAATCTACAAGTGGAAGACTGGGCTTGCTGATAGAAACACATTAATATTTGCATTTATTTTGAGCTATGTATGTAAAAAAAAAAAAAAGTGGGTCTTTAGCTATCGTTTGCTGCTGAATAGAGTTAAAGTTAATCTTACCATGATTAAAGTTAATGGTGATCTTTTATGAAACTGATGTGAGGCAGTGGGTACACACTTGTAATATCACTGCAGGTATAGTTTCATAACCATAAATACATGATAATGTCACTTTCAGGTGTATTTATGTGGAGATAGATAACATCAATGTGTAGTTATTTACACAAAGCAATACATTGTATTTATTAAAAATGATGAATTGTGAGTCCTACCTAACTACGATCCTCAGTTTCACGCTGCACGTAGCTGAACAAAGTAGATGCTCGTGAGAAAGGCACACTGAGAACGGCTGAACTCGTTTGTTTCTGTCGTGAGTTATTCAACATGCTGTCCCAGGATATCCTGCAGGAAAACAGATGAAAATAGCTCTCCTACTGTATTTCTTTCTCAAATATCTGCAATGGTTACTGCACTTGGAAATACTGACCAACTTTGATGTTCCAGCGCTCCCAGTTCTGTACACCGAGACAATAATGGTGAAAGACGAGCCAGGAGTTGAGGGATGAAGGAACTATGTGAGGGTTCACTTTAAGATGTTCGTTTATAGCACAGGGACAGGAATAAACGGTGGAAGGAAAGAAAAATATATTTCCAAAAAGATTGTGGGGCTTGTTGGGAAAAGAAAGTCATGTTTCAGGCTCTTCATGCTTCACATTCTTAGCTGTTGACCTCTGTGGAAAATAACAGCCGCGCTTGAAGGTCACAGTGCTGCAGCTCGTGGCTGAGGCTGACTTGTTACCGGTACCTGACGGTGGTAAGCTCACTTCACGCTGGAAACATATATCGTGTGAAGAGAGAAGGATATTCCAGTAGCAGCGGGGCTGGTACAGTTATATTACAGCTTCAGAAATATCAAGTTATGGCTCGACTTCAGCAGAAATATATCTTATAGAGAAGAATGAGGTATTCATCAAAAATAATTAGATCTAGTTATAAGATCCTTTTTCAGGCAGGCAGGAAATCAGGATTGATTTTCTTGGAAAATGAAAGGACCATGAACTCCATCAAAGTCTGAAGTTAAGCTTAGGCAGCAGGTGAAAGGATGTAACAGAAAACCTGTTTCCCTGCAGTAATTGACATGTGGCCTTTGACTGAAAAGACAGTCTTTCACTAAACGCTTTAAAGTAATCCCTAAACAAACTAAAGAGACATTAGTGGCAATGAAAACCTCGGCCTCGCCGGTTGAACATGAAGGAGATATCTCTTAATAAAAACAAACATGTCCTTTTCGATAAGGCAAACATGAGGTTTATACGCGCTCTCGTGTGCATTTGGATATTTGTGATCTCATGTTTGCGTTTGTTCAATTAAACATTTATACGAAGAGCTGCGGGAGCAAAACTGTGACTTCAGTACTCTCATCTGGAAGCCTGTAAACCATGTGGGAAGCATATTTTTAAAAGGAAATGGTAACTCATGTTGTGAGCTCTAATGAACTTTTATATATCTAATGGTGGTATTTGTAGTTATTGTAGTCATATTTCTGAATGAACTTCTCACGTAAAGTAATGTGCAGGCTCCTCAGAGGAAGTGCACTGATTGTCACTCTGCAGTAGAATTATATAAAAATAAAGAATTGTTGAAACTACTACTTTTTAAAATACAAAAAGAACCGTTGTCATTTATTTATAAAAATCATGAGAGGAAAGTATAGACAAGAAGAAGCTAAAATTTCTTCAGGATGTAAAGGGTTAACTTGACTGAGGTATTGCAAAGGGGTTAGGAACATCTGCAGTGGTAAAAACGCAGTATGAGTTATTTTTAACAGTTATGAGCCTTGTCATACTGCACTCGTGTGTAAATGTGAATTTGTGGTTACATATTGAGTAGTTGTGTGAAAATAGCTTCATGGAGCCATATTCTTGTGTGAAGCAGTGGATGACTAGTCTTAACCTGCTCTTTTTTCTCTTGTAGGACAGCCCCTCGTAAAAGGAACAATCCTAATAAACTAACTCCTGGTACGCCTGCCAGACTACACGCTTGCCGTCAGCTGTAAAATATAACCCCTCCGCTTCTCCTTTTCTCCCCTGCACATGCCCTTTTGACCTCTCCTCGTGTATTTTTTTCTCTTTCTGTCATGATCATCTTCTGCCTGCCTTCTCCTTTTCTGTCAGTTCCTGTTAGGCTATTTTTTTTTCTGCTTTTGTCGACAAGTTGTTGGATGGCTGATTTCACTAATCCTCGGTCAGATTTCCGTGTATGGTTGTCACTGGCACTGTAACTGGCCGGTTACACTTCATATTACACTTGTGACGCCTAAATTGACCAAATTCTTAAAACTTGTTTGAAATGAAATGGAATTATGTGGCGCCTGAAAACAGGATAGTATTTCTGAGTGTGCCCTTCACTTCCCTCCTCTGCCCTTTCGTCGGTCTGTTGTTTTTAATTGTGTAAGTGGAAGGTTCTCCGCTACAGCTGTGTTAATGCTGCAGTTACCCAGCTCTGAAGACTCCATGATGAATTGATTTAATCACTGTTAAGAACATCTTCAGTCCTCTGTGCACTGCTTCAGAGAACAACATTGCCTGAAAACTAGAGAAGCCCAGCGGAGTGGGGATGAATTATATTACTGTGCTATAGTGTGAGACTTTTCCTGGCTGGTTTACATTTTTATCACTAGAAAGCAATTATGTGCGCTCAGATGATTTTACTGGAATTCACACAAAACAACTCTTATTGGAAAGAAATGAACTACCTCAAGACGCTGCATAAAGCAGGCATACATCAACACGACAGTTACCAGCTATTGCTTAGGTTTTATCTTTAACTGGAAGTATGAGTGCGCTATACTTGAGTGCAGATCTTCTTCTGCGTTTGGGGCCTCACCGTGTCAATCCCAGTAACCTGGTGGGCGCTTCTAAGAAATCTGGCGATTGCCCAGAGAACAGTACTAAAATAAACAACATACTGTGAGGGGATTAAGGGTGTTGGACAGCTTCTAAAATTACAGGCCTCAGAACATATCCAGATGTTGCCTTTCTGCTCCTCCACAGGTGAGACACGTGACACAAGTGTAGTGTGCAGAGGAGCTAGTGAAAGTGGTTCGAGGAAAGAATCCCTCTTAACATTCTTGTGCCATACTGGACTGTCACTGGTGGGATTTATTTCAAAGAAACGCTGAGGCCCTTGCAGCATGCGGCTGGATATGTGTCTCCTGCAGATCATGTATTCAGAAGAGTGTGGGTCTTATTGTAAAGAAATGTTAACTTTGTCTTCATGTGACGATGATGGAGTGATAGTGGGGCATAAAACATGGCAGTAGAGGAAATGAAGCAGCTTTATATTTTTGTAGAACTCCTCGTGGCCCTGAAAGTTTTTGTTAATTTTTTGTAATTATGGTTAAAAAGGAAACAAAAGCTGACTAATAACACTAAAAATTGAGATTTTTTATCACATTTCAAGCACATTAAAAAGATGTGGCAGCTGAAAAGAAGATTTGTGGGTACTTGAGCTGGCTTGCTGCAGTCCTGACCTGTCTCCAGCAGAGGATCTCTGTCCCAGCAACCCACAAAGAGCCAATAATGACCATATCAAAGAAATGTGAATATTGGACTCCATTACTGAACATTTTATTTTATTCTGTTTCCTCTTTGCTCTCCATCTGTTGAATATTTTCTTAAAGTGCATCTTATTTTCTGTCATCATTCATTTTCTCCTTCTTTCTATCTTTTCTTTCTCCATAAACTGGAGGGGCAGGAGCCTCATTGGTTATTTAGGATTAATATAAACCAATCAGAGACAAGGTTTACTATTGATTTTAGTCCAGTTTTAGTTTGATTGAATACAGTAAATGTTTGACCACATTGTTACATGCTAGGTAAGCATATTGGATTTCATTTTTAATCCACCATGAGCAGGGATTACCAGCTAAACTGGTGAAGATGTTTGGACAAGAAATTCATTACCAATTAAATTTCACTTTATTTCAGCTTGTAGAAATGCTTGATCTTTCTGGTCATCTCTTGTGACAATTGGATATGGTTTGTGGTATTATTTTACCCATTAACAATGATACAACTAACTCACAGAGCGACCGTGGACATTTTGGCAGAGGCAACTAAGAAATTCAAGAAAGTAATGACGAAAAATGATGGAGAGAGTCACCGAACAAGAGACGAGGAAATCTCAGTCTCATAAAAGTGACTCAACCTTGAATTAAAAATGTAAATAATGATAACATTTCAAGTATAATAAATCAACCCTACTTGTCTGGAGGAAACCCAATACAAGTAATCATGAACGTCGTTAGCTGTCCTAAAGATGGACAACTCTGTCTTTGATACGATAAGCCTTTAATCATCCCACATGGTGTTTTTGTGACAGTCACAGTTCCTGTACAAGGGGACTGTAGCTATCCATAACTTGCTGAGAAAAGAAAGGTGGAAATAAGACAAATAATATGGCAGCAAACTTTTTCCCCCCAAACTTTATTGAGCATTGCACAGGTAAAGTACAAATTATGTGTGGTATATTTAGTACATGGGAAAGAGACTATACAATCAAAGAAGAAATCAAATGACAAAGAGCTTTAATGCAGTCATTTGTGAGATAATGTGGACCCCAGTGTCCCAAACCATCATCTTCAAATACATCCTGAGTAATCAGATCTTAATTCATCTTGGATGGCATTCAGAGCTTACATTAGTGGGATGGAGTGATCAGATTTCCTTGAACACATTTTAATGCACGGGTCATTGTGGGATTGGTGATCATCATGCTTTAAAGTAATGTATCACCATGATAGTCTCGGTAAATAAATCAATGAATCAAACATTTTTCCATCAAGTTTGTATGTCAGCGCCTCAGTTTACAAATTCTCCTTTTTTTTTTTTCTCCTTTTGTACTTTTCTTCGTTGCAGCCAGCAGCGTTCAACAACCTCCTTACCGTGCTTATCGCTGGCTGAATCAGCATGGTGAAGGGAAATAGAGACTCCCACAGCCGGAGAAAAAGGTGTTGCATCCACTTGCAGTATGAGAGGCATCTTTGTTCACTGCGTATTGAATCTGGGGGAACAAAGATCAAAGTGTACATTTTCAAAGTTTCCCCTTACCTTCGACAGCATCGTGGGAAACTGGATACTTTGAAAACTGTAGCTTGAGACATAATCAGTGATAAAAATCTAGCAGGGTAAAAATAAACCAAAAGAAAAGCAATGTGTCTGGCTCTGATCATATCAGTATTACGGTCTTGTTAAATAAAGTAGTGAGTATATACATACACTCACCACTTTATTAGGTATACTAACGTGGAGTAGTCTTTGCTCAGTTTGGATTCAATTTTCCTTTGTATTAACACCAGAATTTAATTTTATTTCTTACATAGTAGATGGTCAGATAAATGTTTAACCTGTTCATGGGCCAAAATAGTGTCAAGATCTAATAATTTGTCATCACTTTGGGAAGCAGTTTGTTATAATTAGCATAATTTAAGAGACTGTGCATCATTGTCTTGTTCAGAATTGTCATCATGAGTGTAATTTCTGTAAATTATGAAAAGGTTACAAAGTAGCCTTTTAAGCTTTTAATGACTTACTTTGCTAATCTTGTCACTTTAGGGGAGCAACTAATGGAAAAGAAAAACAGCAGCAGGTCATTCTAAAATATTTTCATCTCAAGGTTTTCACATTTATTCATGACAGCTTTAAACTCTGAAATTATGTGATTGAGTTATTTTGTTATTCAGACAACAAACAATGTGAATCTAATTTTTTTAAATCACTTTATTCAAATTTTTTGTCTCTGTACTACAGTTTTGCAACCTGAATTAGCAAACATCCAGAAATATTTCTATATAAGAAAATCATCTTTAAGTTTATATGAGTTTAACATTTAGTTTAATATAGATTTTATTATTTTGTCATAATTAGTGACATTTGGTAAATTCTAAAGCTAATCTGGGTTTATTGAAACGCTGCTGACCCTGAAGTTAACTCCTTAAAACGGAAATACTACTAATAATAATAATAAGAAAAAACAGATCTAATTACACTCACACTAAGCGTACCTGTTTCAAAAAGTAACTTAGCACAAACCAGAGGCTTTCAGGCTGGAAAAGAAAGCTAATGCTAAAATAAGTAAAAACTGCACTTCCTTGGATGACCACTTGAGGCTTCAGAGCTGAGTTTCCTCCCTCCTTTTTCTGAACTTGGGAGCAGAAAAAATGAATAAATAAATATATTTTTTGCTTTCCATTGGCCTTAGAAGTTGAACTCGAAGGTTATATATTTTACCAATTCAAATTGATATCAACCCACTGTGGTGCATTTTTCACATACTGACACTGGGGCATTATGTTCACTGATATAGTTTGGACAGCACTGTGTGTGCATCTGATTTATGAGCCATAAATAATAGAAGTGACTGGGGAGTTGATCTTTTTTTTTCACTCTGAGAAATTTGAAATTCTGACTTTACAAGTTCAAATCCATGACCACTCTCTCAGTTCAAAAAATCAGGGCTTAGAATGATGGCCAAACTCTTTTTTAGTGGCAAACAGCTTCACAAGAAGACCAGAAGAATGAAATAAACTTTATTCTCTTGCTGACCATCAGGATCCTTCAGGGGTTGTCAGATTTGTTGTATAGCCTCCAGCTGGGTATCATTTTTACAAAGGTTTAAAATATGGTCCATTAGTGCTTTTGTGCAGTTGCTACTTTTCTCTTGCTTCCAATCATTGTCTATGCCCTTAAATATTAAGCTTGATTTTGATTATACATTTGGTTAACCACCCTGTACATTTAATTTTCTTTCTTTCACACGAGCACAGAAAGAATCCACATCCTTTTCATGATTTAGGTGGGTTTAGCTTAAGAAGTGTCATCAGAGTCCAAATGAGAGAAAAAGACAGGTCAAGAAATACCAGCGTTATCCTTCCAACAGTACCTCACTGTTTGAATTTAATTGGCCGCAGCTGCCCCACTCTCCATAGGAGATAGGTGCCTCAGAATTGTGTGGACGGTCATTATTTAGATTGGACGAGGTGAAGATCCCATCTTCTGTCTCATGCATTTGTTTGACATGTAATCGTCTGTGTGTCTGCATTCGTCATTTTTCCCCACACATGTAAACAAACACACAGTCATGCAGATTGTCCCTAACGAGCAGTAAATGGAACACAGAAGGGCCACCTGGTTCCTGTGTGTTTCACAGAGCTTTACTTTAAGGGCGAGCCTTACTTAGTTAAACAAAAGGGCCTCCATGTTGGTCCTCTAGATAAACACACTTTCCCTGAGAAAACACGGACACAGTTACACTTTAACCTGCCCGCGGAGGCCTCAGCTACATCCTCCTGGCCAGTGTGGACGGACTGGGCTATAGTTCAGACCCACAGTGAGAATCATGCGTTGCACGTGAAACCATGCTGGCCTGTCAAACAATGAAGCCTTTGACAGCTACGCCGCCCCTTCCCAGTCCACAGTACAGTCAGAGTACTGTCTCTCGAGGGCTTGGATGTCACTCCCCATCTCTGTTGTGCTCCCCTGGAGCTGACCAGCTGGCTTCTGGGCTCTGGGATGTGAAAACAGCAGCAGAGAGGTGGTACAGTCAAAGTTCAACCCCGAGTAGCCTCCAGCAACTCAGCTCAACCAAGTGCAAGATGTTCTTGCATACAAAGCCTGATAAGCTTTGTTACTTAACAGGACTTCATACAATTTAATGAAGTCTGCGACTTGCTTTGGTCAAAACACAACAGAGATGCAGTACAACAGCTCCTTTTACAGCCATCTCTTTACAGCTCCGTTCATACCAGGTGCTTCTAAGGGCTCGAGCAAGGCACTGGTCTTTAATCTACCGGTTTCTTTCATGGGTTGTATGTCTTTTGAGATTATTCATACAGCTGTGTGCAACCAGGCGAATGCAAATTTGGACCAAAGTAGACGACGGTACCTAGAACCAGATTCATCACACTGAAAGAAATACACTTGACTTTGCAGTTTTTAAATTTATTACCTAAGCTTCCCTTTCTTTCCCTGTAGTTCATCTGTTGGCAGTTTGAACTGGTCTTTTTTTTTTTGAGAAAAATGTCTTTGACAGTCAAGCATTAGAATGATGTACCATTGTTAGTAACCTTAACAATTAGAAACATAAGAACCAGTCAGGAGTTTGTATAAAAAAAATCAGAATCATGTGGTAATTTATCCGTCTCGTATCGACATCAGAATCCCTGAGCTTCGCTGTCGCTCCTTGCCTTGTTTCAGGTTTTAGATGCTGCTGTTAAGAACTACAGACTGGGCTGATGGGCAACCTTCCGCTAATGTTGACAAGTTTGCTTTTGTCACGATCCTCCCAAAATTGTGCTGTTGATTCAGTAACAAATATAATCTCTGAATTTCAAACTTACCACTGGGAAAAAGAAAAAACAACTACCACTGGCAATTTTACTTGTGCGCTGTAATTACACCGCCAAACACTATGTGGCACTTAGTTCACTCCCTTCGTATACCTCAGTAACGCCAAAAGAACAAATGAAGCAGATCTTGTGAAATTTATGTTTGCTTTGAAAATGGTGGGAAAAAGCCAAGTTGCCTGAAATATGAAAAAAAGGAAATATGGACCAAATGAACCCAGAGTCTAGCTACATTTCTGGGAGGCGTGTGCATCAGACTATGACATCCATCCATCCATCCATCCATCCATCCATCCATCCCTTTTCTGTTCCTGCTGAATCCATGTTGTTAATTTAACCCAAAAACATAAATGGCCTTTGGAAATAAAACATTAGACACCTTCGTGGTAAAACATTATTAGCTTGATTCTTAAAATAAGTGAACTTTATAACTGCTGATGTGAATTTGCCCTTAATAGCGGAGAAAAAAAAAAAATCAAAAAAAGGCAAAACCAAGAGTTTTGACTTCCTATTTTTGAGAGACAGCAAATGCAGCATAATTTTAGATCATGGGTGGAGATGAAGATGGAGAGGCTAAAAACGCTACTCTGAAAATGCAAATGTGAGTGTTTACAGAAGCTGGCAGCCCTGAGCACAGTGACAGGGTTGTCCTGTGTTTTGTTTTTTACTTTTGGCAGCTGAATATGTGGCCACAGGTAATCACATCCACATAAATATAGTGTATATACTTTTAAAAAAAATAGTTTGTACCTTTTAAAATGATATTTGTTCTGTTGTGTTGCTCTATAAGTAATTTCATAACAGTAAATTAATTCCTTTCTGTACGCTGGTTTATGTGTATCCTTACTGATTTCTTTCAGTAATATAACACCTGATTTCTAGTTAACTGCTTGAAATGTGAAATACAAAAGGAGGAAGCATCGTGTTTAATGTTCCTGTGTCAGTAGATGAGTGGAGGAGTTGCGTGTACTCTGCAACCATTGTTACTATTAGGATATAGATACAGTCAACATGAAGGAGTTAATTGAGATTTATAGCCTGAACAGTTTTCAGTATTTGAAACAATAAATAAAGGATTCTTATCTTCTTGGTAGATGAACATAAAAGCAAGCAATGGTTTTATCTGATGGTGTAGTTATGCGGCGCTGCCACCTCCCCCAGGCGCAGCAGCAGTCATGTAAACAGACAGAGCTCTGGAGGAATGCTGGACTCTGTGACCTCCCGCCCTGAGTGCTGTTACAGTGCACTGAGTTCAGCTGGAACAGCCCGCCCCACGCTGCGCCTCCCCAGAGCTCCGCCTTTCTCTGCCCCAGCCTGAGGCCCCTCCGGGTGGAAAAAACACGCCTCTTTAAACCCAGAGCCACACACACACACACATACATGAACAGACACACATGCATTGACTGACAAGTGCTGTCTTTCTGTACCTTCTTCACACAGCAGTCAGAGCAGCAAGTTCTTGTTGTTTCAACAGTTTCGAGCTACCTTTGTGTGGAAAATCTGGAGTACATCAGTGTAACATACATCCTCCTGCCACTCATTCTACATCTGTAAAGAATGATTCTTGTTGCAGACGGAGTGTCTGCTACAGCCTCATTTTCTTACTAGAAACAGAGGAAGTC
This sequence comes from Zenarchopterus dispar, assembly GCA_028564865.1. NCBI lineage: Eukaryota > Metazoa > Chordata > Actinopteri > Beloniformes > Zenarchopteridae > Zenarchopterus > Zenarchopterus dispar. The sequence goes on along the minus strand of JAOWBL010000006.1, from coordinate 7,833,802 downwards.
TCCTTCTGCTTAGTCATTCCTTTCATTTGACACAACGCTCCTTTGGGTTTGGTGATATTTTGAGACTGATGGCAGAGGGGAATAAAAAGGACAGAAAAATGTATCAGAAAATGCTTTCTTAAAATAAATAAAAAAGATTGAACTCTTTCACAGCTTTAGATAAACATTGAGGGGAGGTAGTTTGGGGGAGAGGCACAGCGGAGTGTCATGAACACACTGCCATCTGCTGGAGTGCATAATGAGGAGAAACAGGAGGTCAGCAAGGATGGATGCTCAAATACACTGGTTTGTGAAATCGAAAAGATTCACATGACTGAGACACTCAAATCAATCGCTGATGTGAATGTGCTCCTGCTTCTGTCACCTACTGATGATAACTTTATTAACATCTCATAAATAAATCAGCCATTAGGAGATGTGCTTGTACCCTGTTACGAAGTAGAGTTGCAGACACCATCAGAGAAATTATCAATCTGAATTGTTTTTTTGTTTTTGATCGTTTGGATAGTCAGCGACTGAAAACTGTCACTGTACTGCAAAGTGCCTTACACACACGCACACATATGTATTTATGTATATATGCATTGCTTTTGCACGAAAGTCCACATCATGTGTGCGCACACACCAAAGAACATGCACAGACACATGTGCACACACAGACACATAATCGCAGATAGCTGTTGTCTGAGGAAACGAGGAACCGTCTGGTGCCATAGCAACCAATGCGGATATCCCACCCTTTTAGAGCAAGAGAGGAGGAGAAATAAGTAGAAAGGGCAATGAAATCTATCTATCTATCTATCTATCTATCTATCTATCTATCTATCTATCTATCTATCTATCTATCTATCTATCTA
>JAOWBL010000006.1:7759637-7825240 GCA_028564865.1 Zenarchopterus dispar | reverse complement strand
TGTATATATATATATATATATATGTGTGTGTGTGTATATATATATATATATATATATATATATATATATATATATATGAAAGTTGATTTGTAGAAGTACAGTTGTTGTTTAACTCCTGTTCAGAGATACAAGTATTAACAGTGTCAGATTGTTGAATTGTGTTTGTAACCTTCATATTGCCACTTGTGCCAGTTTCAGAGCATCCTTTAGAGTCATTTAGACGTAAAAGTATGCTGTTAGCCCAGTTTGACCTGTGAGAGTTTCTGAAAGCTCTTCTAATGTGATATCTGCCACTGGGGAAATAAATTCATCATGAATGAAAATGAGTTTATAGGTCCTCCTGATGTCTTCACTGCAGAAGTGACACAGGGAGGAAAATCTGTCAGACAGCCAAGAATAATTGTTGTCATGGCTGATGAGCACAAAAAAATTGTGTCCAAGAAAGTGATTTGGCCACTACTAAAAGTCTGACAGGGAAGAATTTGAGTCTGTGACTGAAAACAAACTGCGCAGATATGGCTTCATATCTTAGAATAGTTGCATATACATGTACATGGGTTGTCCTTATAGCTTAACTGATTTAAAATAAGGACTTTCTGCTACCATATTTAATTTTTTTCTTTTTTGCATCTGGTTTGGTATCTACAGTCATGCATCTTCCCACAAACCTAAAGCTTAATGGGAGACTTCCAGAGATTTTAGTTTGAAGCTGGTATGGGGAAAATGATCTGTGAGCGTAGGTTGGCATCCCCTTTTTTTTTGTTTCGGGTAATTCTCACTCGCTGGTTACTTACAGCATTATCACTTTTTCAATACAATTTACTACTTTGTAATAGGGCTCAACCTGAAAGTTCAGATATTTCTTCATAAGCTAGACATCCAGTTTTCAATTTGGATATCTGGATTTATTTATTTACTTTTTGGCTTTTGCAAACAGCCAACGTTCAGCACTCTCACAAAGTGGCAGCGTTGAACATCGTTCTGCGGTTCATTTTAGCTGTTTAACAAGAGAACATGGCAAAGGCCTCAGCTGTGTGGTGCATTTTACATATGTGATGACAAGTGGGCAAATAAACTCAGTCCCCATTGCATATATTCCTTGAAAAGATTTTTTTTTTAATTTTCCCATTGGCGTACAAGTTACTTTCCATCTAACACACTTCTGTTGTGCACCTCTTGGTTCGTCTCGCACATGTTGATAACTTCTTCACACTCGCGCTCCTTTCTGTCTCGGTGTGTGTGCTACACTTGTTCGGTCACGTGCATGCGGACCTCACTTGTTCGGTGTCACCCATGTGAGCCACACTTGTTCAGTCACTTTGTGTGGGCCACATAACTTCAACTCAGAAACCTTCAAATATTCATTGTAATCTTCTATCAGAGGGATTATAAACTGATATTTGGGCTAGTCCTACTTAGGAAACAGTGGAAGCGGAGAGCCTGGGCACTTCCTATTAATCTCAGTGAAAAAGCCAGCGATTCTACGAAGAGGCGCTTGTGAGAGAGATAGTACTCAATGGATGTGGTTGAATGGACTAAACTGCTAAAATAATTATTCCTCCTTCAACAGGCAAACATGCCTAGATTTTAGTTTAGTTTTGACCAATATAGTACAGATTATGTGTCATAACTCAAATGAAAATGTTAAAATGTCCATTAATTATTTTTCCAGGGGTGACTATAGTGAAGCTAAATGGCTAGCATTATGCTAATGAATGCTGTAGTTGGTAAATATGACTGATTATGACAGGAGCTTAGAGTTTAAAGAGACTTTATGAAGGAGGACAGTGATAAATAAAACTTAATTGTTTCCAATCAAATTATACACATAAACTTGATGGTCCCATGGGCAACAGTGATCAGCCTAGGCTTGTGAGTGGCTGGGTGAGGGACTATGGATCCCAGTGGCGCTCAGCTAGTCCTTGTTTCAGCTCAGCTTGCCTGCAAACTCGTATTACTTTTCGCCGATATATGCTGTTTGTATCAAAATGTCATTCATGTTGATTGTGTACCAGATAGCATCTTCATAATCACACATCTTTGGTGGAACGCAAAACAAGCACGTAAGTGGTTGCTAAACTGTTGAGCAACGTCTTACATACTTAATGTCAAGTTAGAAAGCATATTATATCATTAGAGACTTAAGTAACGTTACACAGCACGAAACGTTGCCTTCATGTCACCATCAATGCGGACAAAGCAGTTTGATTGTGATTGGCTGAAAGCCTCACGTGTGTGAGTTCCAGTCTACCAAAGACGTCTTATAACAAAGATGCTCTTTAACACACAATGGCAGGACTTGTTTCAGATGTCATTTAGGTTATAATGAGGATCTTTTCAGGGATTACTTCTAAATGAAAACATTTGTTAGCATCGCAGGTTAACAGAAGGTAAGAAAGACTAGCTGAAATAGCTAACTTGTGGTAACTGAATGATGTCAGTGCTTGCTGACGCGACGATGTGCAAGAATACAAAAAAGATGCTTCAGAAAACCTGTGGGTGACATCACACAGGGTTTAACCTGTAATGGCGCCACGTTATGGCATTTGGACGAATGCCAGCGAAAGGTGACGTAGTTAGTGAAAAATCATCTACAATAAAATAATGTCTTTTGCATTAAGTGAAACAATCTCTAATCTGAAACAGGTTTTTTGTTTCAACTGAGTGAAAAAAGGAAGAAGAAGAAGAAAAAGAAAATAACCTCCATGCACACTTTAGCTTTAGGGGTACAGCTCTATTGACCCCCATTCATTTCAGACTATCTCAGGTGTGTCCCCTACACAACTGGAAGTCCTGAGAGGGAAAGTTGTCTTGCTCCTTAACTTTTTCTGATATAAACAAGTGGCTAGCTGGTAGCATGCTTAGCTATTTTTGCTGCAGTTGCTATGGAAAGACTCTTAGTAAACACTTATTGAACACCACTTACATTTGACTTTTGCAGATATAAAACTGAAAATGTACAAGGTACTAACTGCTTCTTATATGGTTTTGAATTGCTGTGCAGACCAAGTTTGATCAGAATAAAGGTGCATGCTGTGCTGTTTAGTTTAGTTCTTTGTATTTGGTACTAGTCCATATACTTTTATTGAAATAGTTGCATGGCTGCTGTCATAAGTAATGTGTCAAATGTGACAGACAAAATGTTAAGTTGCAACTATTCATTGCAGAACCTCTGGAGGCCACAAAGTAGTATTTGGGACAGACCTAGTATTAACACAAGGATAATAAAGATTTCCTTTTGATCGCTGTTTGTTTGTGTTCTGTAACGACATTTAAAGTATAACATAACCAGTTTCATCTAAAGAATGAGAAGCTCAGTCCTATGTATTTTTTCAGAAGTATAGATGAAACATCAGTTCCCAATAATTACGAATGTTAGGTCCAAATAGAATATACTATTGATATTTTGTCTTGATGTAGGTAAAGCAGGTGAGGTGACGTTCTTAAGTTGGGCTTAGAGTCATTGAACTGTGACTGGGAAGGCTCGTCGTAAAAGTTAATTGGTATTTGTTTATCATCTTTCTCTCAGTCTTTCTGACCAATTACTCCCATCTCATAGATCTGGATCACTGGCTCTCCTATTCCTCCTCCACAGACATGTGTAAGAGTCTGGTAATGTCTGCGTAATGCTGGCGTTTTCCAAGCTAGACCGCTCTCTTAGATGTTTATTAAAATGATTCGGTGACGCAGTTTCCAGAGAGGGATGTCTAAAATGAAAAAGAGTAACTTGTTAGAGGTGAAAGGCGTGACCACACACTTTAGACGCCACTAGGTTGCAGTGTCTGTGACATCACCCACAGTTTCTCAGAAGGGGGGTTTTCAATCCTAGCTCCGGGGATGCCAGTCCAAATTTGGGAGAAAGGGAGGGGACCTGATGTGACAAGCAGCACGAAATTACAAGGACTTTCTGGGAGAAGCCGAGAAAAATATCCATCAAGAAAGAATGTAAACCTGTGAATCACTTTCCCACAGCGCTGTGCCAGTCCAGCATTTAATGTTAAAGGTACAAAAAAAAAATGAGGCTGGGAGGTGGAGTGGGTAAAAAGAAAAATGGACTTGTGCTGGCATTAAGTGACTGTCTGTTATAATGTATTAGTTATTTGTACTGGATCCTGTACTCAGCATAGTTGGCTGCTGCTTGTATTTTGCAGCGTACCTGGAATCCCAATGCTGTCTCTTACACAATCATTTTATTGTTTTTATACCAACAGTGTGATTAGATTTTGCCAGATAATAGTAGGTTGTAACACGTAGAACAATGGGTGGTACAACAGATAATAACAGTGTTGAATCCAGTTATTTTTAGCATCTCTTTTCTGTGATTTGTTATAATTGTATAGTTGTCTAAATTGCAGATAATAGTTTCACTGAGACATTCAAAGCAAATCAGGTCTTGGTACAAATATGCCCGGCAAAATAGGACTTCAACAGACAAGTCAAGATTTTGTCACAGTTAAAACATACTTTGCACACAGATGGAGCAGTCTCCTCCACACATGCTTTGTTGGCTGCTTTGCTTGCTGAGGTCCTGCAGCAGTAATTACCACCAAATAGAGCAAACTGCAGTGATTTAAATGGCATTCACAGTTTCTGAAATTCAGTATTTTGAGAACTGACAAAACTGACTGTTCACAAAGTATGGCTTGCAATTGATCATTTATATAAATATGTATGTGTGTATATTTCTTTGTTTATACAGCAGAAACCCCTTTTACCAGACGTGTAGTAAACAAGCCTCTTGGAAAATCCTGGTCAGGTATTGGACCCCTCTTTGTGACAGATTTTTCTGACTTGGTGCTCCAGGATTACTGTGATGCTTCGTCAGTCCAGCTTTGACATGTGTTTTGTAATGTCCTGTTGCAACAGTCAACTGTGTCCAAGATGTAGCTATTTAGCTGGTGGTGTGAAGAAATACCGATGAATTCTGAGGTTGTCCTTCGTTATTTTATCCTCCTTGTGCAATCAGCACTGTAAATTTCTTGTACTTCTTGTACAATGACAATAAAGCCTTTTCTATTATATTTTAAACATCCTGTATGTTGTAATGGACAGTAATATTTACTACTGAGCTTTTTCTGAATGAAAAATATATTGATATATGATATATGGCATTTACACAAGATGGACCTTTACTTTCATATTTCTGTTTACGTACATTATTAGAATGCATACTCACATTGCATCCTCTATGTCATGGATTCAGTTTACGATACTTGCTCCTATACAAGGTCTTATAGTTTATGGTGTTTTCCTCACATTCATCCTAATAAACTCAGAAACCCAAGATGTGTCCTTGAGCTGTTAGATGTGACTCTCTGTGTCACAACATGCAGCAAAACCTCCAGCAATATATACCAGTGTTAAAACAAAAAGGTTATTTGCATGTTTGCACGGGGGCTAAGATCAGAACAGTTTGATTATGTCTCTCTGTATGCCCTAATTCAGATAAAGGTCAGAAGCTCCTTATTAATCAGTTTGAATACCAACATTTTGTCCACGTAAATATAGTTATTGTGACCAAAAAGTCAATGCTGTTCTTTGTCAGTGCTGTTAGTTTTAGTTTAGCTTGAAGTTGTCCGTTTTGGAGAAGGTTCTTCTTTCTTGAACAGCAAATCACTGATCAAACTGTCTTGACTGTAGACCACGACACTGGTGGTCCAGCTGCTCCCAGTTAATAGCAGGGACGTCCCATGGTGGCTCCTGGGTTGGTCTTCCTGTACATCCTGACCCGTTTCCTCGCATCTCCAATAACTTGTACTTGCGTAGAGAAGTTTGGGCTGATGATCTTGGAGAATGTGCTTTGTTTAAAATGGCTCCCACTGACATTCCTGCGTTGTACAAATCTACGGCTCCAACTCTCAGATCCACAATGAACCCGTTGGACTTTCTGATCGTGCTTGGTGTTATTCAGTCTGATGAGTGCTGTCAAACAGATTTTTTCACATTGGCACGGAGAACACACCAGCACCTCCCCCTGAGAAAGAACAGATGAAAGAAATAAACTGAAGCCCATTTCAAGCTCAATATTGTCTTGACATTCAAGTCTATGATTACTGTATGTAAACTTAAGACTGGAGCTGCAAATGTCTCTTGAAATGCTTCTGTAGACTATCACTTGTCAACTGGAGTTTATCTAATATGCCAGCCTTTCTCCTTGGCTGCATCAATCTTTCAGCCAAACACAACATTTAGCGGGGAATTAGAAATCCAGAGCAGTTGTTAATCACCACAGCCGTTCATGTCCCGCATAGACTCGACTCTGCTCAAGACCTCTTTGGCTGGGGAAGGGGTATAGTCTGGGAGAAGCCGGGCCAATGCTGTTGGACCCGATGCTCTTTAATTAGAGGGAGAGATTGGCAGGGACTGATGGAAGAGAAAGGCTCTCAGGATGTTAGTGAGAGAGTTCACACACAAAACACTGGCTTTTCATCACTGCATGACTCACTCAGTTTGTGTGTAAAGTACGGTGTATATGTGGATGCACGTGTGCGTATAAGGCAGAGAAAGTGAGAAAATGTGTGTGTGTGTGCTTGTGTCTGTGTGCGAACATGACAGTGAGTGCATGAGTTCCTTACCTCATTGTTCAGGCATTCCCGAAGAGAAAGTGGTGTGAAGTGAAAGAGCGGCTCTCACAGTGTGGGTATTCATGGACTGGGCCCCCGTGGGCCAGTCAGGGCTCCAGTGTTCACAGACAAAGCCTCTCCACCAGGACCCAGACACACTCACACAGTAAGGGCAACAGAAGAAGAGGAACGCAGGAGAGAAAATGCAGGGGAGAAAGGTAACAAGGGGAGGAAAAAAAAGGGAGAGGGGGCAGGCGGGGGGTGAGAGGGGAATGTCTGTGTGGCAGCACCCCTTTTCTCCCAGCAGCGCAGGTGTGACAGGTTGTCACTGATAATGGACCAACTCAAACGTACTGAGCTCTCGCTGCTCTGGAGTTTTGTTCAGAAAAAAAAAACCAACCCTGAAACGGCACTTGTCTCCCCGACTGTTGTACGTCAGATTCCAGCGTTAAGAGCTGTAACTGAAATGTTTGCATGCCTCTGAGCTGTACTGTAACTTTACTTGAAGAAACTGTCACTTTAGAAAACACTTTTGCAGCAGTCTTTTCTAATCTCCACCTTTGTTCTTTTTTTCCCTCCTTACTGCGTCTTTACTGAATCCATAAATCTGGCCCACTGTCTCCTCCTGGAGAACAGGCACCTCCTTCTCTCCCTACACGAGCCAATCTTCTCTCTCCTCCAGCCCTTTCTGCACCCTCTCGCATTAATCCAGCAGCTGGAGCCCTTAGAATTCTGTGAGAGTTTATTCCACTTGGCCGTCCTGTCTCTGCTCCCCCTGACTGGCCCCTTCCCTCGATCGGGTATTCTGGTTCACTGTGTCCTCAAGCAACCCTTGTGCATGTACAGGAAAAGGGGCCCCAAAATGGGGAGGCCCAACTCTAATCCTTCATTTTTCAAGAGAAACTTGCACTGAGTAGTCTCTGTAATAACTTCCTTCTTGATAACTTACTTGAGCGCGTTAGTTACCAGGAATAACAATGGTATCTGAATGTGCACCGCAACTATGACAGCTATTAATTGTATGCAGCAACAGACAGTAAAAAATTATAAGTATATGGCTTCTTTTCATTTTTAATTAATTTTGTTTTCCTCGCAACACCTGAGGATGAGAGTATGTAGTGAAGAGAAGTACTCTGAAACCATTCAAACAAGACGTGCCATCAAAATCTATGTAAAGCATCCTTAAAAGATAGTGGGACATCAGTTTATTACTGAAAATATACACTTGTTTTTGGAATTTTAATAAGGTTATGATCCACATAAATCATACGATTGAGTTTACCATCAGCACCAAGTTTTCTGCAAAGTAGCATTTCCTAAATTGCGTTTCATGTGGCTTTACAACGATCTGTATGAATGCCAAACTGTGCAAATAGAAGATGACATTAATACTTGGAGTCAGACCTGGCCAAAATACTTTTAAGTGGATGGACACGTTTCATATTTTCTGCACAGTGCAGCTGATTTGTTTGAATTTCTTGGCACCGTAGTTTTTTTTAACTTTTTTTCATGCAGTTCCACACAACAAATGTCTCTGTGAGCCGCGAAATTACCAAACTGTTGGAGGCTGGAATAAGAACGAACTCCCCAAAGTCACTTCACTGGCTCAATATAACACTTGAAATCTCATGTTAACCATTGCAACTGCTCTCTCCAAAGCCATCGACTCCACCAACACGCCAGCATGTTCACGCCCTAAAATTTAAATAATGTGGTGGAAATATAAAGGTTTTGACAAAGGAAATGCAAATGCATATATTGGCAAATGTTGCCACTTTAGTTGCAGTAGAAGAAAACTGAAGTTCAGTTAGCTGTAGAAGAGTAGCCATAGGAATTTTTTCGTGTTGTCGATGGGCCTGTATGGCCCATTTAGCTTTTTTTTGTGTGTGTGTGTCCTTTCTACGACTTTATTGTTCCAATGGCCCTGAGAAAGTGACTGTCATTGTATTTGCCAGTCTGCATTTTGTATCTGCTTAGTTTTTCCTCTGCAGGAAAATGGTTACACCACTTCTCAAAGCTGAATGACGAATTAAATGTGTGAAGATGCTGAAATGATGGAAAAGGATTGTTTGTTTGGGTTTGATTTGCTGCTGTTTTGGGTATATAAGTAACTTTGTTTTTAGTGAGAGTGCATAAATATGAGAGGATATAGCTCCCAAATCTGCTTTAAATCTGGTCTTTGTATTATTGTGTACGTAGCTCAATACTTAATTTAAAGTAGGTTGGACTATCATCCCAGTATGATACTATTATGCCTCAATGACTTATATAATCTTTACTTTAGCTTTGTTTTCATGCGTCACTCAATATCATCTAGTAATACAATGTAGAGATTTTTTTGGTCACTGAGTTGTCAAAAAAGATGAAAGGGGAGTGAGTGCAGGTGTATGATGGAGAGGAGGTGAGGCTTATAACATCCAAGCAGCTGCAGCAGCTGCGGTTGAAATTGGGTGGTGAAAATGAGCAAAGGTGTTGGACATGTGTTGCTGAGCTCAGGAGATTACATGAGCGCTGCTAGTGCTACACAATACAATAAACCCAGGAAACGCTAGAGCCAACCTTTACATTGTCCTTTAAGAGTCTGCCGACTGCATTGTGACTCTATAACAAAGTTATCACGACACAAAAGCTATCACAGTCGGCTGTTTGAATATTAGCATACGGTAGGCAAAGTAGCAGTCGTCATATGGCTTGGTAATCCCTTTAACTCCCGATCCCCTGAAACCCCCAAGCGGCATGACCCTGGCATCTGCCAGCAGCGCCAGGAGGAGCAGAAAGCTATATCTGAGTTACACCTAGACAGATGCTCTGAAAGATAAAGTGTCAGCAGTGAAAAGATCCCTATATCTGCTGAGTTTTGAATATCTCAGAGCAGTTGGAGAACTGAATAATGAGTTTATTTGTTGTGAAACTGCTATGAAATGTTACTCCTTCTAGCCATCATAATTCTTCTCCAACAAAGGGTTACTTCTTCTGGATTCGATTTTGATTCGATTCTAGAGGGCAGTACCAACAAAAGCAGAAAGAAAACTGCCTCGGGACGCTTTTTGTAGGCATTCAACCAGTCAGAGGAATGAAGCATGTGATGTAGGCAAGCAACAACCAGATGAGCATCAACAAAAACATCCAAAATGGTGTGTAGTGGAGGAGGAAAGCTGGTGAATGACTGTTGTTGAGTTTGTGTAAAACTCATTGATCCAAGATGTTATTAGAAGTTCTGCAGCTGTCTTGTTTGTTTTGAATAGTGGCTCGTGAACTCTTCTGTCGCTGTATGAAACCCAGCCCTGCCTCCATGTGATTGGTTTGGTACATTCTGTACCAGTGGAAATGGCCACGAATGGGATCGATACCAGACTTCTCTTACAAAAGAGAATTTTTGTGACGTGAATGTGTTTGACTGGACACTATATGACATTTAAAACTTTAGGGTAAACTCTTTATAGTTTCCTTCGTGGACTCTACTCAAGGTTTTGATTTTGGAGTCAGTGACATCAGAGTTTGATTTTACTGAGTGAGATCTTCTTTAGTCACGAAATGATGTGGTCCTTCGAGATATCTCCATGTTTAAGATTGGCCCTTCAGCATCCTCTTGCTGATGGGGTGGGTCCTGCATGGCCATGTTTTTTCACAATGTGCATGTCCATCCTATTGGATGGTTTAGATTTACTGCAAGTGTCAATTCAGGAATGAAGACTTTGTCAGAAAAAAAAATCTTAAAGTTATAATGAGAACATCCCAAAGACTAAGCAGCAGTGGGGACCAAAGCTGGGTTATTATTAGGATAAATGAAAAATATCACAGAAATGGACAGATAAAATACAGAGAGGCACAGGAAAAGTTTTAATAGAGTTAATAGTAATTTGGTATCTATTTTAATGTAATTACATTTTTGATATAGTTAAATCTAAATACATAAAAAAACACTTAGAAATGCTGAGCATGCACAGTCAAATGATATATTTTGTCAAACCCATTCTTATTTTTGTGAGGATGAGGGTAAATTCAACCACCATCATGTGTCACAGACCTGAATCAGACTTCAACAGTATCTGTTTTCTTACATTTATTTTCACACCAGGTTCGCAGATTTTAGACATCTTTTCTTCTGTACGTTTGAATGACTTTAAAAAAAGCTATAATATATAACTTGTGCTGTCCCCTTCAGTCTTTCTTGTATGCGTTAATTCTAATAATGGCATTAATAATATCAGTGTGTTAATTACAGCTTGCATCTTTCTCTTAAAAGTTACCTGCCTACTCTAGATTTCAAATTATTTTGATCTTTTTTTGAAGCATTTAATTTATGATAACCCTAATGGGAGTCATGTTTACTCTGGAATTACCTCAATCTGATAAATGTGTGTCATAAATCAGGGGAAATTTTGTGACTGGATGTTTTTATTTTTGCTTCACCTTTCCACACTGTCTTACAGTTTCGGCTGCTTTTACCTGCGCAATTTTCAGACACCAATGCAGCTAAATACACTTTCACACTTTATTCTTTAAGAAGGTTTCTTGAACTCTGTCTGTGCGTGAGTACTGGATTTATTTGTTTGCGGTCTCGTGTGCAGTGGTGCATGTATACACGCTAAGTTTGATGTACTTAAGTGAAGCAGTTTGTCTCCATCCTGTGTGTTCTGAAATCTCCTTTGCTGCAGACAGTCTGGGCTGCAGAGATGGTGCGGGGTGTGGGGGAGGCGGGCAGCGGACATGGCGGCAGGCCAGAATCAATTGGCAGTGTAATGAGATGGCCTGGTGCCAGGTAACCATGGAGCTACCCTCTTTGCCTGTCTACAAGTGCAGAGTTCAAAATTAAACTGAATGAATGAGAGAGAAAGGAGGCAGGGGAAGGAGGGCAGGGAAATAAGGGTCTGAAACGGCAGGAGTGGAGGGTGAGAGAAAGAAAGAAATGGCACAAGAGAAGGGCGGTTGACGAGGCACGCAGGACTATTTCTAAGCTCCGCTGAAAAATCGAACTTGAGCCCTTATTTGAGAAAAGTAAGATGGAGGGGCTAATCTCAAGATCCACCCAAAGTGAATATCTGGGAAGGCTGTTTCTATCCACAGTTGGTTTCTGTACACTTTCAGATTAAAAGTGGCATTTAAGGAAAGCACTAAAACTCGTTACAAAAAAAGACAGACTGGAGCTGTTTCCTTTTCAAATCTGCTTTCCTTGTGGTTTTCCTTATCCCCCTCCTCGACCCCACGCTCTTCCTCCTGTCATGGAAGATGTGTTAATATCGAGCATTTGGCTGCATTCTTAAAGTGATTAGTTCTCGCCAGTGGATGCTTCAGATGAAAAGAAATTAAGTAATTAATATTGTAATTAGATGTTTTTCTTCTTCCTACTGCGTTACCCCTGCTATGTCATTGTTTTCCTAAACTTCTAGAGGCCTTTTAAGGAGCCAGTGGGGTGTTATGGGTAGCATTTTCAGTTCGACTTTCTCTGATACAGTTTTCATGTACTCCAGGACCATCCAAAAGAAATTACGTGCACTTTTAAGTTGTTTTTTTTTTAACTTTTTTTTTGGCCCAAAAACTTTTAAAAAATACAAATAATTTTTTTAAAAATTCCCAGAAGTGTATTATTTACATGACTCAAAACATGTCAAGGGCAACTTAACCATTTTCTGATTTATTTGAGAGCCAAATAGATTTAGTAAATGCTTCAGGTTGTGGTCCTTGATTCTTTTTGTGCTTTACAGATTTGTTAGTAATCAAATTCTCAGAAACTTTTAAGATGTGGGTTTTTTTAAATAGATTTTTTATCTTTTCAAACTTGGGTGAAAGAGTGCAGAGCCAACTGTATACCACGTGCACCTGGTTGCTGATTGTGATGAACTCCGTGCAAAGATCATGCCGATGAAACTTACTGTGTGTCGTGACCAGTGGATTAGGAGCTCCGATAATCCTGACGTGACCTTTGCTTTGATGCTGCATTAAGATTTCTAATGAGTGGTATGCAGAGGGACGGAGCTGCGGGTTGTACAGTACGGTCTGTCTGTGGAAGTCATGTTCAGCAGTGGGCCTCGTTGCCTGTGAAGATTTTCAGACACTCTGCTGAAATGGCCTCGACTTTAAGACTTTAAGACTGAGTGCACGCTAACAGAGAGACGAGACAGTGGGCCAAGATGTCTGTGGTGTGGATTAATGGGGAGGACTGGAGAAAGGGTGCCGCAGTTGTGCGTGAGCAGAATATTTGATGGTGGAAGCGAGAGGAGGGAACAATGAGGGACAAGCAATAGCGAGAGATGGCTTAGATGAAAGGCAGGAAGAGGGATAAATATGGACTGAAATATCAAGAAACAAAGGCGGATGAGCGTGGATGAAATGTTGAGTAATTAATACAGCTGCTGTCTGGCGTCCTCCTCATCTATCCTGCTCTCTTGTCTGATTGCACTCCACAGTGCAGTTTTTGCACATTTATTCTGCTGCACTGGGTTGACTATTGGCATGAAATGTACATGACGTTCCTTTTCACAAACAAGTGAAATATGCACCTTGGTCACGTTCAGTGGGTTTGTAACACTAAACACAACAAACTCAGGCAGAGGACGAACGCAACAACAAACATGTTGCTCATTACTTGTTTTTTTATGAAGTCAAATCATTTTTATAATGTGCATACATCAGAGATATGTAAGATATTCTTATGCTAGCCTAATTTTATGATAATTTCATAAATTTCCTTTTGCTTTCTATCCATCCCTTCAGCAGACAGAGAACATCTAATACCTTTGAGTACTTTTGGTTAAAGTGAGCAGCAAGTTGATAATAAAAAAAAGCATTTCAGTAGCGAAAATACCACAGTGGCTTATAATTTAATATTTTCATGATCATAAATGTATTAAATTCAGAGTTGTGATTAAGCAGAAAGACTTCTGTGACATTATAGCACCAATATTGTAGGATTATTTGAATATTCTCACAGCACCCTATGAGGCTGCCTGTTATACTGCACAAACAAGCAAATCCACATGTAAGTGGTTTTTATGGTCTTTATGCCTCTGAGCATGATGGGATTTCATCAATGTTAAAATAGGTTTTAGTTATTTGTGCAAGTTCTTCAGATAACAAAGCAGACAGACTGGATGGTGGGTGGTTATTTTGTGTCTCGGATGCAGAAGCCAAACAATTAAATTCCTCCATTTGCAGGGCCTGTCATCTGGAATGCCAAATTTTGATTTTTGGTAGATTTTTTGTATTTTTTTTCCCTCTTCTTTCTTTTTTTAATGTGAGTAGACAAGAATAACGTCTAGAGTTGCTGAACTATGCTTATAATTCAGGAACCAGCTTCTGTCAAAAATTCACCTGGTTTTAGTACCTTTTCTAGCCAACCTGATTCTTTTTCTCTTCGATACAAAGAGTTAGTCTTGTTCCTCAGGATTAGATGTTGATTTCCGGGAGTCTGCACCCAAGGGCACAGAAGAAACTGACTCTGGAGGTGACTGGATGGGCAGACAATCAATCAGATGGAGGAAGCATGTGATGTAGGCAGGATGATGCCCGTAAATCACTGTTGTTGGTTTTGCAGTAAAAACTTGTCGATCCAAGGTGTTACTAGCAGCTCTGGAGCCATTGTGGTTGTTTTGAATTGCACCTCTTGGAGGTTCCTGTGTGAGTGGTCTCATAAAGCCCACCCCTCCCTGTTCTTATTGGTTTGGTACATTGTGTACCAGTAGAGAGGCGAGACGGAGGGGAACTAGACCCATTTCAGGAGAAAATACTTTCTACAAAGTGAAGTGAATTGAACTTTAATGTAGACTCTAACACGCACTGTAAAACATTATTGTGATGACAATTTGAAATTTGGACCAGTATCGTTTAAATTAAAATTGGCATCTTATTCCATGTGAAATTTTTTTTTTTTTTTAACCTGAAACAAAAATTGTTCTTGATCAGTTAGTAAAAATTTACAAAACGTAAAAAGTTGCCATGCAAACTTCAGTATGTTAACTGTTCGTCCTAACAAGGGCACGTACCCTTGTTAAAGGACATGAAATAAAACCAGAAACTAGGAAGTGTCACTTGGAGAGACAGTCAAGGTGAAATCGCTGAGTGGTCCTCAGCGAGCTGTAGTGGAGCTGCATTATTAATGCTGAAGCATGTTTTAAGACCAGTGGATAACAAGAAATACAACAAGGTTGTCATCAGCTGACATCGCCTCCAAAGGTCAGCCTGTCCCACTAAGACACAGCAATGCATGCATGCAAAAGAGCAGGATAATCCACTTTTAAAGTTGGGTACGTTTGGGTTGACTCAGAGCCGTGGATCTCAAGGTATCACATGATTCACTTCCCATTCCCGAGGCCATGATTTGATATCCAGTGAGTCACGTTCAGCTACTTCCTCTGTAATCTAAAGTCTACTCAAGCACCTGGAGATATTGCTGCCTGTTTTTCCGGGTGAATTTCTTGCTCCCTATCAGCTTATCCATGACATTGGAAACTAATATAACCAGCTACTGACATCCTGGCGCTTCCTCAACAACATTAAAACTTAATCAGTGTGGATGCATAAAAAAGTGTGAGCAGGATAACTTTTCCAAAGTTGTTAAAAATTTGTGTAATTGGGGAATTGATTCTGAATCCTAGAAGATCCTATTTATGATTCTTACGCAAAAACATTTTTATCAAACAGAGCTAGTAGATTTCTAGGGTACAAGTCTGATGTGGCATTTATTATAATAAGTGCTGCAGGTTGCATGACCATAAGGGACAATGATGAGTATGTTACAATAAAGATGTCCATAAAATTAAAATATATAATTAAAACAACTTTTCTGTTAGACCTTTACTCGTCTGCTCTTATGACCCAATTTTTGATGCAATTTTACTACATTAAAAACCTGGTTTAGATTTTGTGCCCTTTGTTGGCAGCTGTCCTTCTGTTCCCCGGTTTCCCAGGCTTTAAGAGATTACCTTGTTAGAGGTTTTGGGTTATGCCTCTGTCAGTCGCTTTGTTTTCTTCGAGCTTCTGTTTTTGGAGAGGCCCTCCTCTGTGTCGGCACTGTGACAGGTTTCTTGGCAATATCCTGAAAGTCAAATCTGTTCATTTAGATTCAAGTGGTGACCATGGAGCAGACAGCAGCCCATTGGCATGCTGTGGCAAAACTGGTATCCAGGGCAATTAATATCCTGAACCCAGCATTTGTTCTTTTTTTAATAACACCAACAACCCGAAATGAACTGGTGAATTGATGAGCACTACAAATGCTTAAGAATCTTATGAATTAATTTTTTTTAACCCTTAAAAAATGGGGCCAGAAATTGAGGCCAAATTGAGCTTCTACATGTTATGTGTCTTTCTTAATGATACTTAAGTAGGGCTTTAATGACTGCACAAGAGTTTAACACAGCTACTCCGAAACAGCACCTTCAATTTTAGTTCAGAATAACCTAATGGAAATTTAAATTTACTGATGTTGGATGGAAATAATTTGTAGATGAGCTGTATTATGTGGAAACAGTGAACACCCATCTCAGCATGGTCTATCTGGAATAAAAACTTCACTACAGAACACAACAAATACTAAGCGAAAAACTGGAGGCTTAATGTAGTTGGTGATCTTTGACCATCTTGACTCTGGTTTTCATCTATCAGGGCAGATAAGATAGGCAATGAACAGAACGGGCCCATGGATAGAGCCTTGAGATACCCCTCTAGATATATGCTAATGAGAATGCTGCACAATTGACAATGAATGGTGTAATATCTATGTCTTAACTCCAAGCGAGCTACAGTACTTTCTAAACACAGAAAAATGCCTCGTTCAAGAAAATATATATTTGGATTTTTTTAAGTTCAAGCAAAGAATGCTTCTATCTTAAAAAAAAAAAACAAAAAAAAAACATCAGTTCTGCACTAAAAAGAGTCGTAATTTTCTCTCTCACAAATCTCTGCTCATGCTCAACTTTGAATAGATACCAGCTCAGCTTGGCACACATCACCAAAAATACATCACTAGGACAGTCCTCAATCACTTTGTATAACAATTTGTTCAAATCCAATTCATCAAATGTTGCTGGTAGATCCAGAGAATTTTTCTCACATAGATCCTGGAGGTATTTTGGGGTGGCCAACTGTTGAACAATATTTTATGCAGAGCAACATGAAAAAGGGAATTTCAAACTGTTGATTCTGATTTTTGGGGTCAAGTAGTAGAGCAATAGGGTATTCTAGGCTACATTACCACAGCAGGCTAACACACTGTTGTTTTAACTTATTTATGTTTGTACAACAGTGAACTCACTGTTGTAAATTTCTAGACAATATCAGATGTAAAGCAACATGAACATGGGTGCACCTTTTCCATCTACTTCATGCACACACACACATATATATATATATATATATATATATATACGCACACTGGTAACACTGCCATATTGCAAGTGATTTATTTTGGTACAAAATTTAATTTTCTTTGCTTAGATTGAGGTATTCTTTATCTTGAGAATTTTTTAAAATATATTGTATGAGATATTAAAAATACAATAATGAAGACTACATGGTAATGCAAAACACAACAAATAATAAGAAAAAAAGAAAAGAGAAATGGAAAATTTTAAATTGTGGTGTTGCCATGCAGAAAAGTTGCACATTATGAATCGCATTTTGTATTGTAATATTGTCTGCTTTTGTATTAAAAGAAGCATTAATAGGGAATGTAAAACACAGCAACCAGGCAGGCAGCACAGAGCATGTGTGAGTTATACTTTAACCAAGATTAGTCTTACGTACAGTTTTCTCTTGTACGGTAGCCCGAGTAGTTTTTCTGAACCCAGCTGCATGTCCTTCGTCTATTCTGAAAGATGGCTAATGGGGGAACAAAGGGGGAAGAGTGAGCAGAAGTAAACGAGGGAGAGATGCTCACTGAGTCGGCCAGCCCTCCCCGGAGCAGGACGGGCAGCACCTCTCCTCCTCGCTGCTCAGAGCTGCTTTCTTCCAGCTCTCAGCCATTTTGGAGGGAGGAAAAGTGGCTGCTTTCTCTCTCCCTCTCTCACTACGTGGCAAAGCTTTGAAAAGCTTTCGGCTGCTGTGTTGTAGCAGCAGAGAAGACACACTTTGCAGCTAGCACTTTGGAAATAATATGTATGCAAGGCAAAAAATATCTGACGCGAAACAAAAACCTGCTTCCATCTTGACTTTTTTTAAAGTGAATTTTTGTTTCCCCGGCGATCAGCAACTAAGCTTATCTTCTCCTTGCTTTTCCTTTAATAACTTTCGTTTTAGTTTTTTTTTTTTTAAAGGTACTTTCCATCTTCTCCCTGTAAAGTCATATCTTTTCTCATTTCTCAACTTGATTTTATGTAACAGAGTGTAAGACAAAGGGATATGTCCAAATTTTGGCAGCACTAAGAAGAGACAGAGCTGCAGCCAAGGATCCTGCTGGGATCCAAAAAACCAAGCAGAATGAAGCACCAAAAAAAAAAAAGAAAAAAAAGAAAAAGAAAACACCACCCTTTCTTTGCTTGGTCACAAATTCCACTTTCTCTGTAGCCAGCCCTGCGCTACAACTCCTCCTCATCCACATCTTACCGCATTCAACCTTTTGCCATTTCTCTCTTGCCGTACCTTTTTTTTTTTTTTTTTTTTTTTATAGCCGATTTGAGGTTTTTGTACCCAGGAAAACGGTGACTGAACAGCGGGTTATGAGGGCGTAACAGAGAACGAAAAAGGAGATTTTAATCATTTTAATTTTGGGTGTTATTTGGAGATTTTTATTTCATGTTACTGTCACTGAACTGTTGGTGTGTTGCTTGTAGTTTTGCAGTTGTTTGTGTGCTCTACTTTAAGGGTGTGCTTGGATTACCACGTGTTTGTGAGTGTGTGGTTTTGGGAACGTGTGTATATGGATATCTTATCTCTGAATTGTTTGACTGTTAGACTGTTCTGTTCACAGCGTGTTCGTAATGATTTATATTTGTATTTTTATAGGTTTTTTTTTTTTTTTTAAATTTACGCTGAAGCACTGGCCTACACTAGTCCTCAAGCCTGCCTTCATCTGATTCCAGAGGACGTTGGAGCATCAGGTCCAGCCAGTTCCCCACTGGTATGTCAGCCATTTAGAGTACTATTAGTTTTCTTTCTGTGGAGCGGTTTCTGACCAACACCATCTGATCATTTCTATCACAGTGCATGTCTTTTTATGGTTTTCGCTGTTATTTGTTTTTCTCGCTAAATGTTACTTTGATTTTACGTTCGATGTTGATGAAGACGTTGCGGAAATGCGTAATTTCCTAGACTGTTACACTGAATACATTTATAAACTGCCCTTTTTATTTAGGAATGTTTCTGGCGTTATAATTTAAAGTCTGAGAGCAGAATACACAATGAATCTGTGGCTGTGGCATTGATGCTGGTGAATGCACTTGCCCTTGCTCCTTTTTCTAGGAGACACTATAAATCATCTTGCAATGCTCTTTGGGAATTTTTTTTTCATATTGTGGTATTTCTTGAAATATTTCATGCAGCTTAAAATTTCACACACACACACACACACATTTATTTTCTACTGATTAAGGATTCAAACTGCCCTTTCGTAGCAAGGCTTTTGTGATTTTATGTCCAGATGTTAAACAACGTACAATACATTACTGTGTGATATTTAAGAGAAAAATAAGTGTTGGCCTCAAAGGAATGCGATCAGCAGGTTACACAAACACCTCGTTCACCTCGCAGTCATGTGCTTTTGCCTGTTCAGTGCAGCATGGTGTAATTTTAAGGGTCGTCTCTGTTGGATGTTAATGACAGGTCTTACCGCCACATTAAACAAGTCTTAATAAATATAAAATATGAAAACTAATTTAAAGAATCTTTATTTCTCTTAAGTGTGGCCTTTCAATGATTTGTTCCTGAAATATTATGTGTAAAAGTTAAAACTGAATTCTAGCATCTTGCTGTGTTTTAGCTGGAGAAATTCCTCATTCATGTATAAAGTTTTATTAAAACATGTCTTTTCTGCTGTGGCACATTTCCTTCAGCACCAAGTCAGACAAGTGGTCTTTTGACAGAAAAGGTTCGGATCATAGGAAGACACGTTGGCTTGAATGATTTATGGGTTTTGATTTTGTCGTGTGAAAGGGGCAGTGCCAGCTGCCACAAACCCGTAGATCCGAACTTGTGGTGACTGGCTGCGCAAGCTCGTATCTATAGGTATGTGTCTTCCTGGCAAAGGCAGCACCTGTCCAGTGTCTCTGAGAGAAACTGCTGGACTAAGAGGATTGTTCTGAAGCAGGATGTGACTGGACAGTCATAAGGACTGGATCTGCTCTCATTTTCTGTGCTCCAATGATGAAACAGTTGGGTGGTGTTTTCATGCTACTACCCCACCCAGAGTATGAGGGTTGGGCTGTACGCTGGCATGACATGATTTTGATTCATTTCAGCAGGCAGGGCTTCCTCATACAAACATTTAATCATTGTGGGTATTTATGTCATTTGATAGATTTAAAAAAATATTTCCTTTCATGCATAGCTATAGTATGAGTTTGTGTCATGCTATACATCAGTATCAAATAAAGTTTAAAACTGGGTTTGAATCTGTTGTGATCACACACACCTGCAAAGCAGCTTCCGGCAGTTTCCTGCAGTGTTCCGCAGGTTGAGGTAGTAGGTTGTATAGTTCAGAGTGACACCACAGGAGATAACTGTACAGCCTCCTAGCTTTCCCTGAGGAAGCACGACACACTCGCTACACTGATGGATCACTTAAACACCAACGTCTGTGCAGTGCCAGTCTGTGGACAGGTTGTATCACTTGGCTGTAAATGAAGTATCTTTGTGACATCTGTTTTATATCATTTCTGTTTCTTCCGCATACGTTTATAGAGCACACCAAGAGGTAAAGCATCCACGTTGCATGGTCCAGCATGAACATGGGAAACATCTCCTCTTATCTGACATTAATTGTGGCTGGAGAAGAAAATTAAACATTATTACAGAGTGGAGGACAAAGCAAAAAGGAAAAAAATTGTTGGAGAGTTGGAGAAAAGCACCAATGAGCTGTTGCAGTGAGGTTTGTGGGACGCTCTAATGTAAGAGATGCCACTGAAGGGAAACACCAAACAACCGCAGGGGGAAGAGCACGGTCTTGGCAGCCAATTATGTACAAAGTTCAGTTTTACTTAACCAAAACGACATATTTCCTCTGCTCAACTATGCGGTAAAGACACTGCTGTGATCAAAACAGGCAGTAACAACTTTCACTGCTTCAAACCAAGAAAACCACAGACCCCTAACATCATCTAGGTTCCTGACAGCAATTTGGAATACATAGATTTAATTGCTTAATTTGGGGTGTATTCAAGTGAATTTCCTGTGCTTGGAGCTATTAGCTCCTCTCCAAATAAGCATCTTGGTCACATGGTATGGATCTCTTTTTCTTTTTTTTTTTTTTTAACTCCCCCTTAATGATTTTGGACTTTCAGCTGTGAGTAAATGTATCATAATGTCACTCATCAATATGATATTCAAATGAAAGTCAGTGTCAGAAGGTGACCTTTTTTTTTTTGAAAATAAGAAACGCTTTAAGCTATCGGAGGCGGTTACATGAGGAACACGGATATGAAAACAACTTAAACGGCTTCATTTGTGCTTTTCTTACAGTTTTCAGTCTAATAGACATAAGAAGGGGACCCTGTTACAAAGAGACGAGTGTGAGGTAGTGGCGTGGTATGCCACTGTGTGCAGGTCTCTAGTGCAGGGAGTGTCATGGCGATGAAAGACTGTTTCCACTTAAACTCTTTGCTCTCTGTCCCAAGGCCACCGGGTTCGACAGAGGTGGGGTAAGGAGCTATTTGGTCCAGGAGGATGAAGGGGCCCTGGGTACGGGGCAGCTTTTGCAGGAGTCTGAGCATTCAGTTACAGTGGACACACAGCATTAATCTAGTGGGTTTATTTTGTTGGTGCATAATTACATCAATTTGTATATATATTTTTTCCTTAATCAAGCAAGGTTTTGGTTTTTTTTTTTTGTTTGTTTTTTCGGGGGGTTTAGTGGGGGTTGGGGAGGGTTTGCATCCTTTTTTTGTGTTAGCCGTTTCACTGTGATCGTGGGGTATATTACAGTATACAGCAGGAGGCATACTCGAGCCCTCCCTAGCGGCCCTGGCGCATCCAGCCCACCCTCCTTGTGGAATCTAAGTGTCTTAATTGAAAATTTCGATAGACAGTCCCAGTTGGGAAACACTTTGTATTATTCAGATTTTACAAAGAGACAATATTCCAGAGGCACCCAAGTCAGAAATGAAAACTTTAGATGAGAACTGAAAAAGTGAGGATACTTATTTTCTAATTGAGTTAAAAATGATAATAATGATTCACTCTGACACAGAAATCCAGTTACACCAGTCCAGGCAAGAGTGTGATGGTGTGGGATCACACTGATCTCAGCAGTGATCTCTACTGTCACTGATCTCAGCCTATTGTGTGCTGTCCGTCACAGAAACCCTGTTCCAGTAATTCCCTCTTCTCCCCATCTGTCTCGCTTTCCTACCATCTTGTCTCATCTTTTTTCACAAGCGTTTTATGCTATTATACAGGGTCTAAAGCTGATAAAACACAAGACCACCAAGCCACCAGGCTTCCAGTTACATTTCCTTTACCGCTCTCTGAACTGGTGCGATTTCTCTCCCTAGCTCCCTCCTTTTCTCTTGTTCCCACCCTCCTTTTCACCATGAAACGCATGCTGTAATACCGAATCACTCTCACAGACACAGAGGGCGAGGGAGACAGGAACAGAATACTGGACTTGCCGACTGGAAGAGGAAATTCTTTTTTCTTAAATGAACAGGAGCTTAAGAGCAGATATTGTAAGATAAAATGTGACTGCTTATTTGCCTGTTTGCCTTCTTCTTTCTCTCCTCTGCTACTGTACAGCGTGATCTTGTTTCCCTCGTCACTATCTCTCTCTCATTCCTCTACCTTTCTCTGCGTACAGCAGGCCTTCAGAGTCTAAGTGATTTCAGCTGTGGCAGGAAATGAATGGATATTTATTTCTATATCCCCACTGTGCTTCTGCTGTTTCAGTGTTGTATGTGACAGGCGCAGGGAAAAGCAGAGGCTCCACAGTTTCTCTGCCCTGGGGACTTGAGCCTGCAAACCATGAAGCATGTAAGGCAGAGGAGGGAAAGCAATTACACAGGCACGGACTCAGGCTCAGAGGTGTGATATAGCGAGACTAAAGCTCAGAGAAAGAGCAGAAAGAAAATGTGAGACAGATGGAGCCAGGAGACCAGACAGACGGACAGATAGACAGTAGTGTCACATGGAGAAAGAGGGGTGAGTAGCAGCAGGCAGAAGCACCACAGCAACAGGCATTACACATTTTTTCCTATTATTCACTCCTGTAGCTGTTTTGGCGTTTAGTATGCGAGGCTTTTGTTTTTTCACAGCTTGTTTTTATATTCTGAATTGAAATAACAAGAATAATTTATGTTGCTGTGCTTTGTCTTGTTTTTACAGTCTGATGTAGAGCTGTGATTCACGCACACACATTTAGGGACTGCTGGGATTGTACATTATTGTGGCATGTGGCATGGGTGTTTATCTGTAAGGTGAATTTGTACGTGATTTTTTTTTTTTTTTTTTTTTTAAATCCTGCTTTGATTTAGTTCTTTTTCTTCTGGTATTTCTGCTTTCTTACAGTCTCAGTGTGACTTGCTAGTTCTCTCTTGTACGAGTCAGCATGTCTGGGCAGTAGTAGAAGTACAGGCCCATTGATTGCTCCTTTTTCCTTGTGCATGCCATGTTTCTGCCGAACCGTTCTACTATGTACCTTTTGACTTGAATTCAGTTTTATTGTCTATATTTTACATTAATGCTTTGTGTCTTGATTCTTTTTTTGCCTCACTTGCTGATGTCACTGCTGTGTCATTCATACTTAGATTCTTTTCGATTGAAACTACGCTATTCATGTGGCTACTTTAACCCTTTAGGGTGGCACCTGTCCTCCCTTTCATCTCTCCCTGCCTCACTCAGTCTCTCCTTCTTTCATCTCTCTCTTTCCTTTGCTTGTGTCTCTCTCTGGCTGCACATGGTACAGTCTTGCATGTCTGAGCAGCAGACGGCTAGACAGCAGCAATCTGCTTGAGCAGCCTCGTGTGCTAGTCCGAATGATCCAACAAAGCCTGAGAAAACAGCACTGGAATCTTCCTCTGCTACGTTCTTTCTTTCTTTTTTTCCTCACAGATCTCTCTCTTCCCATTTTGTCTGGCCACATTCTGTCTTTCTCTGCTCGGCTGAGCGGCGCAGACACACACAGAGGACTGCGGCAGCCTCCCCCACCTCGGCCGACTGGGTGAGTTTTCCTCTTCCCTTTTCTCCTTCCTCGCATCTCATCTCACTGCTCCTCCCAGCCTTGTACTCGTCCACTTCTTCATCTCACGGGCAGTCAGATTTTGTCCTGTCGACCTGACGAATGAGGTTTCCCTCCATTAAGTCAAGGAGCATGATTGACACATGCGATCCCACAGAACTGACAAGCCGTGTGTATTAGGAGATCTCATTGAGATAGCGGGTGTAAGACAGCTCGGGTTTTTTTTGTTGTAAGGGGTGGAGTTTTAATCAGTGTTTAGACCACGGTAGCCCATTTTTGATCTCCGCTACTGTCTTTGTCATCTGACTGGTATTTGTTAGCGAACAGTGCCAGATTTAGGTTTTCACGATAATTATGAAAGATTTTCTCCAAGTTCTGGCCGGGTCGGACTGTGGCACTGACAGAGAAGCCAAATATGCTGAGGCATTCTTCTGAACATCATGTGAGAGTAAAGTCTGAGTCTGGGTGTGTGTGGCCGTTCGGTGATGAACACAGCGCCGTGTTTACAGTATGCGTGCACATACTAGTGTATAATAGGATTAGGCATTTTAATGTAAGATTGTGTATTAAAGTCTTCATGTGTGCTGTGATACGCTCTTTAAATCATACGCAGAATATCGATTTCATGTTTCCCCCTACAATATA
The DNA here is from genome assembly GCA_028564865.1 of Zenarchopterus dispar. Lineage (NCBI taxonomy): Eukaryota > Metazoa > Chordata > Actinopteri > Beloniformes > Zenarchopteridae > Zenarchopterus > Zenarchopterus dispar. Next base: position 7,800,712 of record JAOWBL010000006.1, on the reverse strand, counting down.
AATCTGAAGATGGATGAACTGTTGTTAATGAATCAATGACTTGCCAGGAGAAACCAGACTGGACATGTTGGCAAAGCTGGGAGGCGGGACACAGCACAGCACAAAGCCAGGAAGAGAGGAAGCCCCTGCTCTGCCTCAGCCTCAGCTGTAGCACTCGTGCAACCAGTGATCCACTCGGTGTTGCATTTAAAAGACCAGACAGAAAGCTATCTGTACCTCTCTCATTCCCTGAGACCCTAACTTGTGACGTTTTGCTGTGATGTGCACGGGTTGGGTTCTTGGGAGCTGCGAGGGGCACTCACACATCTCTGTAACCTAAAACAAAATGAAAAAACTCGACTGAAAGACAACAACCGCAGTAAAGAAGAAACGACCGTGACTTTTTTCCTTTTTTTTTTTTTTTAGCAAGGTCTAGTGGTACGTTTGAACCAGCTCTGATGGGGGCTAGGGGGGTCCAGATGAGGTGAGGTGACATGGCGATACACTGTCACGTTTACAGTATCGTGGGTTATTTGAGGGCTAGACAGATTAAATGAATGAGGAATTTGTGACTGTGGCTACACCCACAGTGTGAAATGTTACACATGCTACCATGCTGTAGGCAAACCACACAAGGACCTCACTCAGCATACAAAAGGCAGCTCAGAAAACACACTACTGTACATTGTGTAAGTAATGCATTTACAGGAAAAACACACTTTGCAAATACCAAGAAGGAAAGGGAGAAAAAAAGACATCCAGTTTTCACAGTTGTCTATGAGTTCGTGATACTTTATTTTGAGAGCAGCACAACGTACTGGTGAGAGCGTGACACTAAAAGCTCAGTACACTTGTGTTTGACCTCATGAAAATTAACATCTGTCTTATTATACTCACTTATGTGTCCATCCTGTTCATTACTTGTGAAGACAAGCACCTGAATACAGACTCGTGCACGCCTGCATCAGAGCGCACAATCATCAGCTATGACGGAGCTGTATTCAGATGCATTATTACATTAAAAGGCTCTTACACTGCTTCCTGTGTTTTAAAGGATGTGGTTGAAGGATAGGATGGCATTCGGTCCAGGTTTTGATGCAGTACTGTATGTGGGGTCAGTCGAGGTCTTCATCTCCTGAGTACCGTTCTATAGCATCATCATTATCACGGTTCCCCTAAACCCACCGCTGCGGAAATGTTTGTGGAGTCAAATGCCTGCTTCTGTAATTGGATCATTTGTGATCACAGTTAACAGCTTCATTTTCAGCCCTCTCCTCCCTATATCCACAGTTACCGTATGTCACCCTTCTGCATTGTCTCACTCTTTGACTTGGCCGTCTCTCAAGTTGCTCTTGGTTTTTCAGGGCGCCTCAGCTTCACGTGAACAGGTGCTGTGTGACGTTCTGCCCTCATTCTTTCATTAGTTCACTAGTTTCATTAGTGCGACGTGACTTTACACTTGCAGGACAGCCAGTTTAGGGTCCTGATACTACTTTAAACTTTTATTTGAAGTCCTTTCAAACCATTTTTGGTACAGTCTGCCATCAGTGTTATATTCATCAATTAGACATTTTTATGCCAAGGTTGAATGTTAATAATCAACACTCATTCACACACACTTAAAATTGAGAATTCTTTATTACACTCTGGTTTCAGATCCTTGTGTGAACATAGAGCTTTGAAATGGGATCTGTGTGGCACGTTTTGCAAGCCGTTTTTTAAAATGATTTTTTATAAAGAAAACAAATCAGCATATTTAGGATGGCAGAGCTTCCTAGCAAATAAGCAGTATGTATGGTAAAATCTGACTGCTCATTTCTGTAGGATTTGTGATCTCGAACAGCTTGAATCTTCTTGATCTGTCACCACCATTCTTGCAGATGGCCCACTGCTGCTGACAGCTCCATATGATCACAGGCATACTGTGACATTTAAGCTACGGAGGTTTGTCTGCTATAATTCCAACCCAAGAAAACTTTTTAATGAGATTTATTCTCAGTAATTGTACACCGCCTGTACAATTCTCTTCTTTCACATGTCTGCAAACAGAGTGATAATGGGTTTTTCTTTTGGTCATTTTTTTTTTTACCTTTACCTAATATGTTTGCCTTTGAATTGTAAATGTGAATATAAATGTTTTTTTTTATTATTATTTTCATCATGGACAAACGGGTCTGCGTCAGTGGGTCATGAGGTCAATGTTTTTCTTTTATCGGCACAAACGTGCAGACAAGGGGTGCTGTAGACCTACATCCAGACACACGGCAAGAAAGGCGTAAGGAACAAGAAATGTGCTGAATTTTTCCAAATGTCATCTTAATGACTATAAGCATGTAAAAAACAAAAAAGCGTTTACACCAGAATATTATTACGTATTAATATGTGTGCACGTGACTGGTTAGGACCTCCCACAGGATTGTAAAAGCTTTTTTTTCCCCTCCATCAATTAAATGGCTGACCACTGAGAGAAGGAGAGACGTTTTGGTTTGTCTCCATGACGCCCGAGTCACTGGCAGGTTTAGAGGTGTGCATACAGTAGCGGTATTAGCACAGAAAGGAATGACTGACACAAGAAACAAAGCAAATACTACTATGAAGCCTTTGACTGACAGTACACTAGCTTATCCTATTTTTAGTGATTAATGAAAAATAGACCGTGTTGCATAATCCCTATTATTTTTGCCGGGGGCATATGTTGAGCAGATAAATTTAACTCAAAGCTGAGCAGTGCAAGTGCAGCACTTGACAACAGCCATTGCGCAGTGAAGGTAGAGATGTGAGGAGGGTGTAGCCACAACAGGGTCGAACCAGGCCTGCGTTTGTTCTGGTTGTCGAATTAAAGCAGATTCAGTTAGTTTTTATTGTTGTCTGTTTTGATGAGAGGACAACATGTCCTGGAGTTACAGTGCATTTGATTGATGTACGTGAAGCAGTACGACTCTAAATCATAAAATAAGAACATCTGTTGCATTCCTTGCCTTCGTGTCGCAGCTTCTTTTTTCTGTTTCTTATCAGCTTTCCCTTCACCTGTCATTTCCATCCCTGCTCTGTGACCCCACTCGGGCTGTTGCAGAGTCCTGAGATGCTCTTTGCTCCCTGACTCACATTTGAATCCAGCTCTGTGGTTACAGTAGCTGCTCCAGCTCCAGCTCCAGCAGCAGCAGGAGCAGGTGTGTCTACCTCCTGTGCTGCCCCTCCTCCCTCCTTCCTGTTCCCTTATCACTGCAGTACGGCAGCTCTGTCTGGGAGTCAGCCATTCCATTGTTCTCGCACCCCCCCCCCCCCCCCTTCACCTATCGGTGCTCCTGGGGGTTCTGGCGCCACTCTGCCCGCTCCACCCTATGGATGGGACCGGCTCCAAATCACTATGATACCGGGCACTTTGGTGTCCTGGGCAGGTTCTGCCCACAGCTTTCTGCCTCTTTTCTCCCTGGACAGAGCTTACTACACTCTCCACTGCAGACCGCCGCCATCTTGTTGCTGCCAGTCTGCCCGCCTCTGCTGCTCTCAAACTTTCTTGTCTAATCCAGCTTTAACTGTTTGCCAGCATATCTGCCTTGTCGCAGTTTTTTTTTTTTTTTTAATTGCATGCCTGTCCTGCCTTTGCGTAGCTTCATCACAACATTTTATTTCGTTCAGGCTAAAGGACACATCTGGAATGCTGAAGTGAGTGTTGTCCCAAAGTGAACGCTACACACATATTTATACTTTTTTTTTTTTTTTTACACTTTTGTTTAAAGCTTGTTCAGCAATATAGATACAATCCACGTAGCCACAACCAGGCTGAATTCAGTAAACTTCCACACATATGACACACATATGAGTTATTTTATTAGAATGTCTTACTGTAACATACTACACAATACAACACAATTAAAACAAGTTTAAACAAAGTCATAAGGATTTGAATGATGTTATGAAAAAGTACTATCTCTTCTTTGCATGTATGAAAATCAAAAGTATGATGCACAATCAAGAAGTGGGCGGAGATTCTTTATTTCCATACACTGGCCCGCTTGAAGGGCACAGCATGCCTTGTATTTTGCGTGTGCCTCATTGTAGGTATATACAGTTTTTTTTACACCTTATATTTATTTTTGTACATTTTGTACTTTTCTAATGTTATATGTGGTGTGTTTGAAAGTAATGCAGTTTCGATTCTCAGTATGTGTAGTACATATGGCAGTAATGATAATAAAGCTGACTTCGACTTTGATACCAAAGAGTAGCACACACTAAACTGAAGCAAAAACACTTGAATGGTAATTTTATTCTTCAATATCTGATATTTCCTCATCTGCAGTTTGGCAATAAACAGTTGGTCTCTCTTTTAGACACATTTTTGACATGAGTCAAATTAAAATGACCCAGATTGTCTAAATACTGGGCACAGAAAGGAAAGTTGAAGTAATGTAACAGTAAGCTAGGGGTTATACTTGACCGACACAGACAACTCCCCAGAAGAAGTGAATAAATATTTTTTTTCTTAAAGAAATTGTAGATAGTATTGAGTGTAAATAAAGTTTAAAAAAATCCAAAAATAGTCACACTAACATTTCATTAAACTCTCTTAACTTAGATTATACATTCGCTGTTACATCGTTTCAAGAAGCTTCTGCGAAGACACAACATTTATTTCCGTCCAGAGTTGCAATCATTTTTCACCAAGATCTTTTACTGATGACGGGAGAGTCGGACCTCTGCGCAGTCTTCTCCAGGACATCCCAAAGATTCCCAGTGGGATTCGGGTCTAGACTCTGTCCAGACCCGAATCCATGTGTGAAAATTATGTTTCATGCTCCATGAACCACTCTTTCACAGTTTGAGCCCGATGAATCTTGTCACTGCCATCTTGGAATATGCCCGTGCCATCAGAGAAGAACAAACCCATTTATGGAGTAACCTGGTCATTCAGGTAGTCAGCTCACCTCATTCTTTGGATGCATAACATCGCTGAACCTGGACCTGCCCAACTACAGCGACCTCAGATCAAAGCACCACCCCCACAGTCTTGTACGGTAGTAGGCATGATGGGTTCACTACTTCATCCGCCTCTCTTCTTACCCTGATCTGCCCAGGACTCTGGAACGGGATAAATCTGGACTCATCAAGACCTTCCATTGCTCCAGAGTCCAGTCTTTAGCCTCCGTATCACATTAAAACCTTTTTCAATGATTAGTCTCACTGACAAGTGGTTTTCTTAAGGATACACAGCTTTTTATTCCAAGTTCCTTGAGTTGCCTTTGCCTTGCACACGTGGAAATACTCTATACTCTATAAAGCAGAGCTGGGACTTCTGCTGTTGTTGTTTTTTTAACAATTTGATTGTGGCAAACGTTTAAGGTTGTTTAAGAAGTGAGAAGCTACTTACCACATCAGTTAGGGTTAAATAACTTGTTGCCAGCTGAAACATAATTACCTTTACAGCAATTTTCCAGTGGGAGGCTCCTACCTATTTGCGCAGTTAAATCCAGGTGGTGACTCCTTTTTTTTTGACAGGTAGTGTAAATCCCCTTTATGATGCAAGCAAATTACCTGAATTTTTTTGCTGAACTGCAAAGTTAAAGTGAGTCATGTTGAATTCTCTTTCTTTTTCTCGGTACAAAACACTTCTTTTGCATTTACCAAAAGCTTGGTGTTAAATTAAAGGATACAGATTCACAGAGCGTATTTCATCTTATAGAATAGCTGGATTTCACTGTGTTTCTGTTAAAATCTTATAGATGTGAGTAGGTGGAGGCCAGAGTGATACAGCAGGGAGTTCAGGAGGTCTTAAATCCTCTCCGACGCTCTGCCAAGAAGATACCATCCTAATGAAATCATAAAGACCATGAAGAAAAAAACAAGCCACCTCCAGAGAATTCATCCACGTATCCGAGCTTGGCAGGTTTGCTTTTATGGATAAATGTGCACTGTGGCTCCACACTTATGTGGTGTTTATAAGCTCAAAGGCTGCTGTTTTTCAGGTTGCCACCTTTTACCTGGTGTTCACCTTTTCAGGTGGAAAAGAGCCGTTCAGTCACGGCAGCTGGAAAAGCGCAAATCTCAGTAGTATTTAATATGAATGATGGTTCAAGAAAAAGCAGCATGCAGTTAGATCTAAAAGTATTTTGACAATAAGAGTTTTATTGATTTAGCCTTTACACGCAACCACAAAAACAGCCAAGATGTAATCGTAGTGTAGACTTTTAGCATTATTTTGAAAGATTTTACAAAAATATGGCATTGAGGAATTAGTCATTTTTGGTAGTTTCATTTATAAGGACTCAAAAGTATTTAGATAGAGTGACATCACTATAAATATAAACATTAGTTTTAAATGTTTGGATTAAAATCCTTTGCAGCCAGTGACTACCTGAAGTCTGGAGCTCATGGACATCACCAAACTTGGACTTTCTTCCCTGGAGATACTTTATCAGATCTTCACTGCAGCCACCTTCAGTTGCTGCTTGTTTATGGGCCCGTCTGTCCTCAGTTATGTCTTTAGTAACTGAAAAGCTGCTCTGTTGGATTGAGATCAGATAACTGACTTGGCATCTGAAGAAAATTCAATTTCTTTGCCTTCAAAAAGTCTTGAGCTGATTTTGCAATATGTTTAGGATTATTGTCCATCTGGGTTGTAAAGACACATCCTATCAGTTTTGTAGCATTTGTCTGGACGTGAGGAGAGAGTATACCTCTACACATCCCAGAATTCATCATACTACCTCTGCTAGGGTCACATCATCAATAAACACCAATGAGCCCATTCCACCAGCAGCAATATGTATTTCCATACCATAACACTGCCTCCGCCATGTTTTAAACATGATGTTGTAGACTTTGGACCATTGAGCTATTATTTCCTCCTCCACACATTTAGAAGTTTATGTTGATTTCATCTCCCCAAAGAACCCGATTCCAGCCCACTGGAGGCTTTTTAGATGTTTTCAGAAAAAGTAATGTAGCTTTTCGGTTCTTGAATGCTACCAGTTGTTTTCACCTTGTTTTAAATGCTCAGTATTTAAATTCATGAAGGTTTTGATGGTAATACAGCTAACCTTCTCCAGACTATTCTTGACTTCTGTTGATGTTATGGAGGGTTGTTTTTTTTTCACCAACTAAAGGGTCCTGCAATCATCCACTTCAGGAGTCTTCTATGAGATATCTTTAGATGTTGATGAGTTCACTACTGCGTTCTTTTCAAGAATGCACCACCCCAAAGGTTTTTGCTTTTTCTCTTGTAAGGCAACCCTCTGGCGGCTAGTTTTCGGGCAGGTATCTCAAGCAGGGTTTATGGTCACTTTCACCCCTTCTGCCTGATTAATTCACTTTGTCTTGTTCAAAAATCTTTATAATGAGCATTAAGTACTTGTTTCTCTCACCTACCAAGCTTGTTGCTGCTCTTAAAAACCCCATCTTTACTCCCACTGTAAGGTTAACGTCCCTACAGAAGCCAATAAATTGGGAATGATCTGAACCTAGTTGCACATTTGCCTGAAGGGACGGCAACGACGGTTTGTTTTTGTGGCTTGGTTCATTTTTATAGATAAGCATTGTGCCCAGATGCATAATCCAAATGACCGGCTTTTACTGAGCCAGCAGTGACACAAAATCTTAAAGCTGAAGTGGTTAGCACAAGGCAAAATCAAATTATGAAATATCTAATATCTGACATCCATCCATCAGCTTGGCAATACATGCATTTCAGATACACAAAATAACAAAACTAAAAAGACTCATAGTGTTTCGTGTACTGAAATACATCAACACATTTCATGTAGTACATACAACAATAGAGATTTTTGGTGACAAAAAGTGTAAAAGTGGTAGTAAAAGTATTCTTAACTAGGTATTTCCTAAAATAACCAAACAGTGGTAACATGATGAAGCTTCTTTTTCTAATTTTCCTACAGTTATTTGATTAAAATACCTAACACTCGATTCCTTCAGCCAGTCAGTCATGGTATCTCAATTTCATATCCTTATAATTGAAGTATTTTCTAACCGTGGTGCTTCCAAGCAAAACATAGTTGGCAGTTTGATTCCAAAAATGTTTGTGTTTTCTTGAAATTCGGCGAAGACATTAGTATTCATCACTGAACTAACCATAAATTAAAACCTCACTGATTCAGAACATAAATGCTTTAACATTTTTTTTTTTTTGCTTTTTGCAGCAACAAAGTAAATATCAAATGCCTGGCATGGAGCAGTTTGTACGTGGAATGTAGAAAAATTGGAGGCACTCAGTGATGGAGACCAGATGTTTGAGTTATGCATAAAAATCAGATGTCTACAGTTGCTTCTTGGTACTGCATGAGATTAATGCAGCCAGGCACCAGCTGCGGCATCTACTTAATAAACTTTTGAAAGCTTTGTCAGATATGAAGTCTTGAAAAGAACCATTCGTGTACCGGATTTGGAGATCTGGCATCAAAGAGCAGAAACGGAATTAGAAAAGATGTAAATGCTTACGTTGAGGGGTTTTTGTGAGAACTTGCTCACGAGTTACCGTCACCTTTAAAATCTTTCTCGTAAAGGAACCTTACTGAACCTGAGCAGTCAACTGATTCACAGGGGTGTCAACCAAGGGGCTGGTCAAAAATTGAAGTACTCTGTGGGACAGCAACAATAATTGAAGTTAATTTATTTTATTTTTTGTGACACCTGATGAGTTGTTATGGGCTTTTCAGTCTCTTTTCAAAGAGAGTAGAGAGTTTTGTTCATATCGGTGGTTGCAGTTCAAAGTCATTCCAGGTGGGAGTTGGACTCTGTTGGGGTTCCCTTTGTCATCAATTTTGTTCATAATTTTCATTGACAAGATTTCTAGGTGCAGCCAGGGGCTGGAGCGGGTCCAGATTGCTGGTGTCAGGTTTCACCTCTGCTTTTTGAGAATGGTGTGATCTTGTTGGGTTTTAATTTTGCAGCGTGTTGTACGTGCACTCCTTCCTAGGAGGCAGCAGAACATACACATGAACTCATCGTCTCCTCGCACTGTGGGCTGTTTCCCTTGTTCCTTCTCACTGCTTTTTTCCCTCATTGTGCATACATTTACACACACACTTGTCCGTGCCTCACACACATGTTCATGCACACAGCCACACCGTCTTTTGTTTGGTGTCAGACAGCATTGAAGGCAGCTTCTCTGGCCCTTCTAAGAGGAATGTTAATATGCCTGCTCTGGTCTCTCGGGGGACGCAGAGAATGGACTCTGGCTGCTAATGCACTGTCACAGCGACCCGACCGGCAACTCTCACATAGCAAACGCAGAGCCGCTGCTAACTATAAATGCATCACAACTTACTAAATCATTGCTTCAGATTATTTCCTCATATCAACCAAGCTTGAGCTGTTGGGCAGATGGCCGCACACTTCACTCGAAAATATATTAGGAGACAGAGGGGTTCATGATCGATTCAATGACTTTGAGGTGTCCAGATGTTGTACTCAGAACCCCCCCCCCCCCAAATCATCAAATTTCAAACACAATGCTTGACACCTGGTATGACGTACTTGATATGCTGTTTGGGTTTTACTGGACGTTTGCTGTGCATTAGCAAACACTCTCCTCTGTCTACGGTACAATACTTGAGAAATGTTGTGGTTTGTTCAGATGCAGGTTTTCAAATCTAATCCATGCTTGCCGTGTTCTTTCAAAGCCAGATTTATGCTTCTGTGTCGCAGCGATGCACGTCAGGTACACTCTGTCCCCAAGCTGGCGCTGGCGTTTATACTTCTGTATTATTGTTTGCATCGCTCTGTAATTACAGCACCAACCACTAGGCGGCAGTATTGATTCTTTTCTGCAGCACCGTAGGTCTCAGTGTCGAGTTTCCTTTTCTTTACTTTGTGTATGTAGCTCAAACACAACAACAGACTAAATCAAAATATTTTACTCAAGTTGGAACTGAAAAATGTTAAACATCCATCGTTTTTACGGACATTGCAGCAAGCTATCGTCCTTTTAACCTTTTCCAAATTGTTGGGTAGCAACAACTGTTTTTCTAAGATCACTGCTTATGTCTTACCTCATTGGTACTATGTTATCACACACTTTCTGAAAACCAGCAAACTGCCAAAACATCTGCATTAATAGAGATGAAAACAGTAAAAGTGCATCTCACTTGTCCGTGCAGCACCTGACTGTTACTTATTCTTTTAATTATTATGGAGGCAGTAAGGGTGTGCACACTTTTCCACTGGGCCTTATTCTCGAAATCCAAGTAAATCTGTGAGGGGATTTGCATATGAATCAACTGACTAAAAGCCTTCTCCAGATTCACAAACACCATATAAAACTCTGATTTGATCGTAAGAAGGTGTGTATGCTCATGAATGCCAATGAATCGCAAGCTGACTCCCGTTGCTCATTTATGTAAAGACGCATCCTCAATCTCCATGTCTGCCTGTGGACATGGCACACGCTAAAAAACGAGAACGAAAGAAAAAAACACAGACGCAGCCATAATGGTAAATTTCATGGAAGTGGTGGAAAGAAAAAAACATTTTATTTTGCTTTTAGTACGCTGACAGAAAGCAGCTTGGCAAACACCAGGAAAGAAGTGAATGGCAAAAAAAGAAAAGAAAAGAAAAGAAAAGCTTCAACAAAACTCTTCTGCAGACAACCAACTGCATTGTCTCTACTTTTGTAGAGAGCTTTTTATTTATTTATTTATTTTATCAGAACTCATACCTGATGCAGACAGATGCTACCACAGGAGTCAGCACCGAACTTCAAAGGTGAGCTTATACTTTTATGTTAGTTTTTAAATCACTATGCTTTGTGGCAGCCAGGAGATTTATTGCTTTTAAAACACATTTTAAGAAATGGAGGTAAGAATAAAATTTATAGCTCATTAAGGTTACTTAAAATTTGTTTTCCCACAAACCTGGTACTCTTTGAGGTAAAGTGGGGAAAAAAAATCTAAATGTGTAATAGTTCTAATTTATTCTCACATTTAAGAAAACACGTTTTAAAACTCCCCGTGTATTGTAGTAATAACAGACCACAAAAGGTATTCATGTTAAAGTTTTATAATGACAAGCAATATTCATGTGCACTCCTCATTTACTCATTTACTCAGTTGCTACGTGTGGTCACGGGCAAAGATTTATTTTGTACTTATGAAAAGTTCGATACTACCAACATTTTCATGAATACTAAGGATCATAGTTTATGTACAAATTTGTTGTTTATGATGCTGACACAGCATAATTGAAGCTCACTTTTAATACATTTAGGCTATATTCTTAATTACAAATAATGAGAGTGTAATATTTCATATGTTGTGTATTTCTAGAGGAGATTTATCATTACATCTATAATTTTTTATTCTTACCAACCTTTTTATTATGCCCCGATGTGTAAAATCTTAAAATTGAAAGATGATAGACTTTATTTTCCACATGAATGTGTGTCAGGTGAGCAGGCAGATGTAAATATTATCAACTCTTTACTTAGGTAAACACATTTGGGCTGTTTTATTTCTCTGCAATGATGTGAATTTAAGAGACTGAGAATTTTTCTGGGAAAGATAAAGCTGAGTTTATTTAAAGAGCCAACCTAAAAAGAAATAGATCCAATCTGTTCCTTAATTTGGAAAATAATTGATTGATTTTTATTTTCTCTTGGCTGTGTACTCTGCATTTTATTTTATGAAAAAGCGAAAAACAAGTTTTGGAGTGAATAAGCATTCAGACTCCATGCTGTCATAGAAGATGGATGCAGCTAAGCATCCATCTTCTATCAGTATTCCTTCAGATGATTCAACAGTTTTACTTGAATTCACCTGTCCACATTAGAGTTCATTAGTAGCAATTATGACGACACATTATCTATACATAGAAGGTCAAGCCAAGCAAAAGCAGAGTTATAAGGCTGAAAGAAATGACAGATAACCATGTCAGGACAGCTGGTGAATAATGATATATTTTTATCCTTTAAAAATAATATTGTGAGGTAATACTCCTAAGTTCACATTCCTCCCTTGATTGTGGATCTACATCCCACAGTCAGCAGACTGTGGCCAGATAAACTATTGGCTTATTTCTCAGTGTTAACCTCTATCAACATGTCATGTGCTTTGGAAAAGCATCATGGGTTTACTGGGTCTTCAGTACCTCTCCTGTCTGCACTACATGCTTAAAGCTGGGATTATACTCCCTTAAGGCAGCTCAAACACAAACATTTAGTTTATTATTAATTTATTACAGTGTATTATAATCTAATCTGTGGGCATAATATATAGACATATAATAAACCAGAATCTTTACTTATGTTGGCAAACATTTTTTTTTCTATTTGCATTTTCATTTCACACATTATTTCACATTTGATTGTCTGTATCCTTTAAACATGAAACATGAATATCATGCATGTTATGATATATCTCCTTGAGGTATAGTTAATGCTTTTATATTTTAAAAAAAACAATGTGGGACTTGCTCCTTGGAGAGAATAAAATGAAAAGAAATACAACTTATACAGCCTCCCTCCTCTGCTGTGCTTCTGCACGTCCTCCAGAGCCTTTTGCTTTGAGTTTTGAGGCTGTTACGTGCAAGCAGGCCAGTGACCCCCAAACGGTTTTTAGTTGTAACCAGGTAGACTGACACCATCTAGACTCCTCCAGGATGTGAAGACACTTTCAACAAAGATACATATTTTAAGTCGTCAATTTCTCTCCCATGCAAGTTATGTTAAATAATGGTTTTCAGTTGTCTGTAGCAGTGAACATACATGGTTGTCTCATTTTGTCTATTATGTCTGTGAATCACTTTTTATTAAAGGGTTCTGTGCAGCGACTGCACATCAAGTTTTAAAATACAGTCTGTTTGATGCAGAAACCAGAATCAAAGTTTCACTTGCATTGTAGACAAAATGATCTAAACTGGATCATGACAATAAACTTATTGATGCTGAAACATTTAAAAATATCCCCCCCAAAAAAGGCACTGTGCAGACTCTCAGGCCCTGTTTAGACTTGTCACTGGAGAAATCTGATTACAAGCTGCCATCACTTAGCAGAGGTTCGTACCTGGCATTAAAATGTGTCCCCAAATTCATCTTTAGTGGTGGGATCTGATCTTACCACTCTATATGCAAATAAACATGGTCATTATTTTTGCCTGCGACCACCAGATGCTTTGTTCACCAAAGACAGCAGCTGGGCCTGACTCTGGAAAACTAAAGACACCTGGAAAGAACAAGACAAAAAAGATCCACCACAAACTTTTTTTTCCCAAATTTTATTCAACAGAGGAATTGATTAGTACAAATCAGGGTGTTTAAGCTAGCAATACAAGGACCGATAGGATATACCACAACAAAAATAAGAAATCATACCACTACTACTAAAAAGGATAGAATATGACTAAACAGTTTTGTTGGGATGGAGTTCAACAAGCATGTTGGATATTTATGAGCCCTGATTATCTCAGACAGATTGATAGAACAGACAGTGTATAAATAAGAGTCTACATGAGATTTTTTTCCTCATTTTTGGAAACTGTAGTATTCAACATTGGAACTGTATCAACAGTGGGACTGAAAGACTCGTGTTTTTTTCCTCTAATAAAAGCTATATTATCATCAAAAGAAATCCTTATAGAAATCATTGCTACCAAGTGCAAAGTGAATCTATTGTTCAGCAAAGCTGTTATTCTTTGTCAGTCTGCTCTAACAGCATGCAGGGTCTTTTTCCCCACCTCAAAATCCGATTTTGACATTTTGGACTAAATGTTGCACTCAATATTTGGTTGATTGTTCATTGTCTGTGTGTCTGTCATCCAGACACCCAGTGGTGTGTCGAAATGCAGTAAAAATGAAAATGGCTTTTATGCTGAAGTTGATCACTCCACTGTTACGTGGACTTTATTGTGTATCTCTTAATTGTTATATTAAAAAAAGATATCACATAAAATGTAATTTTAAAGAAATCTTGCAAGTTATGTTTCTCTTCCAGAGGTCAGGACAAGGTCAAGTAGCTGATTGTGATTGTGAGTGGGTTTTAATTTGAATTTATTTTAAAAAGCACTAATTTCAACAATGAGTAAACACCTTACTCACTCTCGACATTTGTATAAATATTTTAGTCACCTGCTACAATGATTTTGTCCCTGTTTAATCTTTTGAAAGGTTGAATGAGTTACATACTGAGCATTGTTTGTTTAAACTGACTACATATATTTTACTAAGGAAATAATGTTTATAAGTAAAGTTAAAGTAGAAGTTTGATCAAGAGGACATTGAAGAGAGAGATCTTACGTTTAAAATTCTGTATTAGATTAAATATGATGTGGAGGTGGCAGCAAGTTGCAGTTAGACGGCGTCATGTCCGCCTGGACGCTAATGGAGTTTGTGGTAACAGAGATGGAGCTAACACAAGAGAAACTGTAATTGTTGTAGAGACGATTACTTCTGACTGACCTTATCCAAGTGCAGCATGGATGGTTGGTTCTCTGTAACAGCTGACTAGGTAGAGAAATGAACTGGTGGTGAAATCAAGAGGGATGTGGGGATGTTAGCAATCGAGACAGCTTGCCTTGACTAACCCTCTTGCTCAGATGAGTCCCATCCCTCCAGAAGGGCAAGAATCAATCCCAAAATATAGTTCAAATTCCCAACAGAAGTCATCTTGTGAGCCTTGCTGGAGCACTGGACCCACATGTGAAGGCTGACCCATCTAACCAGTTGTATTTTTCTTGTTTCCTTTTATTTTGCTGTTCTGGGTGTTTTGGGGCTAGTATTTGGCAGCGGGTCTGTATACACCAGCCAATGACAGCACACAGGTGTAAGGACTATAAAAACATATTAGACCGGTTCAAATCCCACACACATTCATGCTTGGCTAGCACAACGTGGACATTCACATAAAACACACTCTCAGTGGGATTGTGTTGAAGTCGGTCCGAGTTTTATTTTTGAATTTAAATCCTAACCACTGTGAAACCATCGGTACATTTTGTCTTATTGATCTGATTGACTGCTTTATGTTACTGATGATTTTTTGTATTTTCTTGAACAACAATGTTGTTTTTTATGATGAGAAGATTATCTCTCCATTGGGTTTTATATTGCATGTGTAAGGAGGATTTATGTAAGTCACACCTTGCCTGGTGACACGCTTTAGATTACCTATAAATCACCAGTTTTGGCATGAAATCACCTGGACTCCGATGACAGCAGTGAGAAGACTCGCTCCAGTCAAGTCCAGCCCGTGTTTCTCTGTTCACCAGGGTGTACTGCTTGTGGCTAATGTGGTAGGTGGGACTCGTCCTAAAGCAGTTGTAATAGTTGAGCTAAAGTGTGTAAAAGCATAAGAGAAATGTGTATAATCAAGAAAATTCTCATAAACAAGGTGAATTACCAACATTAATAAAGTTGAAGCTTATCCCTGCCCCTTTAGGATGGCTGTTAACCTTAATAATAGTAATAAGGCAAGTAATATGGCTCTGGAGGATGGGTTGGTGGGTGTCTTGGGTCGCTGGGACATCAGCACACTGTAAAAACAAAAGCTGGAAGTGTTCACCTTCATGGGATTCTTACTTTCACTCGTACTACAATAAAAATGAACAGCCCCACACAACTTAATCTCTTTTTAATATGAACTAGTGTTAGACCTTTACCCACAGCTCAGAAGCCATTCTCAGATACCATCTACCAAAATGACATCTGAAACAACTAGTAAAATGAAGATGGTTGATATCTCCACTAGGACCCCAGTCTCTGGACCTGCTGTTCGCGGTATATCAGGCTGCTGCTACTAGCATTGCCCAGATATACAGCAGACTTGCACTTGGAAGGTTCCTGTGATGATCTGCCATGGTTTTCAGCTCCTTCGGCAGATCCCTGCTGGAGGAGGCTTTGAGGGTAGAAGATGGAAAGATCCGGTCCTGCTTTTTTGCATTTCTAGATTTTGGACATTCACTTCATCAGATCCTTCGTCTTATGGCCCTCATGACTGCGTAGGATTTTGCTGAGCTTGGGCTCATCTCCACAAGGCTCTCACTGGACCTGGGTCTTACTGGTCTCAGGAACTTCACGGAGGTCTATGCTGGCAGGGGAAGTGCTCCAGAGTGGGTAGTCTATAGCAGGGTGGTCTTCATAGACCAAGCACATAAATGTTGAGATTCTTTAGAGGATGATGTTATGTTAGTTACCCCAGTACCTTTGTTTACGCCTCAAAAGTAGATGCTTATTAGGTCATTAGTGTTTTATCATGAAGGAAGACTAAAGTTTTCATTGCGATAGTTGTCTGAAGTTTTTACAGTGAAAAACGACCACCCACCTCTGAAATGAGATGCTCTGGCACAACCAAATTTGTACTGTCCCGGCCCTTACTGGCAGGGTTTGGACTGGTGGACTGGTCCTTGAGAGGGGAACTTTCAGCTTACCAGAGCCTGTTGTAAGGACTACAAGGGAAGCATGTCCATCATCTACTAAAGCTGTGACCTCATTCCCTTTGGGGGGTATTTACTACCTGATGGAGGTTTACATCACTGCATCCAGAAAATCAAGGTCTTTGAACACTCCTTGCTGGATGTAGGGAGGTCTGCAGGTACTTTAGGTATGTGAGGTACAGTTTGTCACTGACTGGCAACTGTATAATTTTCTTCTTTCTGGTTCAGAGATGTCCAGTCAAGACTTGGTAAATGACCGGGCCAGTTCACATCTCAAAGTCCTACTTAAATGCAAGTCTGGGTGACTATCTGATCACATGTTTTAGTCTTGGGTTGGTCTTTTATGCGTCAGACTAATTAAAGCATCTCTTCAGTCCTTCAGGCTTTCGTTTCACATCTTGCAAGGCTGGCTGGTATGTAAATATTTTACTTTTGTAAATGGTTAATTCACTGCATCAGGTTTGTTAGCTCTGCACTATTTCATCACCACATGCCTTAAAAAGCTACCTCGTATACTCTCGGTAGCAGAGTAGAGAGATTGTCTCTCTTCACTCAGTGAAGGTTACAGAGTAACCACACATTAAGCTGCATTCAGAGGCAACTCAGCCATCTGAGTTTTCCCATCTCCAGCTGGTAACCAGATGTAATACAATGCAGCTTTCCTAGTTGTAAACAGGAGACCAGGAAGGCAGGAATAATAATGATAATATTAACTTCCTTTTACTCAACAAAAAATACCGGACCTACACCATATTCACAAAGAGCAGAGAAGAACCAGCCACAGTGGGAAGTATGATAAGAGTTGCCCAGCAGGGAGCACGACAAACAGACCAGCAGTAATGGACAGACTATAAACGTTTTTGAAAACGCTTTAGTAATAGTGCTTACTGATTTTGCACGAATCCAGTATGTAGGATGATCTAAGGGTATGTGAGAAGGGCCCCGATGGTTTCCTCACTCCAGAAAAACTTCTGAATGCCTCACAGCAGAAGCTGGTGAGAGTGGTCATGTGACTGGCTTCATGTGACCAGGGGAAAACGCTTTCAAAACAAAAACAGGAAATCAAGCTACGCACGAAACAGAAGTCCAAAAACTAGAGGGGACCAATAACCCGAGACTAAAAGAAGATCAAAGCAAGAATCAAACAAAATCAAACCCGAAATCTCACAACCAGGACTACAAACAACAAGAACGTCCGAGTTGAAACGTGGAATCTCATGTTTATTATGATAATTCTTCTTCTTCTTCCTACACAATATATGATATGTAATAGTTATAGTCATCATCATTTATTAATATTTATGTTTTAATTCTTGCCTGAAGAGAGCTGGGATATGCTCCAGCAGACCCCCATGACCCTGTACAAGAATTCAGCGGGTAGATGGATAGATGGATGTCCTAATAATTATGAAGTTATAAATACATTATAATTATAAGATCCTTGTTTTTGTCTTAAACATTATTTATTTTCCCCCACATTTTTCTCATTTCTGTGGAAATAGGCTTCTTCCACTTGAGCTGTTGAGGTTTTTGTCAAAGGTGGATTAAAGTCACGCCTGAAACATGACTGAACAAACATTTGGTTCAAAAGATAATTTTGTATGCAAGACTGAACTTGAGATGTCCTTACCTACAACCAGCCCACAACCCCACAAGAGATTGGCCAAACCTTTATGGTATTCTCTCGATTTCACCACATTGCATTTCACAGTAAGAAGTCAGCTGAGGCTACTGTTGCTGTACTGGTGCTGTGTTTTATTTCTTTATTTTTATTTTTGGTTACAAAAATCCTGAACACCTACAGGCTGGTGATGGGTTACAAAAAATAATAGAGATAACAAAAAAGATAATAATAATCTTTGTGTGTGTGTGTGTGTGTGTGTGTGTATGTGTGTGTGAGAGAGAGAGAACACCTAAAACATAACTACTGTTGAAGGGTTAGTTTGTTTTTATGCTGGTGTTTGTGCCAAGTTATTGAAAATACATTCATCTGTACTACTTGACTTTAAACACTTTTATAAAGATGCAATAGGTTAAATTAAATAGCTGTCAAACATGTAATGGCCAGAAGTCATGATACTTGGCAAAGCTGAAGAAAAAAAACTTGAAGGGCTAATGAGTCCTCCTTCTTGTTACCAGGACACCTGATTTCCTCCAGCAACTTCAAATTAAAGTGACTTTGCAATTAATTGTTCTGGTAATAACTTCCTCTGGCATTGCAAGTAAAGTAAAATGAATTAAGGAAATCTTCTCCCTTCCCACCATGTGCTCTCTGTTTTCCATCTGTGACCACGGGGAACTATTACAACCATGTCAAGTGACAAGTGGGTTAAGAAATAATTGCTGCAATAAACTAGCAAAGGTTAACCTTGCTAAATCATGTTGTGTAATCCAAATCATACCTTCTACAAATTATGTGTTTCAAAATGGACAGAAATACACGTCTTTCAGTTTTGTAATGTCTAATAAAACTTTTATGAAAAACAAGGGAGGGTTTTCAGCATTACAAATTCATTTGGAAGTTTCTGATTTGGTATTTTCCTGCTTCTCGTTCAGTCATGATTACAAACTCATATCTCCTAAAACTTTCCTGTACGACGCTTCACTGTGGAGTTTCTGTTTGGCTCTTGTTTCAAAGCTGCGATCGGGGGAGAAAAAAAAAGCGGCCTGCCGTGCGCCCCCTCCCTCCCTCCCTCCCTCCGCCACCTCCTCACACCCCATCCACTGAAGTCCTTTCATAATGAATGGCAAGGTATGATAATAGCATTCAGGTTGCCATAGAAATGAGACTAGAGCACTGCATGTGACTACTTTTTGAAACATGAAGACAGAGAACTCTGAAGCAAACTCCCCCTTCCCTTATTCAGTCATTTATTTATTTATTTTCGTCTTTTATGTCTGTTTCTGAATCAACTGATTGGCTGTACTTATGATTTAAAAAGCTCTCAGTCGTCCTCCACCTGACGGTGGTTATTCACACACGGACTTAAACCACAAACACACAATGCACCTTTCACAGGTCTGCGTCTTCCTGAGGAAAGATCCACGGTTTGAGGGAGCAGATGGAGCTTTTTCAGCACACAAGGCATCGGCCCAACTCAGGTTCCTTCCAGCTGCTCATGTGATCTTTGAAATTAAGCTGTTGTGATCTAATTTCCCCGTCAACAGCTGCTCTCTGGTTAAACAAAGTTTCACACTCTTGTTTGTGGAGATCAGTGGGGATAATCCCTGACTTCTTTATGTCGTGTTTGTAATGTCAAAGTGTGGCTTGGTGGTACAAATTGCGGATTGTAACTGCTGCCACATGTGCGCCAATTCGCTGTTGTGTAGGTATGTTCACACAGAACAGACAAAACATTGATCTGATGTACTATTTAACTGACTTTTGTTTAAATCAGCGGAGATATTAGGTATTCTGACATCAAGCAGATGAATAATACCGGTATATTTTATAGCTGAATACATTAATGTGCGAACAGTGAAACCACCCTCCAGTTATACACTGTAAAAACAGCACTTTTAAAAATAAGTCTAATATTTCTAAATTTGGTCAAAAGTGTCTTATTTTAGGCAAAAATATCTTTACAGTGGGATAAGAAAAATGTTCTTGACTAGAATTCTTAAAACTAGCAAAATAGTCTAAAACAGCCTTCTAATTTTCCTGAAACAAGGCTTTTTAAATTAGTTTTTGCAGTGTATACTTTTTAAGTTAGAGCTAAATTTAACACATATTTCTACAAATTACAGACATTTGATTTTTCTGACAGAATAATCGTTGTCTTTGAATCTTATTTGTTATTAATGCTTTTTTTTTTTAAATTTTGGACACAGTGATGCACACAGACATGGCGTCATCAACTCGAATAAGCTGCTAGATTAGCGAGTTACAGATTTACCAGGACCTGACAGAAGGCTGCAAACACACCTGGCTGTTAGATTAGTCTAATAATCTTACTACTGTTGCTTTGTTGTACAACATTTGCTTGAATGAATCTTCTTCACACGTGTGATTCTGAACCATTAAAAACACTATCATGGGTGTGCCATGTAGTTCATACGGTTGAGCAGGCGGCCCGTGTCCAGAGATTATCGTCTTCATGCAGCTGACCCAGGTTCTAGTTCTGACCTGTCGGCCTTTGCAGCATGTCTTCCCCTATTTCCTGTCTAACCTCTTTAAATGAGGCCACATTATGTTTAAGTAAAATAATGCTGAAAAAGTGAATTGTAGTTAAAGTGAAACTTGAAGTCCAGCAGTAGTGGAGGAAGACGTTAAAGCGGGCCCAGTCTTTCTGCTCTCAGAAACGTAAAACCAAGAAGGGTTTTTTTTTCATCTTAAAATATTAATTTCAAATTAATTTGAAGGAATATTTGGTTATATTTTTGAAGGACATGTAGCTCTCACCGTCTCTTATCCTGGCAAATGTGCATCAGTTTACTACACTGTGTCGCACATGAGTGACCAGAGTAACTCGCAGAGCTACAGTCATGACAGCAACTAAGAGACTCTAGAAAGTAATGATGGAAGAGAAAATGAGAGCAGGAACAAGAGTCCAAACAACAGTGAATCTCACTGAAGTGACTTAGCCTCCACATCTGGGGGACCCTGTGAGACAAAAAAATGAACAAAACACTTTTGTGTCACTTTCAGTTTTTCGACTCAAATGGTAGCTGGGTTGGTGCACTTGACCTTGAATCTTTTCTTTTTCAATCATTCCTTTATTTTCAGGAGTTCCTGGTCAACTGCAAGGTGCTCAGGACCCTTGGCTTCAAGCAAACCTGTCATCACACTTCCACCACCGTGCTCCACAGCTGAGGTGCTTGTGCACAGATGTTGGGTTTTCCTTTTGTGGGGCGGTGCTTTTTGACCAAACATCTCTGCTTTGGTCACATCTGCTCAAACGATATTCAGAACTCAGAACTCTTGTGCTTTGTTTGTTTGTCTGCAGCTTTGCAAACCAACCGTTCTTTGTCTGATTATTCTGTAAATATTGTAGGATCTGTGTTTGAGTTTGATTTGTCTTCTGGGTTTGCCACTCATCGGAAAATTGGCAATGGTCTTGAATAATTTCAGCATATTGGCTTAGTTTGAGTTAAAAATAACAACAATAATGACATAAAGTGACCTGTCATCTGTTGTTCATATGAAGCTAATTAAGAGCTCAAGGACCAGGGGATTTTATTCCTATAAAATGTAAAGTCTTAACGTTAACAGAGGGTGTACTTTCTTTTTCATACGATCATATTTCACTGGCCAGCAGAGATTTAGACAACCATGCTGAGTAGTCTCCGTCTGTCTTGGTGGAGCCGTTTATCGCAGGTCTTTGTGGCCGCTGCAACCGAAGGCCCTTTTGGCCAAAGTCCACGTGGCACAAAAAGGCCGCGGCATTCCTGATGTCTGTGGCTAATCTGTGGTGTCAGCTTGTGTTAACGCCGCACCGCCAAATTTGAGGGCACACAAGGCCGGGAAATATTAAAAACTCCCATCAGCAGCGTCCTTCTATTGGATAGCGGCTCAGATGAGTGCAAGGGTCACTTAAGGTTGAGCAGTGGTTGTGTGTAAGAGCTGCTCTTACTGTAACGGTTTAATCCGCTGGACAGGAGGTGGGGCAGCACCGGGATGGAGGGAGCGCCCTTCAAAGACAGCGCACTTTCTCCTTGTCTATCTTCATTGAAAGTGGACTAAATGAGCTTTGTGGGGGATTTGGTTCTTGCTGTTAAACGATTCAGCGACTTGACGGAAGATGCTGAAGCGGACAGAAGGTCACATGGGTGGTTAATTATGTGTGTCTCAACCTGCCAAGATGCTTTCTGCATCCCACCCTAATTTATCTTCTGTATAATGACCAGGAGATATCGTTCTGCTAAATTTGCGAAAGTCCAGCAAGTGTAATTTCGAGCTGGTTCTACAATTGCCACATGTCAAATTTCACAGAGCCGTGAGACACAGACTTTGTACTCAAGTGCAGGCATTTCACTTCAGATTTTCACCCCTGCAGCTCCCTTGTCTAATTTCACAACACAAAAGACTGAGACCACCAGCTATTTCAGCTGGTTAAAAATCATAAGAAGATAGAAAAATCCATGCAGACCTTGTGTGTTTAAACACAGCAGACTGAGAGAAAGCTGCTCATCCATACCGTAACTCGGTACAAGCCAAACGAAAGCTGAGGAAAAGAGATTATGCCCAGCAGATTTCTGGTTGTCTGAGGCTGCCGTGCAGACATGCAACATGTGCTGAGCTCTCCCCGACTCCCAGAGGGGCAAAGACAGGAATGCATTCAGGGTCAGGGGTCGGACAGCCATGCACACATGCACGGTCGTATCCTGGCAACAGGTGCTGCGCTCCAGCCGCGGCCAACTCATTAAAGATTACAGTAAAACTTTCAACAGTGCGCTTTCTTCTGTTTAATTAACTTGATATTTCCTCTTCACTGGCTTTCATTTGTGGTTTTTGTAACTTCTGTTGCTGAAGAAGGATGCATCTCAAGAGCTTTTCTCCACCGTCTTTTGTGTGTGCATTCTTTTTCTTAATTAAAACAGGCAAACTGTAAAACAATCTGAGCTGCAACTGGGACGTCTGCGAAGCAAAAGAAGCTCAGAGCGGAGACGTTGGTGGTGTCTCAGGGAAATTGAAGTTCTGTGCCAAGGTATTCCTTCTCCCTCTCGAGAGAGGCCCCACCGCTCAGCACAGTGAGGTCAACAAGTACAGACCAATATCCACTGCCTGTGAACGCGCGCACACAAAAACCTAAATGTGCACGGCTGCTCCTTTAAGATGGTAAGACAGGAGCTGCCTGAATGCACTCGGAGACGTAGCTGCAGACAAGATGGAGAGCAGGAGCGAGAAAACAGAATTAAAAAAAAAAAAAAATGTTCCACTGATGTGGGAAAGGATAAACATGTGTTTCGCTGCTTGTGCTGTGAAGCCACAAAGTTGCAATTATTCATATTATAAAATTACGGGTGTCAGTTTGCTGATTGCGCTGCTTGGAGAAAAAGAGTCTTGTTGCTAGGAGAGGAGAGACTCGGTCGTCTCTTATTGGCCACTTTGATGCGTAAGATGGCCCAATGAGAGCCCTCCCCCGAACAGCAGAGCAATAGTAGAGCTACTACCCCCACATGCAGGCCTGATTAATATGTCAGGCATGTTTTATGGGTTAACATGAATCAAGCTAGATATATTGAAAAGACTGCAGCAGATTTTTAGTGTGTGTGTGTTGATATCTGCCTTTTGTGTACACAACAAGCGTGCCGGGGTTTGGTGGTGGTGGGGTGGGGTGGTGGGGTGGATTGAGGCCATGCTGACATGTGCTCAGTTGCAACAGTACTGAAGTAAAATGATGCTTCTGGTTCTGAAAAACGTTCACATATAAGACACACACACACCCTTCACCATAAAAGCTGGAACTGAAGCAGAACTACAAGAAGAAAAACTTAGAAATAAATCTGGTCGATGCTCAACCTGCAGTCAGACGAGAACATTTGTGTGCCCTCTAGAAATGATATTAAGACAAAAAAGAGATTGAGTTTAATACATGTATGCATTAGCTTGAATTTTAACATGATTCAGTTGCCCATAAATGAGTCTGCGGTACTGATGCCATCTGCTGTAATCCAACCTGGACCTTCCTACACCTGGACCACGACAGCACGCCCCATGAACAACAGTAAAACCAGAAACTAAAGCAGCTTATTTGGATACTTTTGGGGGGGTTTTTTTACCCCATCCCCTCAACAATACATCAAAAAAGAAAAAAAGATGCTTCTTTAAAGAAAATAGCGTAATCAAACATCTATTGCTTTGTTTAAATAAAAGTTGTAATATTGCTCTGTTTGCAAGAATTAAACTTTCTTGTCCCCACTCTTGTGTAATTTGGTGCAGAATGCGGTGTGCATGGATGCATCAGGACTCACAGGTGTCTCCACCTTCACTGACTCGTCTCCTGCTCATGGCTCTTTTCTGATGTGTCTGGTCACTCCCGCCCTCCTCCACCTGCAGGATGACTTTGCCTTTCCCTGCAAGCACGAACTGCAGTCCGACGGCGCTGTCTCTGCATTTATTACTAGTAGTATTACTGTGCAATTTATTTTATCTGTTGCTCTAAAACTTGTTTTTTCCACTCTGCCATCATTATTATTTAACGACGTGAACCAAAAAAAAAAAAAAAAACCTCAAATGGGCAATACTAAGTACCCCCGTGATTCAGTCGTTTGTAGATCCACCTTTATCAACAGAAACTTGACTCTTATTTCCTTCACGACTTTACCAGTCTCCTACTTTTTTGCAGAGGAATTTTGGTTCATTTTTATTAACAATATTGCTTCATTTCATTTAGGTTCTTCCTGTTTTTCCACTTCCTAGTTTTCACAGTGACTTTACACAGCAAGTTTCATGAATCACACAGTCACTGAAATGAAAAATCCTCACAGCGCTGCTGAGCAAGTAGTAAATGCAAGCCGGTGAGCGTATTCAGCTTCTAAAGTTTGGGGAATTATTTTCACAATTTTACTTTGTGATTGAATTTGAGTTATTAGTAACTTGAGCTCCAGCTACTGTCCACCTGGTCGTCAAAGGATGAATCAGAGTGAGTTACAACACTCATGCGAGTGCACAGGACCAGTTAAGAGGTGATGTATGGCAGGAAAATATCAAATTACAGAGGGTAAGATATTACCTCACTGCTGATTTCAGGCCTTTGGTGTGTTGTTACATATTTAAGGGGTTAAAAAAACTGTAATTGTATTTATAGATGAAATGGTGACATCTATGTTGCCAGACATGACTTGCTCTTCTTCAGTGCTTCCTAACTCTTTGGTTTTAGCATCTTTAAACTGATTGTTTTTGGTTTTACAACCAAAACATTTTAGGTTTCACCTCATGCCTTTTCAAGTGATTTATTCAGCTTTTGATGGGAATAAAATTCCTTAAAGTGTCACACTGGGAGAGAGCGAACTGGACTTGGATTCATCAACTATCTAAATTGATGCTGATTGGGCTCCTAGTATTTATAAAAAAAACAAACAAATAAAATTAATAGCAAGTATTTGTGAAAAAGAAAATGTTACCATTTCCTTTTTCATATGAAATGGTTCCTTCATTTTTGATCGAAGCTGAAGTTTATAAAAGGATCACATTAGCTGACTAGAACTTTTTAGCCCTCCCGCAATCAAAACTGCACATATTATAATCTACCATTATTACAAGTGTAATCTGGTTTCTTTTAAGTATTGTGTGCTTTTAAAGCTTTTGTTGTCGGTGCTGTCTGGTTTCACGCATTTTAAATTTACACGGAAGGCAGCAGCTTTTTGAGTTATTCATATCCCCGACAACAAACAAACTAAAAATAAATGCTGTGCTTGTTATGCCACAGCTGATCACAAACTACCATCCTGTCAGGAAAAACAAAAAAAAAAATCTTGACCCGAGTCTCTGCTGGCTGTTTCACAAGTGTTATTTCACATCTGCAAAACTTCTTGTAAGAAGGTCTGTGCTATTAAAAAAGAAAACTAAACCAGCTCTGAGTGGCCCGTGTGAAGGTGCTCGCTTGCTCCTGCACGGAGCGCTGCTATAAATACTGGAAGTGACCTGCAGCTAAAAGCAAATGATACAGTTCCAGTTTGAGTTTTAGTCTGTGCGTTGAATCATCCAGCAGCCTATTTCAATAACAGGGATTAGTCCGCGTGCAGCTCGGCTGCAGGGAAGATATGTTAGCACTCCTCTGCAGAACAAAAGAGAAGCAGCTGGAGGATTCCTGCTCAGTGAACGAGATCAATAAAAAAAAGCATCTTTTTGATTTTCTGATTTCCTGCTATAATCATTGGTTCAGTTTGTGTTGTCATGCTGCAGCAGAACTTCCTGTGGCTGCAAACTGTGTTAGCGTCCCAGTGTATCGACATGCGGGTGGTTTTTGTGGAGAATCATTTCTCAGAGTTTCAGAAGATGTTGGCCACATATTGTTGTTAAATTCTTTTAGATTTACCATCTGAAAATCCAAGGTGAAACCATCAATAATGCATGCGCTGCACTCCAGAAGCATCCCAGAAAAGCACTGTTACATTTGGAGGTATCCTTTTAAAAGTTTGGTTCCTATTGCTTTAACTGGCTGTCAGGAGCACACAAAGAGTTTCTTTTTTTCCCTTTTTCCCTTTTGTTCGCTTCTCTGTGGAAATTCACATCTGTTCTCCGGCCACACACGCAGACTGAAAAGTGAAAGCTGCAGTTAGTCTCCTGCTTTAATACGCCATTTCAGTTTTAATTTCTTTCATATCTTTTTTTTTTTTTTTCAGATGGTCTGTTTTCTCTCCCGCCTTCATCTTGTCTTCTTATTTTTATTCTCAAGTGTTCAACATGTGCACTTAAGTTTACATATTTGAAAATAACATCTGAGGTTCAGTGCCAGGCTCCTCCAGTGTTTGCAGATCTGGCACTTTCAGTTTTGTGTCATTGTCACAGGGTCATAGGTTTGGGCCCTCTCTTACCCGGTGTGCCCGTGTCGAGTGTGCCTTCTTCAGAAATGCTGCCCGTGCTTCACCTCTTTGTTCAAACAGTTGCATAAAAGTGGATCCATTTTAGATTCCCAGTTGCTCATCTGAAAACCGGGGGCTTTTGTGGAGGATGCTTACAATGCAGACGGTGCAGCAGTGGTGACGCTGTATTGATCCTACTCACAAACACAAGGTCTCGCTGTCAATCAGGTACACACTACTGCTACACTTTTTGTGTAATGAACAAATCCGTGTCAGGTAGTGAGTTCAGGTCCCAACTTTGGAGAGCCACGTGAGTGGAGTAGCTTAAATGCTGTCACATACTGCCCTCTAGTGGATCAAGTGTAGCATCATCGACCGTCACTGTGAGCAGCTCGACGATGCTATTGTATGATGTACAGATTTATACATCTGAAATAAGCAAGAGTTTCAATAAAAATTATATTTGGATGCCAGATTGTTTTTTCTTCAAAACCTGTATTTGTAATTCAGCATCAATGCTGCCTTCAAAGCTCAAAAACGTCCTCATGTCGTGTCCACTAGTGAACCCCTGACCTGGGAAGGTTTTTGAGCCGTGCATTGGTAACAACTTTGATAATTCCTCTTTTCTTTCATCGGATGGATGTGACATCCATGATTTACAAGAATAATCTGAAGTTTGACTTTGTCAGAGACCACCACAGAGTTTCAATAAACTGAGCTCAGAGTTGCAGTTGTTGCTGTGCTCCCTCGTAGTTTTTAACAGCGATGCCTTGATTCTGTTTTCATTTACATGACATTTCATAGATTTTATAAAGAAAAAAAAACCCTCCAAAAACTTTTCATCTAATCATTTTTCTATATATACTTTAGAGAAATGAAAAGATCTGACTTAGATACATTAAAAAAAATGTTACAAACAATAAAATCACTGGAAGGAAATTTGCAACAAGAAAAATGCACAATGAAAGAAGATATAATGATTTCATATATTTTAGTTAAATTTGATGTAATTTATTATCTGCTCTGGCAAACATCAAATAAAGCATGAGATGCAGATTTAATAATAATGGGATTTTTATTGACTGACTTGTCAAGAGTAATGTACAGTCTCGCGGCATCTGGTTTTGCCCATTTTCTCGGATTCTCTATTAAATGTATTATTATACCTTAAATAATAAAGCTGATCTTTCTCATCAGCATATGATAAAGCTGTCCTTACAAAGGGAACTCCTGAACTTCATCATGACGTAAATTTGGTGTGTAAAAAATGCACAAACAGTTGCGTAAACACATATTTAAAAACTCACAGAAGTCAAATCTGATTAAACATTTATTGGCAAAGTGTATAAAAGGCATTAAAAAGATTTTTAAAAAGACAATAAAAAGAGAAGGGTGCACAATAAAAACACATAAAAATATTAATTTTGGCAACTAAATCTCTATGTAGCAACACCACTTATGACCACATGGGGGCAGCGTATCACAAATAATAACCTTTTACCCCAATAAACTCTATAAAAAGACCTGGAGATCTCACCTACAGGTTTTCTTGAAGACTCTGTCCTCGTACCGATGCCATATCGCAAACGGGTGAAATGATCAGGCCTGGAAGTCATCTGAACATGCCCACCTTATTTCAGTAGTCAGCTGAAGAACTGCAGCTTTTCTTCATTCGTCTTTGGACTCAACCCAGATGTTGGAATGTTGTCCCTTGGTCATCGCTCAGGATAAGACACAACTTAGTGCACCTCTAGAGAATCAAAGTGATTAGGATCGCATTGTCTTTGGTCAACAGAGCAGTGTGCCCCCATGTGGTCAGAAGCGTTACTGCTACATAGAGTAGCTTTAACAACTGTAATATATAAACTGATGAGTCCTCCCTGTCCTTTTTAAGGACAGTGTGTCAGTTTGTTGTTCATGTAAAAGAAATATAACTATTAAAAATTATGTCAATATATAGCTGAGTTAATTAATTACTAAAATATGCTTAGAAATAAAAACATTATGTATGTAATGTAATACCATCACGAATATAGTGGTTCTTTAACACTTGATTTCATTTTTTGTCACAGTCTGTACCAGAAACACTTACAAGGTACGATGAGGGGTTCTATGTGACACTTTTATGTCACCTTGACCTTGGAGAGGTCATAGTCTACCAGGAGTTGGCGCTCTGTGTTTTGTTGTTGTTTTGTTTAAATGATCAATATACCTGATATACCCCAGAAATCCCTTATCCAACCTTTAACAGGCTAACATGTGACCAGGCTTATGAAGATGTAGTGAAGGCACCATGGAAGCCATAAGGCATGTTTACAGGCACATTGGCTCTTCCCAGCTCCTCAAATGTCTTAGCATCCAAAACCAGGAGGAACGTTGCTTTATCCTGCAGAGAAAGATTTGATGGAGTTAATATCATAAACCCCCTGAGGGTGTAGAAACAGAGCCATGACAGTGACAGGATCTGTGAAGTAGACCAAAGCCCCCACTAACACTCACATCGGGTTTTAGTTTTCAAATACAGGTTAAAGCTTCAAAAATATTTTCATCTTTATCAAAAAATAGCATCCCAAATGACACTTTCTGTGAAGGTTGGTAAATTCTGCAACACTCTACCACTCACAATAAAAGAATATACCTCATTTCCAAGTAAAAGGTTGAACTAATCTCTGGTTCAATCTTTTACTTTTTTTTTAATCTCGGGAGAACATGCTGCGAGATTAGAGGACAAGCTCAAGCACAACTCAGACTTAAGTAGCCAAATAATCTGACAAGAAGCACAACAACAACTTTACTTTAGGGTCTTCAACAAAATTGTCAAAGTAAAACTGAAACTATTTTTATCTTTAACTTTAATTAAAGCTTTAAATTAAAGTTTACTTTTAGTCTTCAGGAACCACCACCGACATTTTCTCAGCTCTAGTGTCCTCTTCCTGGCACCACTAAGAAAAATATGACATCTCAGTTCATTATTTTTCATTATTATTCTCATACTTGATGAATATTTGATTAATGGACTGCATGTCCATCTGATACCACACAGACTTGTGAGTTTTCTTGGCGGTAACTCCAAGAACCCTAATCCCTAGGTAAGACCTTAATCCTGCGGCACAGTGACACGGGGATTATAAATAGTTGTTTAGGAGAATCCAAGTTGGATTTTTAATCACTTCAGGGTTCTTGAGTTGATGTAAAGAGGATTCTTACCTGCGAGGGTGTAAGAACCACCGACAGGATGACACCGTCATCCTCATCCACTGCATCAGGCGAAGGCACAAAAACTGGTTCTGATGGGTAGAAACCCTTCTGTTCCCACACCTGCAATGTTCCAAGTTCACAAAACGTTGATCAGTATTTCATTGTGTCATCTTTAATCACCTATTCCAAACCTGAAACTATCTCTTACTCCCAGCGTGGTTTAAGGCAGCAGTTTTCTCTCTTTCTTTCTTTTTTTTTTCTTCTTTTTTTTGTATTCTCACCAAAATTACTTGAAACTTGTAATCTCATGAACTTTTTTTTTTTTTTAGTAACTAAAAATATTGTTTCACCCAGCAGGTGTCTGCGTCTCCAGATCGGTCTTAAGTCCTGTGAAGTTAAGACAAATTAGTCCCCAGACGTATGAAAAAAGCCACGTTTGTCCCTGCTGCTGAGGGTCTGCGCTCTGTCTCGCCCCGACTAATTAAAGCAAACATGAAAAGCTCAGTTTGAATGTCGTTTTCAAAACAACAAATAACTATTTCTGTGTACAACCTTTTAATTAATAGGTTTCATTAGCTAAGGTGGCGATTGATAATGACATGATGGAGACTTAGAAATTGCCTGAAAACAGAGCTCTGTAGATTCTTGACAAGTTCATGCGGTTGAAATGCAAATGAACTCTTTTTTTCAAACCTTTTTCTAAATGTTGCTCTCAGCCAAGTCGACTGACTGTAGTCCTTTGACTAACACAGATAAGAGAGATCTTCTCATCAAAACCTCTCATAAAAGTCTGTGTTTGTCTGTAATGCAGAAGAAATGATTTAAAACATATCTGCTTCAGTATCTGAAGTTCAGCTATGCTATATAAGTAAATTAGGAAAAGTCCCATTTCTGTCCTGTCCAGTACTGTAGCGCTTCACATTGTCGGCTGAAGGTTTGTAAGACACCTTAAACGTCTTGTCCTCCAGGTCCATCTTGAGCAGCGAGTCTCCCACCATGTGTCTGAAGCCACAGCCGTAGAAATAGCGGTAGGGGCAGGCGTTAGATCTCCTGTAGTTGATCTGAGGGAACTCCAGGCCGCCGTACTCGTAGAGGTCGTCTCCATGGAGATCCTCGTGCTGGCAGAATACCTGTTGACAAAGAGAGGATCGACCGTCAGCCGGGTTGTTGTTTTCTCTTCCCAAACATCTATGAACATTCAACCTCAGCTTCTCTAATGTTTTCATGCACATGAACCGCTTCCACAGCTGGTTAGTTGGAAAGCAGTAAAACATGAGCGTTATTGTTAGCCAGAGATAAAATATCATTTAGAAACCTGGAAAAAGCTGTTTGACGGCTTTTAAAGGCAGACAAGAGACTAAATGTTTAATAGGAGAAATGTGATCCAAAGGTTGATTCTTAAGCAGTTTTAAAAAATTGGATAAATATTGTATCTACGTATAACAAATCCCTCTGTCATTTACTTAATACTTTCATTTTTATATTTTATAATCAAAATGTACCATTACGTATTTAGTTCTTCCTTGCTGGAATATAATAAGATGCAAAGCTTTTTTTCAGTAGAGTTATAATATTTAGTGTGTCATATGACTGAGTTCTGGTTCGGGTCCAGTTTCATACAACATGGAGGTGAGTTTTATTTAGGCCTGGGCGACATGGCAAAAACATATCAGGATATATTTTTTAACATCTTTTGATTTCGATTTTTATCACACTGATTTTAAATACTGCCAGTTTTACAGCGTCTGTACTGAAAACTAAAGAAACCAGAGATTAGTTCAACATTTTATTAACATTAAAGCAAATTAGATGAATACAGAAAAATCGTACTCAACCATTTTACTCAACAGTAGCACGAGTATAGAAAAATCTAAAATAAAAAGGTGGATTTTAAAGGCTTACATACAGCCATTCTGAAACATTTACATGAAAATGGGCCACCAATTTCACTCCATTGACCTTTCCATACTGGCCCAAACAAGACAGAAAAATCCTCCAAACCTGTGTCCTTACATACACGGAACCAGCATTCCTGAAACAAAGTGTGACTCAAAGTTGTATATGTGTCACGTTCATTAAATTTATGGCAACAAAATAGAGAAAAAAGGTAAAAAGGTTATCAGCTGATCAAGGGAACCAGCATGGTCCTTCAGCTTCTAAAGCCTGTATGTGGATGTTTATCCTCACCTTGTCTGCGCTGACTTTGACGCAGGATGCCTCACTGGAGGGTCGAGTGTTCAGGTTCTGGTCTGTTGGGGTTTCGTTGGTCACTTGTAAGGGCAGAACAAATCGCCGAGGGAAAGCTCTGGCTGTGGTGTTGTAGACCTAGGACAGAGACAGTGTAGGAACGGTGAGTATTTCTGCGCTGTAGGGACACTAACATCGGCTCTCCAATTAGGGTTTTGGTGCAGAGAAATTATTCATACTGACTTCATCTAGCGCTTCTCCTGACTTGCGCAAGTTCTGGATGAGGTAGTTGCTAATAGCTTGTCCGTCGTCTGAGCAGCACATATCAAGCATCAAGAATCCATCCTCTTCAAAGGCATTGATCTGATGGAAGGTGGTGATGGCTTTGGTGTGGTATTTAACTGGGCTGACCTGCGGGATCAAATACACTATAAGTCCTTACAAACAGAGCTAAAGGAAACTCCTTTGTCTTGCATCACGCTTTCTAAACTAGCTTTACTTCTCATCCATGACCATCAGACTCTCGTCTTACCTCCCCTGTATGCTTGTTCACCAGATGGAGGATCGTTTCCTGCTTGGGATCCCAGTAGATCCCCTTGTTCAAAGCCTTCCCTCGCATCTTGCATGTGACTATCTTCAGCAAGTCCATCTTAATCGGTTGCTCGATGAACACCACGTGGTTCTCAGACATGGCTGGAAGGAGGAGAGGGATGCTGTTGAGCTTTAAAGCTGAGGACATCCGGTGAAAAAGACAGAGACAGCCAAAGGCTGATATATCACAGAGCGCTGGCTCACCAAAGCTGTGGTAGTAGGAAGGATGGGACTTGTTTGCAGGGACTATAGAACAGAGGATTTTAGCTCCTTGCAGGGTGTCCTCGCTGTCTGCTTTCTCAGGAGGAACTCTTATGATGTTGTACAGGGCGCCTGGAGAAAGCAGCAAAATACTGTTACAAGTTTTAACTCCCTGAATGTTGCTCTGAGATGAGATGCAAACACCTAGGAAAAGCACCTTACCTTTGCTTCCATACGAGTTGCCCATATTGTAGGAGGTCCCATCTGGATCGTAGTGGGGGTGAGCAGTGGCTCCATTCACAGCGATAAACTTGCTCCAATCCACCTGCAAGTCAGAAGAATACAAATGTAAGCTTCTGGCCTCCTGAATTTGGAAGGAAGAAGGGTAAAGGTTAATGTTTGGGGCCTTTGGCCTGATGTTGGCCTCTTCTTTCACTGGTATTAGCTGTTATTGTTTTCTGACAAAAGAAAGGGAGGTTAACAAAAGCATTGACAACAAACAGCTGTCACAGCAGCATCACTGAGCAATTGCTGACAGATGCTGTGGGATTCATGAGGCCATTTCATAAACCTGTATGTGTTTGTGAGGAGGACTCAAGGATAGTATGAATAGTAAATACACTACTTCCTGTCCTGTTTTCTCATAGTAGGTAACTATTTTCATTTTTTCATAACTTCACCCTTTATCAGGCCTAACTGCAGTGAGAAGCATCAGTGTGTACTGATGTTGCTAGAACTAAACAAATTACAACGTACATAACTGGAATGATCGTAAAAACATGCCAAACAAAGACAAAACAAAAAAAGTCATTTTTCCATTATAATTAATGACAACAATTTGCTAACCTATACCTCTGTGGTGAATGTACCTTTCCCAATGTTTCCAGGTTCTCAGGGTTCACTCTGTGCATGAAGTTTGTCTCCGTGCTGACATAATAGTCACCTTTGTATTTGACAAAGCTCACACTTGCGTTGTCAGTTGGTTCTGTAACAAAGAAAAGCAACACTTTAAACTTTGCAAATGACTTTAAGCTTTTATCTGTCGTTCTTGTACAGGATTTGCAGCTGTTCTGGAAAATTTTATGGGAATGTAAAAATCTCCCCTCCCAAGTTTCCCACTCTAGTGAATTATTATGTAACCTTGGCACAGAGTGGATTACTTAAGAAGCTCAACCCCTGCCCCCTCCGTGGATTTAGCAGAGAAGAGTTTGTTCAAACACTGACTCTGAATAATGTATTATCTTCCACCATCTGATATAGATTTTCCACAAGCTGCACGAGTTAGTGCTTATTTCAATGTGAGGCACAGCCATAAAAAAAAGATATAGGAAAAAGAAGCAGCATTTTTGCTCAACAAGCCAACTGCAGTACACGTGCCCTTCCTGTTTTTTTCTTTACCAAAACAATATCCATAGATGCTGTCCTTCATTAGCTTGACCAGCCATGCTAATTCCTTTCCTCTTTGATTCAAACAATGAATTCCTCTGGATTGGACTTTGATTTTTAGACGGCAGTATTAGCGGGTGCAGGAGAAATTAGCTCTGGATTCCTTTGATTGGCATTAAACCAATCAGAGAAACAAACATGTCAGAGCAGCTGTTTTGGTTGTTTTAAATAGCGGCTTGTGGCTCGGTATGTTCTGTACCGGAGCAAATGGCTGTGAATAAAAGCCATTTCATTTCAGAATGTTTGTGAAGTGAATATTAAGACCGGCCAGGCTGATCCTTGTTCATGTGTCATCTTACCAATCATCTCAAAGCGTGAGAGGAACCTCTGGAAGAAGTTTTTACACGGGTCAGGCATAGCGAGGGTACCAAATTCTGACATCATGATGCGATCTCTTTCACTGTTCTTCTTGTAGGCATCGCTTTTCAGGAACTGACTCATGTACGTCACCTCGCCATTCTGGATCTTAAACTGGTGAAGCATGGCCATCCCATCAAACCAGTGGTTGTAACTGCCATGAAATACATTTTATAAGACTTGGTGGTTGTGTCTTTAGGAAACAATTTTTTAATGTACCATGAAGCTTTTCCAACTTACTGCGTATTTCCAAACTCGAACTTTCCTGGGCCGTTGCGCAGGAAGAAGCCATTGATCCAGGATGGGATAGTGCCTTGTGCTTTGGTAGAGATGGGCTCAGGGGTTTCCTCTACACTGCGGACAAGAGGGGCGATGCTCTCCAGTCCCTTAGCAGCTCTGGTGCAGCATTCCTTTGGCTTACTACTACCGTCAGGCTTGGCCTCATCTGTGAGAAACAAATCCAAAGTTTCATCTTTTCGTCTGGTCAAGGCATCGTGTTTTTCCACTTAAATCGGATGAAGATTTGTCAAAAGACTAACTGATTTTACTTTGGTTTTTACACCAGCATGGGAGGGGGAGACGGGGAGTCCGACTTTTGTCAAACTAATTTAGCAGCAACACTAAATTTCCAATGAAACTTCCGAGAAACCCTCAATTTCCTGTAAAATCATTTCTAATTATGATGATCTAAGCCTATAAAGATCTAAACCGGTAAGGGGTAAATGATGTCTTAATGTACTTTGACCTGATAGGAAAAACCTCAGAAACAAAACGAGGACAGCCTTTTCAGTCAGAGTGGCATTTCAGTAAACAGATGCGTAGATATCATGTTCTCATATCTTCAAGGTTTAATGTTCAGGTGTACGTCAGCTACCTTAATGGGAATTATGGAGTGATTTATTCAATGTATTGAAAAGAACATTTAAAGTAAAAACAAGAAAAAAAGGACTTAAATCAATGCTGTCAGCCCGAGTAGGCACCGCGAAAACTGAAAATGCATATTTTAAGAGATGAGATATTTACTGAGCTTGTCATCGCTCATCTCTTACTACACGATGTGACTACATCAGTAACTTGGTCAAAATTATGAAGTTGTTTTGTTTTTTTTTTAAATTAACATCACATTCCATGTCCTTATAAGGAAATACTTGAGTCTGAAGAGAATACTGAACTTTCTTTTGCATTTTTTGCATGAAAGGTCAAATTTGTAAGTCTAAGGAAAAAGAGGAAAAAA
Source organism: Zenarchopterus dispar (assembly GCA_028564865.1). NCBI lineage: Eukaryota > Metazoa > Chordata > Actinopteri > Beloniformes > Zenarchopteridae > Zenarchopterus > Zenarchopterus dispar. The sequence goes on along the minus strand of JAOWBL010000006.1, from coordinate 7,764,675 downwards.
AAAACATTGCTGGATTTCAAATTCATCAGTCCATTAACTATACATGTTTCTTCCTGTTCAGGTCATGGGTGTTTACTGGGACTTATCCATGATTTCAAATCCACTGCAGGGAAATACAGTAGTGCCATATTCAAAGTAGAGCTGTGGTTAACAAGGCTTGTGAAGTAAGAATTGTTTTATATTGGGCTACATAATGTCTAGAGATAATAAAATTACATTAGTTTTTCACAGATCCAATGGGAAGGTTGGAAAAAATGTAGAGATCCTCAAAAATGTCAGTTTGGGCAAATATTTAGCATCAACTACTTAGTTAAACATTATTCTTTGGGATTCATGGAGGTCAAGTATAAATTTTAAAAAGCTTATTTGACTGAAATATCAGCAAGTGAGGTTTTGAAATAATTTTATAAATGTAAGAAGTACTTAAAAAGGTATAAATAATTTAGCATTTTGAGTCCTACATTGAGTGTTAGATATGTGGCATTAAACTTTCAACTTTTAGACTTTAGAGTTTACTCTCTCAATGTCCATTCCCCGGATGTTCATCAACATAGGGACAGTAGACCGGGGTCTGCAGGCGTCCACCACCATCTCCTTGGTCTTTCCCGAGTTGATGTGGAGGTGGTTTTATTGACACCAGTCTACAAAGTCCTACGTCGTCATCGTCAGTGATGAGGCCGACAATCGCAGAGTCATCAGAGAACTTCTGCAGCAAACAGCTGTCTGTGTTGTGTCTGAAATCCACAGTGTAGAGGGTGAAGACGAAGAGAGCCAGGACGGTGCCCTGGGGGCCACCCACACTGGAGGTCAGAAGGTCAGAGACACAGTTCTGTGAAGTGGTGGGGTGATGGGATGAGTCAAAGGTGTGAAGGACTTGGGCATTGTCCAGGTGTCAAGGTGAAGGTCTTCAACTAGGGAGGAGAGGGTGATTGATAAAACCTATTAAGATACAGATTTAGATTGTTAACCCACTGCAGGTCCCCCTCAGCCTGAGCAAGGGGTGCTTAGAAGCCAGAGATGGTCTTTAGGGTCCTCCACACCCCACTGATGTTCTGTTGTTGCAGCGGCTCCTCCATCTTCGTCCTGTAGCTGGCCTTCCCCTCTCTGGTCTTCCTCCTCAGCTCCCTCTGTACAGTCCTCAGCTCATCCTTACTCCCTGATTTAAAAGCTCTCTTGTTGTCCTTCAGTAGAGCTTTAATACCAGGGGTAATCAAAGCAAACATTTATAGATTCTGGGATGCAGTCTGTGATTGTGTTGATATCCTCCCCATGTGGATCACAGAGGTCTGTCCAGTTCTGCTTCAACATCAGAACAGGTGTTCTTGTGCACAACTGTTATGCACAGAGGAAAATATGTTCTGCATCCACATTTAAATGTAACAGTATTATTTGTCTACTTCTTCCTATCAGGCTTGAAGTGCTCCAAGCATGCATGAGCCAAAGAAAAAGATGCGAGGTGTGCACAGTCTCACTCCACATTCTTTCTTTATAAATATTGTTTTGTGTGTAGGCAGAGCTGTAAACATCGTCTGGTCTCTGGAGTACAGTAACTTTGCTGAGCTTCGCTGCGGCATCTGTGGCTCCACTAATGACAAATGTGTGACTTTAACTATTCAAAACATTCAGCGGCACAGTTTCTGTCTGCTCTGCCTCTACAACCACAGAGGATTTTTTTTATTACTATTTTAGCTTTAACAGTAAAATAATTTTTTTCACAAAGTATACCTGCACAACATATGCAGTAGATAGAAATGATCTTACTTCTGGAGCCTTCGGTTTTTAGTAGTATTGATAATAATATGAAGATGCTAGAAACAAGCTGTTTTCATGGTAAATTTACAAGCAGGGAAGTTGTATCCGGCTGTTATGTTTGCACAGATTCCTACTGAGTTTCATGCCATGGCTCCACATGAAAAAGAAAAGAAAACCTCATTTTGATGTTTCCCAAAGAGAGACAAAGCGACAGGAAGACGTGAAAAAATAAAATTCGGCTGCAGCAGTGATCAGGTGTCAGTCATAGCAACGCTTATCAGATGAGCAGTGGCCTTCGTCCTAAAATCACACCGGGGACGGTGCACGTCTTACATAATCTAGCTCTGCAAAGCAGATGGTAGGTGCTCTGTTTTGGCACAACTCTGTTATCAGTGACCTGTAAGACATGCAGCCCACTACAACAACCCCAGAATGAACCACAGATCTGTTAAAAAAACAAAATAAAACGTCACTCTTATGGAGAGCTTTAGAGCAGTGGGTTTTGAGTGAAATAAGCTGAACATATGGATCACAGCACAGTAGAGTTTGTCCACTTTCCTATTGAGAAAATCTTCTTCAGCAGTTTGTCTGCAAAAAGCTTGAAAAATACTGACCGTCAAAATGACGAGAGATTTTAAAGTTTATAACCCACTAGGTCTGGGTGATGAGGACACAATTTCTTATCCTAGTTTTTTCAGCAGAGATATAAATCAATTTTTTTCTAAGAAATAAACTCAATAGTAAGTTTTGACTCGGTGCCACATGTATGACGTAACAAGAAGTTAAATATACTTCTAATCTGTGACAGAAAACGTGATCTTAAATATACAAACAAGAATATAATTAGTCCTTACTAAAAACATAGAAATATCTCCACTCCAACAGAAATGTGTTCTTAAGTCACAATTTTGATTTTATAAAGTAAGAAATTTTGACTCAAAAAACTCTAAAATTTCTGTGTAAAGTCAGAAGTCCTGACTTTTTTTCTAGGAATCTGACCCTCCACCCAAATTTTATTTCCTAGGAATGCCATCATACGTGATGATCTAGTCTGGGAGCAGATGCAGAGAGCAGGAGATTAAGAAGGCATGAGCCAAGCTCAGCTGCACTCTTTGCATGAAAACAGATAAGCTCTACTTAACTACTTACTCAATTGAGGAAAAAAAAAGTTTTGAGGCAACATTAAATGTATACTGACATCACAATACATTCCCATTTATATATCACCTTCTAAAATAAATCAATATATCTTATTAATACCTGCATACTGGTAAAGTAAAATGTGGTCAAGAAGGACAAAGCAAACTGCAGCTTGTGGCAGAACATTCCTCCAAAACCTTGTGCAACAATGCTAATCGTCTGTGTTGGAGGATTGAGTCTGAAATCAGAAACACATGTAGTCCTCCAGTGCTGCGTGTTGCAAAAATAAAGGATCTGACTCCTGCTAATACAAAACACCACTGCTGTGTTTCAAAATAAAATAGTTAACCTTTGATTATAATGCAAATGTCTGTTTGAGAAAAAGAAAAGTACTAATACTACTTCAGTAATGCTGTATAAACGAATTTGTCATATGTAATACAAATGTAAATGGGCCTTATAATACCAGATACAAAGAATAAGTGTTAATCTATCATATTTTAGGATTACTACTACTCAAATATTTATACAACTTTAAACTCCTGTGTATCAGACAAAAAAATGCTTCCATTTTTTTACTCTTTGGTTACTTTTTTTTTTTTTTGTCTCGTAAATCTGCAGTTATTATATAGATGAAAAAATGGGCGGTGAAAAGTTTTATATAAAAGACCAGACTGCAGTACAAGTAGATGCTACTGACAGTAAGCGTCCACCAGGTGGTGAGTTATCAATAACACAATTACTGGAGGATTTTACAGTTTGTCATCTGCGTGTCTGCACACTTCCGTAGCATCTTCTGGAGCCGATTTTAGGGACCTCACAGAAAACTGCTCTCAGCTTAAACGGCGCGTCTCTGCAGCTCGACTGAAAGCAGACCGTTTTACGATTAAAACCCAAATAAACTGCACATCCAAGAAATCGGTAGTGAATGCTGTGAAGGTGAAACCTGACTCTGACAGTGATCGGAGCAGACGGAACATTGTGTCCTGTAGTTGTGGCGGAGCGTCGCAGCTCTGCAGACGGCTCCGATGACGTTGATTGACAGCTGCGCGCGTTGATCAAAATTAGTGTTATTGAGGATGTTTAAGTTTAAATGTCCAAGCGCTGGTCTCATCTGGATATCAACAATAACACTCAGGCAGGTGAGTCGTTGTTTGCGCTCTAAAGCAGTATTTTTTTTTAATTGGAAAAAAAGAAAAGCAGGAAGCGTACCTGGACTCTCCAGTTTTGCAGGGGCCATGGTCGGATGGATGCCGTGCCTTTGCTCCGTATCTGCGCCCTGTCGGACCACAAAGCGCTGACAGCTGCGTGGGAGGCTGCCGGGACTGTTGGCGCACAGCTGAGCGGTTATATAATACTCCACAGACGCGTCAACCCTTTTCACGGGCCAATCTCCGAGCGCGCTGGTGACCAACAAACACAGCTGTTTACTTTTTTTTCTTTTTTTGTGGTGATTTCCATAAACGGGTGGAGGACGGTGAAGTTGGCTTCCAAGTCACAGGTTCCAGTTCCCCAGAAGACCAGATCCCAATCCAAAACCACTAAACCTAGACTTATTAAACCTGGATTAAACCGGGTCTCTGACTATAAAGAATATTTTCAATTTGAGAGTTGTGACATTTTTTGGTCACTTTGTGAAAATATAAAATAGGGCCATTTCACTGTGTTTTTCACAGTCAGACCACCTAAGATCAGGTCACAATAAAAAAAAAACACAGTACCTAGACTGGTCAAACATGAATTAAACTGTCTTTCCTGTTTAATCCACAATTTGCAACAGTTCTGTGTGGTCTAAATGTGTTTATGATAGGACCTGCGGTCTAAAGTGGTTTGTTAAAACGCTTGGAACATACTTTTTTGTTTCACAAATTAAATTAAGGTGTCACAAATCTAAAACTTTGTTTGACACATTCTTTAGCATCTAAGGCAATTTAATCTAGGCTTGATAAGTCTAGGTTTAGTCTTTTTTATTAGGACCTGGTCTAAGGTGATCTCGTTGCTCTAAAATGAGGTAAAACGTTCCTTGCAGTGAATCGGAAGCCAACTTCAACATACATATAGTCTCTTACACACATATTATATATATATATATATATATATATATATATATATATATATATATATATATATATATATATATCTAGAT
>JAOWBL010000006.1:7742443-7759537 GCA_028564865.1 Zenarchopterus dispar | reverse complement strand
AACAAAGAATTGTCAATTGAAACAGAATTTTCTCTGCTTTGTCTCTTTTCTTATAATACTGGATTAACTTACACTACACCTGATAAGACTTTTGGCAACACCTGCTATGTTTGTGAAATGGTTATGTTCCATCTACATCCATTTACTAAACCTGCTGTTACTTTTACCATTGCTTTTAAACAACAGCTCCTGAAAATGAACCCCCAACTGAGAGGCTTAACAAACAGGCTTTTAGAAGTAAAAACTAGTTATGGAAACAATGTGAACCTCACATCAGGGTCTGCTGGGATCCAGACACTAGATCCAGTGGATCTCTACTCATCACACATTTATGGAGTTATGATTTCAGACATGCATGACTCCACGTACTGGTTTTTATTATTCTGTGTTGCCAGCATTATATATAAAAAAAAGGTTCCATGTGCAAAAGAAATGTAAAAAATCACCGCAGCGCAAAGTACAAATTGTGCTGCTGACGTCATCTCGTGTCTGCGCGCGCTTTGGTGGACACGTGTGACTGGAGGATCCGAGTGACAGCAAAGCGGTTCCGTTTGATGAGCTATTGATTAGGAAATGATAACACTTCTGTTGGAGTTCTGGAAAATCTCCTCTCTACGTAAATCAGATTGTAGATGTGTGTGATAAAGTTGCTATGACAACCCTCGTCCTGAACGCTGCTTCGGGTAGACGGAGACGAGTAGAAACTCGTGGTTTCTTTATGGTGAACCTGCCAGTGAGAAGGATCACTTCACGGTGTCAGCTGGCATCCTAACAGACTGGAGGTAAGGCCTACCTTGATTTCTGGAAAAGCCGCAATTTCCCCCAACTCAGGTTTACCCGGAGTTTTTACATAACCTGCTTTCCGGAACACATACCAGCTCACTTCGAGCCAAAGTCATCATTGAACCTTCGCTTTTAACAAAATCTGAACTTTTCCTGGATCTACCAAATACAAAAAGAACAACTTAAATAACTATCTGAGCTACTACTTTCATATTTACCTGTGTTAGCGAGACTAGCGGGTCGCAATCACTTATCTCAATAACTACGGTATTAGTTCGCTTAATTCCGCACGCATGCGCAGACCAATCTCTCCTCTGCCGAGTCCGCTCAGTTTATGAGTCCACTAAATCCACGCTGCACAGCACACAGCCCGAACCTTCACAGAATAACAGACCATTTAGAGCTAAGTGGAGCAAGTAGTTTAATCAGTCCGCTTTATTTGACTTTACAGACCAGTCTAAGGTCTTCCGTTTGTGTTACTGTTAAGGCTGCATCACCGCGTCATTCCCTGCTGCAGGGTTTACTACCGTGTGCGATTATACCCGAGCGCGTACCCCGGTGTATGAAGTCTTACTGTTTTTAATGGCGGTAACTCCCCAACAGTTTACTCCTGTCAAAGCATTTTATTATAATTACTATGTAGTCCCACATCCACATCTGGGAAGTTAATCTCAGTTTAACACCTTGCTGACTGGAGTGAGCCCAACAGACATGAATCAGGATTCTCATATTTGAGATTGTATTTGAAAGTCTTGTAAATTGTTAACCTGAGGAGTACTCTGAATCATAATAATCCTTGCTGCACAATAATCACCAATCCCACTTTCTTTCTATTATTTTATTGTTGTTGTTTTTTTCCAGCCTGTTTTACACTCATTTGACCTTTTTTTTTAAATCATCCTTACACTTTATTTTCAGTATATTAACCTTCATATTATAGAATCTGTTCCTGTCTGCCATCGCCACTCAGGTCATGTGGCTCCTTGCAGCTTGTTGAGCGTCCATATGGAGCTCAAGTGTCTCTCCACATAATCTTAGCTGAAGGATTAAAGTATTTCCTGGTGGAGAGGGATACGACGTGGTTAAGTTCACTTTAATATGATCCTACGTTTCAGGTACAGTAAATCTTTTAACTGTCATTTACCTAGCATTACAACGGGACATAATAAGGCCAGATAGAGTTACATTAAGATTGTTGCCGGGTAACTACACCCCAACTGATAATCTGGTTCCTAGAACCTTCTGGAAATGTGACTTTAAGGCTGTATATCTGTGGTGCGTGTACATGTTTACAGGCAGTTAAGACGGTAAGGCTTTCAGACAGATTTTACACATACATATACCTAAACCTGATTGACTAAAGTATCTCAGACAAAAGCAGAAAACAGTATAGCCAAAAGCTTTTTATGTGTGGAGTGTAAGTTGGATATTTGATAGACATCCACCTCAGATCCTACATCTCTGGTCAGAGACCATCAACAAATAACTAAGTGATTGAAACAAACCAGTATTTTATTTTATTTACTTTTATTTTTATTATGCTTGAGGCACTCATTATTAGGCAATGCAGTTTGTTACAATGTATTAAGTAAATATTATCAACAGTAACAAGTATTAAAGCTGTAGCCGCTATGAAAGTAGGGAAAACTGCAGTTCATCAATTGGCCACTAGAGGCTGGCCCCCAAAACAACTCAGTCTTTACATGTTAAAACGTCCAACATATTTACAGTCTGGTACAAAAGAAGTTATTGGTCTCCATAGCTAGATTTCACATCCTTGACCACTACACAAAAGGTACATTTTTATGTATCTCAACAGTTAAAATTTATTAAACTATACATTTTTGCATAATTGGAGGTATGGTTTTATGAATAACTGCCACATTGCAGTCGATGAATAAAAACACATTTTTACTCAGTTACAGTGTTTTTTTCATAGATTTCCACACCGTGTGACCCAATTTAAACAAACAAACAAAAAAACTATCATCCTTTATAAAATTGCTGTAAAAAATAGAGTTTTTCCACAAATACAAAACAGAAAGGTGCAACTTATTTATGTATTTGTGTACTATAATTCATCTTAGGTTTGGAGTCAATGGGTCATGTGACGTGGAAGCTGTTGAAAAACAATCATGTCCAGGAATAAAAAAACAAATTTTTCCACAAAAATATTTAGAAATAGTGGAATTCATCCATCTATCCATTTTTTTATAGCAGCTTATCCCAGCTCTCCACAAGTAAAAGGCAGCAGTAATAGGACAATTCCTTTAAATTAATTTTCAATAAAATTTTTTAAAATGATGTTTTTCACCCACAGGACATAATCTGCCTCGTGTCTATTATGCCTCCCTCAAAGAACTCGAGTCCCTGGACTTTATCTGAGATATTTGGGCAGCGGAGGTTGTTAGGTCTTGGTGCTCTGCTGGGATGGCTTTTCCTCTTCCATCTCCTGGTCAACGTTTGGCTCCTTTGCATCTTCACCAGCCTTCTGGTGGTCCTCGGTGGCTGGCTCGGCTCCCGGGCAGCGCTGGATGCTAACAGCCTCCTCCACCTGGAACACTTTTTGCCCCTTGGTAAAACCCACCCACCTTTGTCCTCACCTGAGCATGAGTGGAGGTTGAACCACGAGATCCGCAGCGCCGTCCACAAAGCAGTGCGCGACTTTGTGTCCTCGTGGTATCGAACTCTGCTTCCAGGGGAGGAAGGAGAGTTTGAACGTGTGGTGCATAGCTCAATGCTGGAGTCAGTGATGGAACTGAAGGAGCGGGCCCGAAGAGTGGACAGGAAAGCTCTGGTGCAGCGGCTGCTGGAACTGTACGGCTGTCACCTGCAGAGCTACATGACAGTGAGACAGATTCAGACAACACAGAAGGAGAGCACTGACCTGTGGCAGCTCTACAGTGAAGTTGATTCCCCTCATCCAGCTGTGAGCAGTTCAGCCGCTGAGCTCAACTACTCCAGGGCTCTAGTTAACCTTGTGTTACACACCCTTGTTCCATACCCTGAGATGGAAACCAGGACCGGAGGTTACATGGTCACAGAACTCATCACTTGCAACGTGCTGTTACCGCTGATAAGCAGGGTGTCTGACCCGGACTGGCTCAACCAGATCATCGTGGAGGTATTTACTAAATCAAGAGAACCACAGGAAGTCAAGGTGGACAACCTCCCAACTGGTGCTTTATACACATCCCAGACCCTGCAGGATTCCTGGTCAACCTGCAAGTCCCAGTCTTCTGACGATCAACTTAGTTTCGGCAGCATAAGCACCTCTGATGCTGACGATCCTCAGAGCCAGACTGCAATCTCTGGCACAGACTCTTCCCAGGGCAGCATGGTCAGCCTGGTGTCTTCTGAGAAAATACCCAGTTGTCACGCAGGCTTGAGCACATCATGCAAAGTGAACTGCTGTTCACTTACATCAGGCCGTCACTCCCAGTCATCATCTTCCAAAGTCATTTCAGTGGACTCTCTCATTCAGTCAGACTCAGAGGATGACCTGGCCGGACGTTTTTGTGACTGTGGTCCTCCTACCCACTTCTGTAACTTGCTCACTTTAAAAGACGACGAACCCTTCGGTTGTTTTGGTACTCTGAGAAATCTCGGGCCAAAGGCGGTTGTGCCGGAGGACTCCCTGTGGCCGACAGGCATAGCCCAACAGAAAACTCCTGCTTGTAGTCAAAAGAAGCTTTGTTTGAACTCCTACAACTTTGATGCTTCCAACAATGCAGCTGCTCATGTAAACATCCAGAACGTGGAGATTTCCGGTACAGTCAGTGCAAAGGAGCAACGTGGCACAAGCACACATCCTTCTACTCTCTACACTGTGAAGGTAACACCACCTCCTACTTGGTTTTTTTTTTAACCGATTTTATTGGTCACATGCTACCCACCTGCTTTTATTTTTCAGTTTGAGACCGTTACTGGTAATAGTGGCAGACACCAATCTGCAGCCTGCCATACTGTCAATCGTAGATACAGCGAGTTCCTCAACCTGCAGACGCGTTTAGAGGAGAAGCCTGACGTCAAGAAATTAATCAAGAGTAAGAAGTGATCCCGTCTAGATGAACAGATTGTAACATTACATGATAAAAGCACCACTGTCAGTCACTGTTGTGCTGTTCAGATGTCAAAGGCCCAAAGAAGGTGTTTCCTGACCTCCCATTTGGCACTCAAGACAGCGAGAAACTTGAAACCCGTAAAAGTCAGTTGGACACCTTCCTTAAGGTATGTATCAGGCTCATGACTGTAGTCGGCATCATCAGATGATTATGTGCTCCTATAACTGATTCTTTTTGTCTTTTCCTAGCAATTAAGCAGCATTCCTGAGACAGCCAACAGTGAGGACATGCAGGAGTTCCTAGCCATCAACTCAGATGTTTGCACATATTTTGGAAGGAGACCATCCAGCAAATCCAGAATTGACAAGGTAATTGAAGAAAGATCATATTAATCAGACATTTAAAAGACAGTTAGATGTTTGTGATAAATTCTAATTTTCTTCCATACTGAAGAGTGACAGTTAAGTTCAAGATTTATCTTATCTTTTAGTTCTTTGTAAAAACATAGCAAAAGTCATCAGATTGTAGTAGGTTTTAGCATTAGGTCCTACTGTTGGAGGTCAAGATTTGGACTGTTTCAGCTCTGGTATGAACCAGGGGGCGTTACATCCAACATAGCCGACCAACCAGCAGACACTCATTTACTTACACCACATCATGTGACACAAACACCACTGCATTATCGACAACACACACCACCTCCATCACTGTCTTCCATACTTCACTGTCTGGGAATTTTGTACTCTGGCAGAATCAGTCTCATCTTTCAATAAAGTTTGTTAGATCAGACTGTGAAGAGGGCTGGTGGAGGACACATTCACCCTCACTCTTACATATGCATCAGAAATTTACCCTCAAATAAAACTGTACAATGCTCAAAAAATTACAAAAACACATGATCTGCATTTTAGATCCTACAAGTCTTACTGACCATGTTGAATGCTAAAATAAATGACAACACAATTAGAGGTAAGTTGCACAAGTATGGTTTATTTGGAAGGGTTTCCAGTTTCAGAACATAGATACACGACTGTATTTTACAAAACTGCATCTAAACAAACCACAAGAGCTCTGGAACAATGTCTAATAACAAATGAGGCCAGAGTGGAGTTTTTTGGTCTTAATGAGCAGCTCTGCTGCGGTGGGACCTTAAGAGAACTTTGTATAAGCAAATACCAAAAACCTCCATGAACTGAAGCAACGATGTAAAGAAGAGTCTCCAAAACTCCTTCACTACAGCATGAGAAACAGATAGAACTAAAATCCACTATTATGAGACAATTTTAATTAAGATTTTACACTCACACTTATACACACAAAACCCACACAAAACCATACAAAAATACTGTGCAACGCTTGGTTTAGAGTTGCAGTACAGTCACACCTCATTCCTGAGTGTGCCTTGTATAAACACTGAGGCACAGTTGGAGTGCACAGAGCACAGGTGGGATTTAACGTATGACTGATTTACTCATCTTCTGTTTTCTCAAATTTGCCATTAAAGATGATGGAAAATGCTTTAGACACTTTGAGGACAGCCTTCCCTCATCCCGACCTCCTTAGTCCAACAGAGGACAGTGAAGGGGATAACGATGGAAGAACAATGGACAGCAGAAAGTACAGGTGAGATCTTTCTCAATCCAGTGATTTCTGTGATTAAATTTATTGTGTCCACGTGAGAGGTGTCGTCACAGGTTGTATTTGTCTATGAGTTAATAGAAAGGTCAACTAAAGAGCAATTAAGATAAGGTTATTTGAATTTACTGTAAAAGAGGCAATGTTATCCGTGTTAGAAAATTATATAAGAAAAGAACGTTAATTTGGTAAAATAGTATTAATTAGCATTCTTGTTTTTTGACAAATGTGGGATTTCATATTTTGTATCTAGAAGGCTGTTCTCAACCAAAATTTCGCCATCTCTCAATATATCGGACCTACACCCTAAAGTGACGTACTGCTTCAGTGAAGGCAGCACTGTAAGTGATCTTCTCCATAAAAGTGTATTTGAATTAGAAATGAGACAGAATCGACTGACTTTTACCCTTAAACATTTTGTTCCTTTGTGGCGGCTCAGGTTCTCAACGGCACGTCGCTGTCAGGCCTGGAGAGCTTTATAAGAGAGCAGGAAAGACTTTTATGTGAGCCCAATGTGGCAGAAAAAGCCAAGCAGAGCTGTGAGCTGCAGAGCAAAGACAATAAGCTGTCAGGAAAAAGTCACGGGACAGGTTGATGTCTTTAGTTTTGTCCATAACATGAGTACAGACGTGAACTCCTTGCAGCCCCATAGAAGCACCCTGCAGTAACTCAACATCTCCACTGAGGTTCAGCAGAGCTCCACTGTTTGTCCAAGCCTCAGCTAAATAGTCCTCTTAGCCCTTTTCCACCAGTTACAAATATCTCCAGTTGGTTTGTTGAAATAATCTCATAATTTATGTTTTTCTTTGTGTGTGGATGTGTGCACTGCAGACACAGCTGTGGCAGATGTTGCTTTGAACATCTTGTGTCTGCTGATGAAGGATCAGTGGAGTTGGCTGTGTACAGAAAACATACAAAAAGCCATCAGGCTTCTCTTTGGCACCTTCATCGAGAGGTAACAGCTATTCTCAGTTGCTCTCAGTAATTATTCCTTCATTTAACTTTGTTAGCTCTAAGCATATGTACTTTATTATTCTCACATCGATTTTTGATTTTCTCTCAAACTGTTTTTAAAAATTATTTATTTTATATCTTACCAGGTATTTCTAAACACTAAGCCTTTTATAATCTCCATTGTTATGCTCTCATTATTTTTGGGATCTGATGTTGGCCTATGTCTCAGGAATTATATGTAGTGTGTAAACTTTCCTCATTTAGGTCTGCAAATAAAGTTTAAGCTCTGGTGAATGCATTTATTATATATGGTTTTCTGAGAATTTTGCAAAAAAAAAAAAAGCCTTTGCCGTGCTCAGAGGAACATTTGCACAAGTCTTTTCCTTCTAATTTTGATCCTAGATGGTTGGAGGTCGGTGCTGCCCACCTAACCAGTGCCCCCTGCTGGGTGATCTATCTGCAAGTGCTGCAAGAAGCTGTGTGGCCAGGGGGCACGTTGCCCGCTCAACCACGGCCTGACCGAAGCGCTGTGGAAAGAGAGGAAACCAAACAGCAGTGTCTGAACTGCCTCATGCAGCTGCTTCCTGGTACGTCTCACCTGTTGGATTCAGATTCTAGGTTTTACTCAGCTTGTTAAGGCTTTTTTGGTGTTCGGTAACTTGACAGAGCTCATCACTGACATGCTGGGCAGTGAGAAGTACAGGCTGACCTTGGAGACCATGCTGGAGTCTTTACAGGACCATCAGATCAACAAGTGAGTCAGTAAACCTCTCTGTCTGTTAGCAATGACTGTAATCAGGTGCTCAGACGATGGATCAGCAGTGGGTTCTTTGTCCAGATTTGAACATACTAAACAAGCAAAACTATGGCGTTTCTGCTGGAAAGCTAATTGATTATTGAATTTTTGCTATATTTCATTATTTTTGTACTGCATGCTTTGGTGGTTCTCTGCAGGCATTTGATCTTCTGCATCTGCGACCTGCTGCTGGAGTTTCTGATCCCTGAGTCATGTGATGAGAACTTCCAGAGATCGCTGCTGCAGAGTCTGGCAAAAGAGTCAGAGAGGGATGGTCCTCATGTGTAACGTGATATACACACAGCCAGATGTACTTGACGGCCATTATACTGTAAAATTTTGTAAAGTGTTTTTTTTTTTTTTTTTTTCTGTGGATATCGAAAGCCTGTAGGGGTATGTTGATGTGTTGAGTTTCCAAGAGGCACAAATGTTTCAGCAACAAAATAAAACCAGTTTTGGAAAGAGCTAAGGACAATCTTCACGTCTTAAAGACATTTTCCAAAAGTTCCCCATTCCTGAGGGAAAATTCAGCGGGGACAACTCTCTCCCACTAGAGTTTGTCTTGGACTGTTGTCCACATGTTCCTGGTCTACTGTTGGAAGACACTCAGAGTTAACCGAGCTGTAAACGTCCTCTTTCGCATTTCTAGACAACATAATCCGTACTGAAAAATTCACTTCTGTCAGAAGGAAAAAAATGTTTGTATCGCACTGTATTTCTGTTATTTTCCTCCTATTATACTGAATGCATTGAAATGCATCTAAAACATTCATGTAACCTTTTTTTAAAATTTTATTTTTTATACAATTTAACAGAAAAGCTGATGTGAACTGAGCTTGATTCCAATTAAATGCAGCATCTGAACACACAACTTTATTTATTCCACGTCCATGATTTCTGAGTCAGCGCCTTCAGCTGAGAGTTTTGTTGTCTCTCAGTGAAGCCATCTGCTTGTGAGCGGGGTTAAGTAGTTTCCAATCTGGTCCAATCTCACATAGAGCTTAGAAGTTGGCACTGAACCTCAGACTTTGGTTCTGATTCAAAGCTCCACTTCCTGACGGGTGTGAGGGCATTTAGTGGGAATCCCCTTTTCTTTAGGCCATCTGTGAAGATTGTGAGATTTTATGTTCAGCCTCTCTTTTATTGCAAGAGCTGCTTATGTTCATGGGTTTGTGTATTTATCTATCTTTAAATCTAATTTTTTATCATTTTAATCAAAACTGATCCATTTTAACTGATGATCTCTCAAAGAAACAGATTTCTCAGAGCTTCAAATGTTACTTTTAACTTTTAGTTTAGACTACATTAATAAATCCCCTAGAGCTTTTTGTTTCTGGGAACCATCCTTGTATGAATAAATTATGTAAACCTACACACGAGGAGCGTGATACGTGAGAAGAGTTCAAGTGTTTGACGTGAGCACGCTCAGCCATTCAGCTGAGATCCTGGACTGATGCGCAAATGCGTGCCGTCAGTGCCTTTTGATCCCGAAAAATACTTATTGCTTCACAGGCAGTTTCTTTGATGAGGCTGAGATTAACACTTTGCTGCATGATTTATGAAACCGCAGTGAAAATATTCCTTTTATGTTCAACTCAAGTGGCAAATGAAGAAAGGAGCTGGCCAGAATTGCCACCATCTGTGAAGTGCCTCCATATGTCTTCTTTGGTTCGTCTAAGGAAAAATTTTTTTGTCTTTTTCTGACACTTGTGTGACAGTGAAAACAGTTTAGATTAGTTAGTTTACTATTTCAAGCAAACAACGGTCAGCATGTGGTTGTTGTCGGAACCGCACACTTTTGTGATTGTTGTGCTAATCAGCATCAGGGACAAATAGAAATTAAGCAACACTTACAAAACTCAGCCTCATTTTAATCTAAATCAAAACTGATTTATTTCATAATCCCCCCCATCTTATTGATTTTTCCATCACAAACAGTACGCCTTATTTATTTATTTATTTACAAATAAGCTAAAATTGAATGGAAATGATCAGATTTACTTATAAGCTCGGTTACTGAACGTCAGCACAAAGATCACAGAACATATTGTTCACTTGATTCCAGCTAAAGACACATCTGTTATTATTTGTCCTAATGCAAAACACGTTCTTCAGGATTAGTGGTTTTTTTTTTGTTTTTTTTACTTCAACATTCTGGAAATAGGATTCACTGAGCACTTTAAAACAGAAAAACAAGAGGACGGTAAAACACAACCTCTATGGTTCAGTGAAATGGTGCCTTTACATTTTCTAACTTCTTGAAGTTCTGAAGTCACACCGTACACTGAGGTTCAGCTACACCACCACAATAAATCTGGAATAATCAAGATATGATCAAAGTGTAGACTTTTAGATTTGACTTAAAATGTTGAAAAAAAGTTGGCATGTACCACCTGGGAGTTAGAGTTATTTAAAGCAAAGGTCCCCTATCGTCAGGGACTCAAAAGTATTTGGACGACGTGACATAGTTTAACTATAATTTAACCACTTGGATGTAAATCTTGTGCAGTAAATGACTGAAATCTGGAGTTCATGAACATCATCAAAGTCTGAGTTTCTTCCCTGAAGATTGAAGAATATTTTATTTATTTGTCTTCTAAAAGCCTTGAGTTGCGTTGGTAATGTGTTTAAGGTCCATCTGGATTGCAAAGAACTGTCTGATCAGTTTTGTGGTATTTGGTTAGATGTGAGTAGAGAGTGTATCCTTAAACACCCCAGAGTTCATGTTGATACTTTTGTGAACAATCACATTATCAACAAACACCGATGAGCTTGTTTCATTGGCAGCCGTACACCCCCATACCATAACACTCCCTCCACCGTGTTTGACACATGCGGTGGTGTTTTGGATCATCAGCTAAACGTCCTCCTCCGTACTTCTCTCTCCCCATCATTCTGATCGACATTTATCTCGGTTTCCTCTCTTACGTATCTGAATTCAGAACATGGGAAGCATTTTTTTCTGGCAAACTCTAATCTGGGTTTCCTGATCTTGAACGTTACCTGCGGTTTGCACCTTGTTCCAAATCCTCTGTATTTGGATGTAGCTGTGTTGAGTGTAGATTTTGACAATGATATAATTTCCTTCTGTGGAGTCTTCTTGACTTCTGTTGACATTGTGAAGGATTCTCTGGTCATCATCTTTAACCGTCCTCTGTGGTCCTTCACAGCATCCTGATGCAGACGTTCACATACACAAGCTTGTGTCAGATGTCTTTGTTTCCACTTGCTACTCAGAAGGGCTTCATAAACTGGACGTCAGGAACATCTCGCTTCCTTTGTGATGAGATCATGGCTGATACTGGCAGGCTCCCCTCTCCTGTGTCCAGATTTAGAGCGTCACTGGCAACCAGAAGAGACAGAGGCCCATGCTTCATTGGTGGGCACATAACTCTGAAACGCAGAGCAGCAGCATGCTGTCACAAATGGCTTACTGCAAACAAAACAAACATCTGTGAAAGTTCAGAAGTCAAAGTCACTCTTTACTAATAATGGATTTTTGTTTAATCTGGCTATGATTAGAATAAAATGAGCAGTTATTGAAATGTCATATATTTTATCCTCATTGTGATTAATTTGACAAGACTGTAAAAGATTACATAACTTAAAATCTGTCCTCTTAAAATCTAAATCCATGGCCATTAAAAGTGCAGAGAATAATCTATGTTTTACTAAATGGGAACGTGAAGAAAGAACTTTTTTTCAATTGTGTCTCCAGTTAGATTTATATCTCTGAAAAAAAAAGTCATTATTTTAACACAACCAGTTGAAACAAACCTGAAGGAAAACTGTTAAGTACTAACCACACTTTTAATAATACAGACTATAATTCAAAGCTTTAATTTGGCTTTGAGGAGCTGATAAATTAAGATACGTTTTAATAAATGGAGTGTGTTTCATTATTGTTTTTAAGATGACACACATGACATGTCCTTTATATTGTTGTTGATGACATTAAAAAAAAAAAAATCAGACTTCATGTTTTACACAACAATGTTAAACCATGACAGGAGTGAATTAGGTTTATTTGGCGACATAACAGTGTCCCTTCAAAAACATGAACAGACATAGTTTCAATTTTCAGGACAAAAATTTTGCAAGTTTTGCCCCTTAACTAACTTTTAATGTCTGATGCCATTTCACCCATTTATGCCGGACCACGTCAGGTAACCAGAAATGTCATTTTTCAGATGTTTCTTCCCTCTGGTTGGGAATTCCTGCACTTAGGCTGTGAGATTTTCATTACACAGGACTGGTGATCTGCAGTGGCTCAAACTACCTGACTGGTATTTGCTGCTCGTTTCTTGCTGAAAGAAAATTGTGTACATGCAGTTCTCATTTCTCATTTGAAAACCTCATGCGCGCTGTGTGTGTGACTGAACAGTCCTGATCACTGTTAGCTGCTCGCACTTTACAATGTGATAACAGCTCATATTTTCCGTTCCTGTTACTGTGCACTCATCCAAGATGCTGGGTTTTTCTGATGCTTTGGGTCGTCCCGTGCAGACACCTAAACCAGCCCAATCAGCAACCAGTTTTCCTCCAATTTAAGGAGACAAGTTCAGGCGTCTTTGACATATTCTCAAACTAACTATTTCACTTCCTAGAGTTGAAAAACACTCTCTGGTTCAAACGTGTATGTTTTAATTACCACAGCTAGAACCTTCCTCCTATGATCCATTGCTGCCCTATTTAATTTGACTCTTTGACCAGCACCTGAATGTAGATGGACAGAGTCTTCAGTGAGTGGAGTTATGAGACCTTCATCAAGCTGAGCAAGCATAACGTCGGGTTAAAATGGTGAAAAGCGTGACGTTGACATTCATTATCAAACCCCGCTTGGGACTGTCAGAGTCAAACCATCAGTCAGCCAACTCTGGTAGCTGTCAGCCTCTAATGAGTCTTTTTCAAGGTTTATCTACGCGTTTATTAGGTGATTCTGCTGGGTCAACATAATGCTTTTAAAAGTCGTCTCACTGATGGTGGAAATGTACAGCTTCTTTCTAGGAACTTGGATTAGTCTGAAGTCAAGCACACTGTCGTTATGTGAAGTGACTCCTCTTTAAAACCGAGATACTGTCAAAGGCTTTAACAGAGGTCAGTGAGCTGCGTTTGGTATGTGTTTAAAGTTAAAGTTAAAGTATGTGTCTGAATGTGAAAAGCCTGTTTCCACCACAAGATTACATGTTAGTGGTCTCAAAATAAAGTGCAAGTTGGTGCAAGTTTAGTAAAAACGTTTAGAGTTTGTGCACACTCCTGATGTCTAACAGCTTCTGGTACCTTTTATCGCAGGTGTGCACCGCTGACTCCAGGTGTCTCTATAGACAGACACGCCCCTAACCACAGACAGGTTACCAGCAAATTCAACCAGGACCTCAACAGCAGGCTTCTGTTAAATACAATGGTGAGTTTTGTTAAAAATAAAAAAAAAGACACAAATGGCACATATTCTAAATGAAATCAAACGTTTGCATACTCTTGTTACATAGATGCAACTGGACTTGCTCAAAAACTAAGAAGCCAGTAATTCAATTTTGTAAATTATTTTTGGTTTTTTGAACACCTTTATCTACAAAGTGTCATGAGCACTTGCATTTATTTTTTTTAAAAAAGGTTTTTTATTAAGAAGGAGGAGGACAACATGGACACAAATTAAGATGTAATTTTAACTTTGAGTCAAGTTTTCTGTATTTAAGAGAGAAAGTGTCTTTCTCAGTAATTCAGTACAGAATATCAGTAAGCCCCATGCTGTTAAACCTTTCTCATTATTATTCATCTGTAAATTATTTTTATTTGTTTGTTTATGTTTTAACTGAGCAGTTGTCTGCTGCTGTTTCTGCTTGATAAAACCATATCGTTGCTGTAGCTCTTACCCGTAATCAGTCTGTGTGAATCCTCTTTTTGACTTGTGACTAAATGCTGGAGGAGATAATTGCCCCTCAAATTCAATATTACACTCGTAATGCTCAAAAACCACTCAGGCCTTCCCCTCAGCACACTTTTTCTTTACATGAAGGCAGTTGTGGGCTGCACCTCAGAGGAAGTGTAAAAAGGGATGCCACCTGTACTTTTAATAACTAGCTTTAGTCGGCCCCGTGGGCGAAGGCCAGGATTCTGCTGGCAGCTTTCTCTGTTTTAAAGTGCATGACAGCATAATAAGGCTACCACAGAGTTCTTGTTTTGATTTCTGCTCCAAACGCTACAGGTCTCATTGCACCATTTACAACAGGAAATTATGTCATTCTAAAGTTTGTGCATCATAAAACTGCAGACTTTATGATAGTTTAAATACGATAAACATGTAGCACAGGGATTTAGGAAGGTGAATCCAAATGGAGTATTTCAGTAAACTCATGCATATTATTAATTAAAGTATGTGTTAAAATGATTGATGATCTGTTGCACTGACTCACTGGAGCCACTGTACTTTATTCTACTTTATAGTATTTTAGAGGGAGATGTCACATGTTTTAAGCACATGTTTTAAAGCCACTCTGTGTAGCAATACCACTTCTGACCACAGGGGGCATATAAAGCTTGGTACTGACAAAAGAAACACAGACAATAAGTGCTAAAGAGAGTGGGCAGTCCATGTCCTGTAATACCACTTTGTTCCACTACAGGAACATTGTGTACCGCGGTGGGTGACAACATTGTTTTTTCCTCATGTGGCCACGTACCTACAGTTAAAGTAGACAAAGAGTCGCATATTAGATGATTCGATTAAAACATAGGTTCAGTTTGCCAGCCAATTCTATTATCCTTTGTGTGTGTGTGTGTGTGTGTGTGTGTGTGTGTGTGTGTGTGTGTGTGTGTGTGTTAAACATTTACTATCAGATGAAGACTTGCTCAATTCATTTATACAGTTTATACAATAACTTTTACGTAACCACGAGTGCTACTTTTGTACGTGCTGGACTGTTCTGTTAAAGATTCTGTATGTATATTAATTTTTTAAACTTTTTTCATTTTTTAAATTTTTTTATTTTCATGATAATTAGGAGTTTGCAGTGCAGAAAAACTGTACAGAAAGTTGTTAGTCCAGTCTGAATATAGAAAGCACTCTTAGTTGTAGTCAAGTTAAATGGACATTGCATTACAATTGGAAGATACTTTAATCCAAAGTGACAAGTGTAGGTTTTTTATTCTCCTCTAAACAATCTTTTCCAAAATGTATTTTTTAATCAATATTTATCTTGCATTATTTTTATTTAAAGAGGGCCAGCATACGTTGGTCTCGTGGCTGCATCCAGCCCCTCAGCCATATTTAGCACATTTGTGTTGACGTCTTACAGAAAACGCTGACACATGAACTTTACTGTGATGTGCTGGAGTTGGATGTATCAGATCCTATAATATTACCTGAATTTGACTTATAGACAGAAATTAAATAATTAAAAAAAAGTTGTAACATATGCTTATTTCTGTGCACAGAAAGAGTAAATGGAAACATCACAAGAAAATATAAATGCAGGAATAAATATAAGAAATAGCACATTTTAAACTGTTTTCTCACTCTTTTTTGAGTTGTCAAAGTCAGAATACAACTAAACATTTGTGACTTTCTTCCTCCTCAAGTATGCACGGTTAATTACAATCGATGTTGCACATTAGTTTGTCATATCACGATGAGAAAAAGAAGCTTAAAAAAGATGCACAAATTGTGACTGGTAATTCTTAAGACAGCTGTTTGATATCAAAACTGCTCAGTAGATTTGAGTGTAGAAGGAATGATCTGTCATAAGCTGAAATGGAGTTTAAAAAGTGCTAATCCCCTAAAACTCCCTAAAGCTCTTGGTGCTTGGTGTCTGTGAAGTGGGTGAAATGACATCTAATAGCTTTATGATGGCTGCGAAACATCTGGAAAATGGCAGTAATTTGATTTACACTTTAATTGCTCTCCTCAGGGGTGAGACAAAAGCTATGAAATACCAGCAAACAGGCGGATGTTAGGAAAGATAAAACTGGTAGATGTTGAAAAACACAGACACATGGCATTCCCCTTTAAAATGATATTTACATACCCCATTTCCATAAAAGTCAGAAAGTTTTCTAAAGCACAATAAAAAGAGTCCAGATCTGTTTGCTATTAAAAATGCATGGTACATAAAGAAGAGGAAAATCAGAAAGCAACAGCCATGGATTGCTAAACCATTTCAATCTCGTTTTCATCAGGAATGGAAAATAGACTCCTGTTGCAAGACTGCAACAATTAATACTTTCAGCTCTGAAACTTAATAAGTATAATTACAGGGAGTATAGTTGCAACATACAGTAAACAGTCCTCTCTCCAGACTTTTTCTTCTTGCTGACATCAAAGTCCACATTTGGAAATACAGTACTTTCTAAATCCAGTGAAGACGGTAACTGAATACACTAAAATTATTTCTTTTGTACCTGTGTACGATAAGTTTTTGGGGTATTTTAGAAATATTTCCAAACTTTTCTGGTAATATGGCTGAATGTGTGTGCTGCCCTGGTTAGATCATTTTGGCCAAGTTTGCAAACAGATCCAAGGTAAATTATTTAATCATGGAGGTCTCCTAATGACCAGTTCATTTGTATCAGGGGGAGTTCCAGCAGGGAAACAGCTAACACACGCTGAGCACCTGGAGGGGACCACCGATGTAGTGTGTGACCTGCAGTTGCTGATTAGTCATGTAGTTTGAACACCACAACTACTTTAAGACTCCAGAGCCATGTAGTTTGATCAGCACAGCAATCAGTTGATGCTGAAAGTGGCCTTAAAATCTGGCTGCAAGATGGATCGGCCACAAGCAACATGACTGAAAATCAGGATAAATGGACAACCTCACCACCACCAGAACCCTTTTTTGTAAAAAAAAAAAAGAAAATTATATA
>JAOWBL010000006.1:7721567-7734668 GCA_028564865.1 Zenarchopterus dispar | reverse complement strand
TTAGTCCTCTTTGACAGAGCTCAGGCTTAGTGGAGCTTGTCTGGATTGATTTGTCAAGAGGATTGATGGGGGACACTCTCACTTTCACTTTAATTTTCACCTTACAAAAAAAAAACCAAACAAACAAAAAAAAAAAACAATCATCGCTGGCTCAGATTCTGAAGAGGAATATTCCCCCTCTGATGATGATAATTAAAAAAAAAAAAAAAAAAGTCCCCCAGCAGAACGAGGGAGTCCCCAGCAGGGTCGTTCTCCAGCACCCCACCCAAGGCCTCCAAAAAGCGTGGGTATTCTGAACTACTGTTCGGCGCAAAAGCACAAACAACAGTCAGGACCTGCCCCCCACCTGAAGGCGAAGGGAGACTACCCTCTCGTTCACCGGTGTGAACCCCAATGTGCAGTCACCGAGCTGGTGGGCAATGAGTATGCCCACCCCTGCACGGCGCCTCTCACCTTGGGCAACTCCAGAGTGGAACAGGGTCCAACCCCTCTCAAGAGGACTGTTTCCAGAGCCCAAGCCATGTGTCGAGGTGAGTCCAACTATATCTAGTTGGAACCTCTCAACCACATACACCAGCTCAGGCTCCTTCCCCACATTCCATGTCCCTAGAGCTAGCTTCTGCAGCCGAGGATCAGACAGCCAAGGTCCCTGCCCTCGGCCACCGCCCAGCTTACAATACACCTGACCTCCATGGCCCCTCCCACAAGTGGTGAGGCCATCGGAAGGGGAGCCCACTGAACTTTGAACTTTACAGTCTTCTCTTATTGCTTGTGCTCGACATTCCAGGTAAAATGTGAAGAGGATTGGTGAGAGTGAACACCCTGGATGTTTAAATCTTTCTGATTTTATGGGATCAGTGAGGACTTTATTTTATTTCTTGCTGAAGGGGTAAAATATGATGTCTTAAAATTGTTAATTGACTTTTTGTTACAGCCCAATTGCTCTAACACCCAAAACAAGTATTTATAGCTAACACAGTCCAAAACGTTTTCAGCATCTAGACTAGCTAACACAGCACTTGCTTTTATTTTGTAAGGTTTTGTAAATTAAGGGCTTTGTAATATGATTGGAGTGCAGGATTAGTTTAATCTAAATTGTTATATAACTGTTCTTTTGTTTTGGGATGTAATATTTTATATATTGATTGTGAATTTTCCATATTTTCCTTGCTATTATTTTTGTAGCCCTAGGACCTACCCCGTAATATAGTTAGAAATTTGTATTTTTCTCTAAATCCTCTTTACAAATGTTAAAGAGCTGATTTTTAATTTCTTTCATTTTTGTCATCAGTTGTGGGTACTGAATCTGTCGTTTTTTCATTTCTTTCTTATCCCACTTGTTCTAAGTCATTTTAGCACTCTGTAAATGCTAGATTACAATCTTAGTGTTCTTTGATGACTTTAGGCTTATTTTCCAGTGTGATTCACAGTTAATCATTATTATTGTCTATCATCTTAATGTTATATGCTGATGTGTTTTACTTCATCTTTTCTTGTGAAAATCATTCTGTCCAGTTCCAATTTGATACACGCCTAATGCCAACAGTCACACATTTATGTGGAACAATACATTCTAGCAGATAATATGAACAGTGGTTGATCTGCTTACGCCTAAGGTATTGGGTCAATAACGGTCGGGTGCTTGTAACAACAAATTGTATGGGACAATGTCCAGCCCAAGAAGAATAGTCCTCTCGTGTCTTCAGCTCTTGAGCTTCCAACAAAAGAATCAGGGCCAACACTACAAATACATTTTGTCTTATGTACCATTCACAATATATATGTACCTCTCCTCTCTCAGTCTTCGTTTCTTTCCTATCTCCCTTTTCCTGCTATACCCCTGCTGGCCTTTGGCAGTAGGGTCCCCCTTATGATCTAGGTCCTGATTGAGGTTTCTTTCATCTTGAAAGGGAGCTTTTCCTTGTAACTGTTTGGCTTTAAGGTTTTTTTCCTTCTAGGGTTGTTTTTACCTGACACTGCTCATTTAATATCTGCTCCCGGGTTGTGTTGTTCCCTTGAGACACTTGTATTATAATAGATGCTGTATAAATAAAACTGAATTGAATTGAACCATGTATGTGTCCTCATGCTTCCTCCTGGTCAGGTTCTGATGCCCGGCACCAGCAGAATTGTGGAAATGGATGAGGTGGAAGACCTGTCCCAGCTAGAGTAAGTTCACTCATGCACATGTACATATGGTGTTACTTGTTACTCACTGTTTCAGCTGTGTTGACGGATGTTTTCAGAGAAGTTTCTGAGAGCTCGGTGCTTCTGAACCTGAAGAAGAGATTTCAGCGTGACTACATCTATGTAAGTCAGACCTTCAAACACCACTTTGTTTGGATTTCCAGTTTCCAGGAGGATGCATGAGGATATTTGAGAAAAATAAACATCACTGATTGGCTTTGAAGATAACAGGTTTTTATCATCTCTGTATGTTCAGTCTAAACAAAAAGTAAATGTAACTGTTTATCACACAAAACCAAAATTTCCATGTAGGATTCTACTGATATGTTTATACAATCTTTTTATAATTCATCCACTCAAAGTAAGGAAAACTGTATGTCATCCATCCATTTTCTGTGTCATCCAGAAAATGTTGTGTCATGCACCCATTTTCTGTACCCACTGAATCCATTTCTGGGTCACGGGGGTTTGGGTAAACCCTGGACAGGTCACCAGTGATGTCATGTCACTATATCTTTATTTATAATGATATACAGGAAACAAAACACACAGCAAACAAACCACTCCCCACTATGTACAATGTCCATAACAACGTCCTTTTGTTTTTTATGCACTTAATTCCGATTGGCATCTTCCCCGCCTTTCTGAGGAAGCTGCTCAAAAACAAGGCACTGACAAAGAAAAACAAAAAATCTGTAAGAAATGAAAAATTTGGATTAGTCTTGCCCATTCTTGTCTGGTGACGAAGCATGGATATATTTCCAAATGTAGAAATTCCTAATATCTCTGATTCCCATATAATCCAACTACGCTACATGCGTATTCCATAAATGACTTTAACAATAGCTCCGGACACCTTGACTTAGGTCAGGGCTTTCATAGTCACCCTGTTATTCAGTGTTTTGAGAGCCTCCCTCTTTTTCGCGTTCCCTCTTTTTTATAGTGGAATCTCTATATGGGTGTGGTTGTTTCCACCTGCACACTCACAGGGGAGTGAGAAACATCACTACTATCCTGCCACGTCACAGTCTCTTTGACATACATTAACCCGAAAGAAACATTTTACTAATATTAGGGCATATTATTTTCCTGGGGTACTTAAGGGAAACATTTGCGGTATTATTATCTTCTGTATAATGAAATTCCTTTATTTCATGATACCATATATGACAATATCACAATGCTTCATAAGTTTTTCAAAGGAAGAAATTTAGTGATTGCACACTGGAGGTCATTTGTACAGATTTTAGTGGACACTTTAATGAGACTAGCAGCATTGTAACTGATATACTGTGTCAGTGTGCTGACTTAGAACGTCTGTTGGGTTTTTTTTCACAGACTTTCATTGGAAATATGCTGCTGACCGTGAATCCATTCAAGCCTCTGCACATATTCACAGAGGAGATGAGGCAGAAGTACAAAGGCAAAGAGCGGCGCAGCCTTTCACCGTGAGAAAACATCTTCTCAGCTTCATTCCCTTCATTCTTGTAATGCTTGACATGCTGCTCTTCTTCACTGCAGCCACGTGTACACCATTGCTGACTCCACATTCCAACTGTCTCAGGCCTCTCCTCAGGAGCAGTGCATCATCATCAGGTGCTGACAACAACAGCAGTTACTCCAGTTTATTACCCTTGAGTCCAAACTCAGAGTTCTGTCTGTATCCTGCTCTATGTTTTTTCATAGATGATATCTGTAGAAGATTCAGTTAATGTTATGTGAAAAAAACAACATCCACAAAATCTGTTCTTACACCCATTCACACACTCGTGTGAATTAATCCACCACTGAAAACAGTTCCTCTGGAGTGTTATAATAACTCCAGTCAAGAGTAAAGTTTGCTTAAAGAAATGGTTGGAGTTTTTTAAACAGAGAACATGTGAGGTGCTTTTAAACACTGGTTCTAACAGTCTGCATTTGCCCAAAACTGTGCCCTCGCTGTAGTGGTCAGAGTGGTTCAGGAAAGACTGAGGCCACCAAACTCATCATCCACTACCTGAGCTCCGTGTATCAGGGCAGAAACAAGGACCTCCGACAGGTGAGTTCAGTCAATTAGATCAAACAGCAATGAAAACAGATGTTTCATTTTATTGTGAAATTCAGTGACTTAACTCTGAAGCTGTTAGCTCAGAGAGCTGAACTTGTTAGGAACACCTGAAGCACAAATCAGGTTTTACTTCTAAGGCTGCTAAACTTGTTACATTGGCAGCAGTAGAGTTTTACATATTTTCTCTCTGATAGAAATAGTTTTGTTGGTGACGAAGCTTATGAGGTCATCTCTGAGAGTTAAAGCAATATATGGGTCAACAGAGCTAGGACTCTTACTCAGCCTGACTAACAGTGCAAACCTGGGGTGGTTCTTGTTCTTTTCTATTAATAATGAACAATAAGCAGTTCTTGCTTTGCAAAGAACTGGTTATTCTAAATTATTGGAACTAACTAACAGTTGAATTACTGGACACTTTCTTTGCAGCTTTTTTGAAGTTGGCTTTAAAAACCCACAGTTGTGAATCAAACCACAGCACCAACCTCCTCTGACCAATTACTTTCTTTTTTCTGGAGGGAACATTGTCCACCATTGTATGCACTGAAGTCGTAGTTCAATCAAAAAGATAATCAAGCTGTGCAGGAAAAGGATTCAGGTCCCCTGTTGCCTTAGTAGATGGTGGTGAGTAATGTATGATACAACTGATTACTTAAGTTTAGATACAACAACCTCTGATACACCTATTATAAATACACTTCTTCATAAATGCTGTTTAATCAAGTTAATAAAACTCTAATTTTATCAAAAATTATTGGCAGATACGACAGAGTTATAAGGAAACACTGTCAATTGTTTACCCTCAATGCCATAAGTCAGCACTAAATCAAGGATGTGATGATGAGAGTGAGTTTCTAATAAGAACAAAAGCTAATACTTAATCTGTTTATATCAACATTTACATGCATTTTAAAATCACCCACTATATTGAATCTTATCTGCACTCATATGTATGCTTGAAAAGGTAAAAATAAATAGACATATATTAACTAAAAACTCACACAATCATACAGACATACAATATATTGCACCCATCCCTTGGTCAAGTTAAAATGAAAACTTGTCATAGATGTAAACCTTACACTTCAATTCTACCACCAAAATTAGGTGCACATGGTCAATTTAGGAGCATTTAACATGGTGATGGCTGAACGATAGAAACTATTTCTTAGTCTGTTTGTTTTAGTCTTTCTGGATCTAAAACATCTGCCTGAGGGCAGGTATTCAAACAGTTTGTGTCCAGGGTGTGATGGGTCTTTTAGGACCTTTTCAATATTCCTGAGAGAATGGGAACTGTGGAGATCTTCAGGTGTAGGGAGAGGGCTGCTGACTATCCGCTGGGCGACCTGTATGACCCTGTGGAGCTCTTTTTTTCTGTCCCACTGTGCAGCTGTTGAACCATACACAGAGGCAGTAGGTCAGGATGCCCTCTACTGTGCAGCGGTAAAAGGACACCAGCAGTTTCTCAGGGACGTTGTTTTTCCTGAGAACCCTCAGGAAGTAGAGTCTCTTTTGGGCCTTCTTCACTAGGTTAGCAGAGTGCGTTTCCCAAGTCAGGTCCTCTCTGATGTTGACTCCCGGGAAACAGAAGTCTGAAACCCTCTCCACACAGTCCCCATTGGTGGTGAGTGGTTGGATGTTGTTAGCTTTCTTCCTGAAGTCCACGATGAACTTCTTGGTCTTTACTGTGTTCAGGAGCAAGTTTTTGGTACTGCACCACTCTGTCAGCCACTCCACCTCATTCCTGTGGGCAGACTCATCCCCCGCAGAGATGAGCCCTATTATTGTCGTGTCACCAGCAAACTTAATAATGAGGTTACTGTGGTGGGCAGGAGTGTAGAGCAGGGGACTCAGTACACAGCCCTGAGGGCAGCCGGTGCTGAGAGTAATGACTGTGGACAAACAGGGGCCCACTCTAACCCTCTGTGTGTGTTTTACTCAGGAAGTCCTTAATCCAGAGGCAGATGGGGTGTGGAAGTCCTATGTTCAACAGTTTTGTCACCAGTCTGTGAGGGAGAATGCTGTTAAAAGCAGAGCTAAAGTCAATGAATAGTAGTCGTGTGTAGCTGCTCCAGATGGGACAGAACTGCATGGAAAGCAGTGACCACAACATCTTCTATAGACCTATTAGCTCTGTAGGCAAACTGATCTGGGTCGAACATGGGGGGGATGAAAGACATGATGAGTTTCTCAAAGTTTCTTCATCACTACCGGGGTCAGTGCTACTGGTCTATAGTCATTGAGACTGGTGATGGTCTGTTTTCTGGGCAGAGGAACTATGATGGAGCACTTCAGGCAGGGTGGGATGATGGACTGGGACAGAGACTGGTTGAATATCCTTGTTAAGACCCCAGTCAGTTGGTCTGCACAGTCCTCCAGCACACATCTTGAGATGCCATTGGGTTCAGCTGCCTTCCGTGGGTTGACAGCCCGTAGAGTGTGCGCCACCTCATGCTCCCCAACTGTGAAGATGGGGCTGTTGGGGCTATTGTTGCTCTTTGGGTGAGATCTGGCTGTCTCTGATTGCTCTGCCTCAAACCTGGCAAAGTAGTGGTTCAGCTCCTCTGCCAGTGACACATCCCTTCCCACACCTGGTCCTGTAGGTGTTGATGTGTTGGACACCTGTCCACATCTGCCTGCTGTTGTTGCTGTTGAGGTGCTCCTCAGTCTTCCTCCTGTAGTCTGACTTGGCCTCACGGCTGCCCCTCTTTAGATTGGCCCGGGCTGTGCTGTAGAGAGCCTCATTGCCAGATTTAAAGGCGGTGTTCCTTTCCTTTTGCAGTCTTTGAACCTGCTTAGTTATCCAGGGGTTCTGGTTGGGATAGACCCAGATGTGTTTATCTACAGTGACAATGTCTATGCAGTATTTGATATAACATTGTACACTGTCACTAAACACCTCCAGGTCTGGATGTTCAAAAACACCCCAATTAGTCCTCCTGAAGCAGTCCTGCAGCTGCTGAGAGGCTCCGTCTGGCCATGTATTAGCTGTCTTTGTGGTGATGAGAGCAGTTTTACTGAGTGGGGTGGTATGCCGGGATCAGAAACAGAGAGGTGTGCTCAGACTGGCCCCAGCTGTGATAATGGTTTAGACCTGTTTGATGTTCGTGTAGACTTTATCCAATGTGTTGGCTCCTCTGGTGGCATACTTGATGTGCTGATAGAATTTAGGAAGCACAGTTTTTAAATCCACATGGTTAAAGTCCTCAGCAATGATGTGCACAGCAATAGGGGCCTGGTCAGCTGCCTGCTAACACAACAATGTAAAAGTCCGATGGCCAAGTTAGCATTAGCATCTGGAGCTATGTATATAGCGGTGATCATGACTACTGGGGAGGTATATGGGTCATCATTTAATAGACACATACTCCAAGCCTGGGGAGCAGTGACTGTCTACAGTAACTGTGTTTGTGCGCCAGTTGTTATTTATATACACACAGTCCCCCTCCTCTGCTCTGACTGGAGACACTGGTCCTGTCATGGCGCTGTGCAGTGAGGCCCGTTAGCTGGATAGCAGAAGGATCAATGGGTGAAGCCAGGACTCTGTGATCAACAGGATGCAACTGTTCCTGATTATGTTATTTGTTGCTATCTGTGGCCTTAGTTCATCAATTTTGTTAGGAAGGGACCTGGCACTTGTGAGGAAAATCCTGGGAAGTCAGTTTAACAGGCTGCTGTCATAGCCTCGTTAACATGCCGGTCTTGCAGCCTCGCTTCTGCTTCTTCTCTCTGTGCCGTCTCCGTCGTCTGCCTCCGGCGATGGTAGATCACGGAGAGCCGGGACTCTTCAATATGTCCTCTGGGATGTTGTAGGAATGAAGAAACTCGATCGTAACACTCCTCTTGCTGCCGACTCTGATCCTGAGAAGGTCCTGCCGGCTGTAGATGTAGTCCACTTGGCAAATAGTTGGCAGGGCGAGAAGCAACACTAATAACACCCACTATTCAAGAAACCAAGAGCACTGAGCCACTGCATCTGTGAGCACGGACTGCTAGCTTAAAGCAGATGTCACTGTATGAGAGACATGTATGGAAATGTAGTGAAGAAAAGGACAGCAACATGGAAAGATATATGTGGCTTGTCTTTACTTTACACTCATCTTTGTTTGTGCTCTCTGAAAAGAAGCTTAAAGCAGTGCTTTAAGCTTTTTTTGTTGTGTTTTTGTTTGTTTGTTCTACAGGTGACTACCAACTGAAGCCCACTATCATACTATCCCAGTAACATACTAGACTGACTGAATTAACTGAAGAAATGTAATACAGCACCATAGTAAGCGGAAAAGGTCCAATAAACAATCCAGGTCAACCACTTGTGTGTGATGCATGTTCTCATGGCAGTGATCACACTGAGAAGTTCCGGTCCTGCCAGGTGCTGTGTCAAGTCAGTGAAACACTGAAGGATTTTGAAACTGAATTTAAGGTGAAAAGTAAAAAGAAAAAGACAGTCCTGTTTGTCATTCAGAGATGGAACTAGAACCTGAACTCTCTTTACATTACACAAGTTTTAGTCATGTGACCTCCCTGAAACCGCTTGCAGATTTCACCATATTTCACTCAGCTCACAGCTGTGAATCTTTGGTTCACCATCATTGCATTCATTAACTTTCACCCAATTCCTCTGTAAAGTCTGACTTGGTTTTTGATTTGAGAACAAGTAGATTTCTGAGTGTACATAAACTAGAAGACTTGTGGTCATAGCTGTAATTCCTAGAGTGATGAGCAAAGGCTGCATACTGTACATACAACATGGTCATGTGTTTGCAGAAATCAGCCATGAATGGAGGCTTCATCTCATCTCTGCAGAGAATACTAAGTTTCTCTGTTTGTAGTTCACATTTTTCTCTCTCTTCTTTGACTAGGCCATGGAGGTTTTTCCAATTTTAGAAAGCTTTGGAAATGCCAAGACAATCCTCAACAACAACTCAAGTCGTTTTGGGAAGTACCTGTACATCCACATCCTGCGGTAAATCCACCAGTTATTCCTCAATACAAAATTAGATGAACATACAAACATGTTAGTGTGCTTTCATCAAAGAAAGGACAAACCCACAATGGTCACTGAAATAACTTGAGCTACAAACTAAAATAACTTGAGCTACAAACTCTGACACATCCACAGTGTTGTGTGAGATTTAACATTTTGATGAGAAAGTGATATGTTGAATGAACCAATGACATAATCAGGACAAATGGAGACCTTATTTGTCATGGGTCACGCTATTTACTTGTATGTGATACAGGTCTCGAATCAATGCTTCATCTGGCACGTCCACTTTTCCTTGACACACACATTGAAGCCTCAATTCATTTCTCCCATCACTATTTGTAGATCTCTGGAAGACCCTGACCTAGACTGTTTACCTGTTCTGACCCCATCCTGATCCCCCCAACTTTGGTAGTTAGTCATTCGAATTCTGACCCTGGCTTGTTTCCTGAAAACTGGCCCTGATGTTTGGATCATGGATCTAGAACACTAGGATTGTGGAGGAAATTCAACTTTTTTTTTTTTTGTTATCCGGATTCTTGTGTTGAGCATCCTCAGGTTTTCATTCAGCTGAGAACCCAGCTGAATGTCTCACAGCATTCATGTCCACTACTTCAGTGTATAAGAACTCTCAGTGAACATAATCTGCTCCAGGTTTCTCCATTATTCTGTTACATCATCTGCCTAACCTGTAAAGAATTTGTCTTCTCCCCTTGACTGTTTTCATTCGAATAAATGTGTTTAAACTCTGCAATATGATCTTCAGTTGCACCCTCATTAGTATCTTTTTTAGATCAATCCCATGTTCCTTAATACTCTATCATTTTCATCCTGTTCTATCTTTTATTGAAAGCCTTTACTCAACTATCAGGTTGAGTAAAGGCAAACAACAATTGTTACAGGCTTTGCTGCATCTGGTACAGGGCATCCTGAATCTCTGCAGCTACAATGAAATCTCAAGACTCTCAAGACATTCAAGAGACAAATGTTTTGCCCAGTGTCAGAAAACTTGGTCTCAGTTCCAGGTCATGGGTCCTCCAACAGGATAATAACCCAAAACACACAACTAAAAGCAGCCAAGAAAGACTAAGAACTAAACATTGGACTATTTTGAAGGATCCTCATATGAGTCCTGATCTAAATCCTGTTGAACATCTGTGGAAACATCTGAAACATGCAGCCTGGAGAGGAAACCCCTCAAACCTGAGACAGCTGAAGCAGTTTGTTCACAAGGAGTGGACCAGAATACCTTTCAACAGGTGCAGACGTCTCAGTGAGACTTACACTAATCATTGGAATAAAGTGATTGGCTCAAAAGGTTGTGAAATTAAATACTGAGGATCCATTTTTGTCTAGTTTCATTAAATTTTTTGTTTGTTTTGTTTTTCATTGATTATGTTAAACCCTAAATCAGAATCGGTCTGACTTTTATTAATGTTCAATTAATATACTGTCTCTTCAAATTATTTCAATGGCTGCTGTGACTTTTTCTTTCTGACCACGTTTATGAACTAATTTTTGTCTTGTTTGGTCTCCTGTAAGACTGGCTACAGTTCTGACTCTTGTTTCTCCTCCTGGTTGACAGAGGAGTTGTTGTAGGAACATCAATGTCCAAATATCTTCTCGAGAAGTCCAGGGTTGTCTTTCAGGTGAGTGACATCTGCAGCTGCAGTCAAACCAGTCATAAACAAGAGTCAGCAGTCTGACCTATGCATTGGTTGGAGTTGGGTGCCTGTTAGCTGGGAGGAAAATGTTTTCATCTCTGTTTGTTTACTTCTCTTGCTTATTGGAAAGGAGTAAGTTCTGTTCAGATAAGAAACTTGGAAATGATATGATGCCTCATGAGTACACCACTGGTACCAACAGTACTACACATTTTGATCCGAGTACTGGGAAAAATATCCATCAAACCAGTGAGACCAGTGTTTCTCAGTTCCAGTCCTTCAAATGAATGGTACACTAGTGAAGATCCTGTTGTGTTGGAGCAGAGACACATTTGAGACATGAAGAGCAACAGCCCTTGAGGACTGGAACTGAGAACAAGTGCCTAAGACTGATCTAAAAAAGGAATTCTTGTAATTTTCACAAGCCCTTTCCTTTTATTAATGACAGCAAATTCAAGTGTCCAGTTGTCAGGTGGAGTGTGGGCTGACTCTGAGACTGAATTCAAGGCATTATTGTGTTTGTATTTATTTACAACAAGGTTAGAGGTACAGATCCAAAGGTACATAGAATAATAAATGAGGTAAAGAATAGAATAAAACAAAATGCTACATAGTATCAATAATAAGAGAAATATGTGACAGACATAATGCAGTATGTCAGTATATGGTGGCTCAGTAGAAAGTCACCAGCAGCTTCTTTTCCAGACTTTTTTTTCCAAAGCATCCTCAGGAAGTGAAGTTTCTGCTGGGCCTTCTTCACCACTGCTGTGGTGTTAACAGTCCAGGAGAGGTCGTCAGAGATGTGGAAGCCCAGGAATCTGAAAGTGAACTCCTTCCAGTCTCCATTGATGAAAAGTGGGGGTTGGAGTGCACTGGGTCTCTGGAAGTCCAGGATTATTTCTTTTATTTTTTTGGTGCTCAGTGTGAGGTTGTTTGGCAAACATCACGCTGCCAGTGCTTTGACTTTATCTCTCTAGGCTGACTGAGATGGGTCTGATCACAGTGATGTCATTGGCAAACTTTATGAAAGTGTTTGAGATATGGGTTGAGAACCACACATATGTATACAGAAGTGGGCTCTGTATCAAATCTTTGGGGGGAGCCAGTGCTGAGTGTTATGAGGAAGGAAAAGGGGTTTCCCAGTCCTACTGTTTGTTGGTTTGTTAGAAAGTCCTTTATCTTGTGGCAGATGGGGTGGGGAGGCCCAGCTGGAAGAGTTTTTCAATGAGGATCTCCAAGAAGTTGAATTCTAAGCTGAAGTCAATGAAGAGCATTCTGTCATAGCCCCCACTGTGTTTTAGCTGGCTCAGTGAGGTATGGAAGGCTATGCTGATATGCTGATAAGCTATGCTGACTCCTTGATGGAGTGATTTGTCCTGTAGGCAAACTGGTGAGGGTGGAAGACAGGAACTGATGTGCTGCAAGACCAGGCTCTTGAAACACCTCATGACTACAGGTGTACGTTTAACAGGCCTGTAGTCAGTGAGGCTGTCTACTGCTGGCTTCTTGGGGAGTTACTGGTGGGTGGGGGTTGTGCTGCAACTGTCTGGGGCTTTTTGGCCTCAAAGTGGCCAAAGAAGCAGTTCAGTTTCTCTGCCGGTGAGGCATCACTGTCTGATTATTGCCTCTGGTTTGTGGTGTGGTTTATTCCTTGCCACATTTTCCTCAGACTGTTTACAGCAAAGTGCTCTTCAATCTTTCTCGTAGGCTGATTTGGCATTCCTGGTGCCTCTTTTCAATTCAAGACAAAGTGAGCTGTACAGGGATTTGTCTTCCTGACCTGAAAGTGGTGTTGCGGTTCCTGAAAAGAGTCTGTACCTCGTTAGTCATTCAGGGTTTCTGGTTTGAGAAGACCCTGATCAGTTTGTTGACTGGGACAGTATCAACGCAGTTTTTTGATGTAGGAGAGTACCATCTCTCACATTAAACAAATATGTAGAACTGACTTTTATCATCTTCGCAATATTGCCAAAATTACAAACATCCTGTCTCAGAGTGATGCTGAAAAACTAGTGCGTGCATTTATTACTTCCAGGCTTGATTATTGTAATTCATTGCTATCTGGCTGTTCTAAAAGCTCAAAAAAAGCCTCCAGTTGGTCCAAAATGCTGCAGCGAGAGTACTGACAGGGGCTAGAAAGAGACGCCATATCTCCCCTATACTAGCTTCTCTTCATTGGCTCCCTGTTAATTCAAGAATTGAATTTAAAATCCTTCTTCTCA
>JAOWBL010000006.1:7683430-7695219 GCA_028564865.1 Zenarchopterus dispar | reverse complement strand
AGTTTAATGTCAGTACTCTGCCTGTTTGTTTGTTTGTTTAACAGCATGAAAATGCCCCAGCGTCTTCTTGTTTAAATTCTGCCACGTTTGTGGATTTTTGGGAAAAGATTGGTTCGTCTCTCACGAGCGCAACACCACCAAACCTGGAATTCTGTTCAGCAAATGGTAAAAATGCTCATCCAGTAAAACCAGTTCTTATTTTAATGCTTTTAGACATTAAATTAAAACTGTTTACCTCTCTGTTTTTAGGACTGTATTCCTTTTTGTCTGTTACCCTGTTTGTCTTCACCAAGGATCCGTACTCATGCATTCCTCTGTTCACTGAGAGCAGATCGAGCTGCGTATACACGCTTGGCTGCCTGCTGGGCACTGACTGGTTAGTGTTCAGATGTTATAAAAATGACCTGTTACATCGCAAATCTTTGAGCAGTGCGGCTCAAACGCCTGGAACTTACAGCAGTGTCTCTTCTACCCCGCAGCTTTCATTTGTTCAACAAAGACACTCCTGGGAGATCTGAAATGGAGCCGAGTCACGACAGCCTGTCAACACTGAGCTGCTACTTGTTGTGTTTTCCGTTTGCCCTGGACCTCCCTTCACACACCATGTCCACAGTCCTGCAGTTGTATGACAGCTGTGGTATTGTTTCAGGCCTCCTGCAGGTTAGGGCCTTCTGCTCCAGTAACGCTCTTGCTAGCAAACATTATTCTCTGATGCAACGGAGGATAACTCTTGCCCTATGCTCACGTGTGACATCTTCATGTCTCTGTAAGCACTGCGATGTTTGTTGTTGGCCGTTTGATGTGTGACAAGTTGTCCGTCTTTTTGTTTCGCCAGGTAATTCAAACTCTTCCTCTTCCCCTGCTAGAGCTGCCTCTCTCCCTGCTGAGCCGTTTGCTCTTGTGCGATCCCAAGCGCTCTCTTTGCCACCTTAGAGAAGCTGCTCCGAGCTTTTTTTCATCACATCAGGACAGCCAGCTCACGCCCTCCAGACAGCAGACTCCTCCAACCAGAAGTACCAGCTCTCTGCTCTCCGACTTGCTGCAGCTTGATGTGCTGTGGGACTCTGCGGCGGAGCTCCTAACTCTGTTGTCCCAAGTAGCGTGTTACTCCCCCCGGCTTGGCTGCCCTCAGCTGCATGTTGACGCCTCGGTGCTACGGCAGGCACTCACTCACCCATATGAGCAGATCAGGGCTAACGCATGCAGACTTCTGGGAAGTTTAGACCCCTTCAGGGCTCCTACAGCAGATACCCTAAACGCTGATATTTTCAAAGACTTGTTAGATTGTCTGTGTGATTCCCACGTGCCAGTACGGCGGAAGGCTTGCAGGGCAGTTGGAAACTGGCTGGGATATGTGGCAGAATGGCCAGGGATTCAAAAGTCTAGATCTGGCAGAAATGGCACGAAAACTACAGGGTGGGGCAAAGAGAAGGAACAAAATAAACACACGGGTTCACAGGCTGAGGCAGCCGGCGGTTTGGAAACAGGAACGGAGCAGAGGATCGACGTCGCGGAGAGCAGTAGATGGACAGAGGAAGCCAGGAGGTCAGCGCCCACACTGGCTGGGCTGCTGACTGACCCCGATCCCCTCACACGCCGCCACTGTTGTGCAGCACTGAGAAACCTGGTAAATGTTGATGGAGCTGCGTCGTCGTTGCTGGAGGAAGACGTTCCCAACTTGCTCACGAGAGTCGCACACACAGATTCCCACAATGCAGTGAGACAAGCCGCCATAGCAACTCTGAGCCTGTACATCCAGCTGGATGAGATGCGTCAGGTAATGAAGTTAGCGGGTTATGGAGGAGCTGATATGTTTCTTTTCAGTCTTCCTTTTAAATTTAAACCTTTTGACTTAAGCCTGGTGACCTTGCTTACACTGCATATATTCAAGTTAAGTCACATTTATTGCATCTCTTTGAAGGTCCTGACATCTCTGGGTGCCAGTGAGAAACTTCCCCAGGCTTCACAGCAAGCCCCTCCAGTGTGACTATAAACAGCTCATTGGACTCCTGCAAGTGACTCCAGTTCACCAGAAATAAAAGATCCAAGCCTTCTGGTTTTTTACTTGACTAGATCCTCACGGTGAGAGATTTAAAAAAAAAAAAAAATCAAAATCACATTGTCTGTTTATTTATCCAGTGAAAACAAATAAATCACACTGTCTTTGCCTCCATGTTAAATGTAAAAACAAAAGTTTTTCTAATAAAATGAATAAATAAAAAAATCCAACAGTTTAATTCTTGAGGATAAAAATCATGCTCATTTGTAAATAGAGATTTAGAAATAAGAGTGCCTTTTCTTATCCGTCAGCGGCGCAGGGACTTTACTTTCGTGCAGGACATTTAGTGGCGCTTATGTCGAATAAATACTTTTAATCTTTTTTTTATAGGATCGACATGATCGATCCTACAAAAAACTGCCCACAAAGATGGACTTAGAAGTATAAATCAGATATAAATTACGGACGTGTCGGGCCGCGTCGGAACACTGACGGGCATTAAGACTTTACCGAGCAATTTATACTCTGAAAAGGGCTACATGCGGTTTCAAATTGCACCTTGCAAAATAAAATCGACTATAATAAATATGTATCAATAATAAGAGTGCAGCACTGGGTAACTGCGTGGGAAGGGTTTTTCCTTTCCCGGGACTGAATAAGAAACTCGGCGGGCAGCGAGCTTCAGGGCCCCGGCGCTTCTGGGAGGAAACGCTTACTCAGGATCTCACCTGAGTCTGTCATCAATAACCTAAAAAAAAACATCAAATCAATCAATAAACACGAGGAGCCGGGTAAGTGACACACTTTATTTATTTTTAAAGGGAAATAAGTCAACATCACAGGAATGAAACGTATAACTGACAAGGCGTCAATGTGCTGTTGGTTCACATTTTTGGTTTAAACAGTTGGAGCTGATAGTACACCGCAGCAGAATGTTTTAGCCAAAAAAATAAATAAAAATAAAATAAAAAACAGACTGTAAAAGTACATCATCATCAACCAGCGATTACAGTCAAGATTGTCTTCAAATTAATATGCATAGAAAACAACTTTTTCTATGTAACAATTACAGTGGTTAATATTTTTCTTGGATTTCCAACAAATGAATTGCAAAATAATTCAAAGGGTTCCTCCTGCAGCGACGAAAATAACTAAAAGTCTGATGCTTCTTTTTTTTTTCCTGTTAATTTTGTAAAAAGAAAAAAGTTTAACACACTCCACTCCCTGAACATATAAAAGTTTTTATAAACTAGTGCAGATCAGCCAGAGGCCTATACAATTTATTGCCTTAAGCAGTTTAGAGAAACAATCCTCATTTGTTTCTGAAACCATAAATATTCTATTTGAGAGAGAGACACAGAGAACATTAATGCAAAGGCATGCAGAGGGGGACTGCTAAAACACCACTAGTAACAATATTTGCACCTATGGAAAAAAAATGACATTATGAAAAACCTTGAAATCACTGCTGCTGAAGATAGTTCCTGCCGAAGAAAAAACTGTGCCACTTGAGCTGCAAATCAGATTCTATAAATTTCAATATGCAAGGGGAGAAAGATTTACAGCCACTACAAAATAAAATGTCCGTTTCCTAAAGGGTAAATTTAGTATGTTTTTGGATTGTAGGATAACTTGGAAATTACTTGCAATCACTGGTGGAGAAATATCACAATTGTCTGTTACATTAAAAGTAACGGAAACGCAAGAAAAATGTACAAGAACAAGTAAAAGATTCCCACAAACCAGAGCGAAATACATACAAATCCTTTTTAAGTAATTAATATCTGGAGCTAAAGAAAATCTGGAGTCAATTAAATGCACTGTCAAAAATCGGTCAATATTAAAATGATAAAAAGGATTTCATAAGGGCAAGAATTATTTGTGTATCAAGGGTTCCTTTTGAAATTGTAAAAGACAACACATATTCAACAGCATTTCTAATATTTAAAACATTCATACCGACTGCAGTATTTGCTGGTCAAAAGAGTCCAGAAATTATTATAGAAAAAACATTGATTTGACAGATAATATCAACATTTCAGTTTGAAAAGAACAACACATTTTATTAGTCCAAGTTAGAAAGAAAGCTAAGTAGGAAAAAAAAAAAAATCTAATGCTGACATCATTTTCAATGTAAGGCTATTAAAGATGTATAACCTGCTAATGAATTCAACTGCCTCCTCAGACATAACCCTATTGCCATCAGTAGAATCGGAAGATTTAAGATCTGTTAAAAATGATTGTCAGTTAAAGCGTTGCAGTGCCACAGTGAAGGCTCGAGTGATTTATTTGTGAAAAGCAATGGAAGCACTACATGATGTCAATTTAAAATGCGGAAAATAACTCACATTAGCGAAGCATGCATTTGCCTTTTCACCATTTGAAAAAAAAAAAAAAAAAAAAAGAAAAATTAATTTCTAGACAAATTTAAAAACATTACAAGCTCTCCGATGCGCTGTATTTCGAGTGTACTTGCAGGAGTGTGGTGTTACGCTGTTGTGTCCTGCTTGAGCCTTTGGCTGCGGGCCTTGTAAACTTCGATCAGCAGGTCTTTGACGTACTGGATCTCTCGTTCTACGGACTCTGCCTTGTCTCGAAGTTCGCGGTTCCTGCCCTCGAGGCAGTGCAGCTGTCCCTCCAAAGAATCTAGCTCTGCCCTTTTTCGCTGACGGTACCTGCGTTTAACAAAGTAGAGATTCATTCAATCGAAAAACTTTTGGGGAATTTTTTCAACGTAAATTGTCATCTCGTGAGATTTTTAATGTACCTATGGGCAGCAGTTTTGTTCTGGTCTCTTTTCTTTTGTTTTCGCTCCCCGCCTTCATGAGGGGTGAGGTCCACTTCGTATTTCACAGCACAGTGGTCTTCTTTCAGCCTGCATGCTTGTATGTGCCCTGAAGATTCCAGGTTCAGACCCTCTCTAGCCATTAAAAAACACTCTGGTGCCTGATCCTCCATGTAATTGCAGTGTAAATCAGGCTGAACTACGTTTAGACCCTCTGTTTTCACCTGGTCATTGATGCTCCCTAAGAAGCTATGATAGGCCTCAGATTGTGGTGCTGCTGGAATATAACAACCTTCACTGCTTTCTGATTTCCACGAAACGGTGGCTTTTGTCACCTCCACACTAGTTTTCATACTCCCCAGCACCTCACTGTTAGCAGAGCCTCCGCTGACCTCCCTCATGCTATACATCAACACATCCTCTTTCTTATGTGGGGCTTCCAGTGCTCCACCAAAGCCAAACCCACCACCACCAACCTTTGAACCACCTAACACATCTTGACTGAAACAGCAGTTTTTCTCTTCTTTGGATAAACTGGGACATCGTCTAACCTCGATTGCACTACCCAGACAGTAGCTTTTCCCTACCATCGGGTTATCATCCACACAGCCGTAGTTACCTGTAAGGGTCAGGGCTGAGTTACCTGAGTCACTTCCTTTCGAACTCAACAAACTGTTATCGTAGCCTTCACTTAGCCTCAAGCCATCAAGTATTCGTTTCCTACCACACCCAGTGGGGCGACTGCAGCTGTATGGGGCGTGTCTTGGAATTTTGGATCGCCCAATGGGCCCCCCACAGATACTCAGCAGGTCCAGTTCGCCGGTTGCCAGGGTGACTAGAAGTGGATTGGATTCCGATTGGTTGGATGAGCAGTATGATGCGTATGGCAGCTGACTGAAGGGCTGAGGACCCGTCGGCATTGGACCCCTGTCGCATTTTCCCAGCCTCGGCCCTTTCTCTGGCAGGGGTTCAGACAGGAAGTAGTCTTCTAGTTGGGCGAGTTCCTCTTGCAGCAAAGAGGTCATGACCTCCAAGTCAGAGGGCACCTGGATATCGTTCTGAAGGGGTGAAGGGGGAAGGGAGGCATTGGTGGAGGAGGGAGGGGAAGGAGGGTTTGGGAGGTACGAGGAAAAATCCACTTCTTCCGTCATCCAGTCAGTGAGACCATCACCTATTGAGAAGGGGGAAAAGCTGTGTTCGTTACAAGCTGAAAATGTTAACCATAAATCACAACAGTCATGCAAAT
This sequence comes from Zenarchopterus dispar, assembly GCA_028564865.1. Taxonomy (NCBI): domain Eukaryota; kingdom Metazoa; phylum Chordata; class Actinopteri; order Beloniformes; family Zenarchopteridae; genus Zenarchopterus; species Zenarchopterus dispar. The sequence goes on along the minus strand of JAOWBL010000006.1, from coordinate 7,689,189 downwards.
ATAAAAATATCAGCTACCAGCAATGCAGGTAGCATTTCAATAAGAGCATAATCTGATCGACTATAGCAACTGAAAACATTTTTTTGAATTAAGTCACCCAGTATTATACCAGACATAGCTAGTTTATTACTTACTGTTCAAGAAGGACGAATGTGCTGCAGTGCCGAACCCACCTGAAATGGGGAAAAATATAAAAAAACGTACTCGCTGCAACTCACCAATTAAGTGCTGACTCTCCTCTGACACCTCCCCCCTGCACCCCTGTGATTGGCTGTGGTTAGCCTGTGGGTGAGAGAGAGCGAGGGGGTCTGCCGGGCAGACACGAAGAGTCTTCCAAACATGAGCTGATGTTGCCATCATTGTGTCTATTGGTCCTTTGATTCAGTCCAAGTCCAAGCATATGCTGAGGGCGAACAGGGTCTGACAGATGGGCCACAGAGAGCAGGGCAGGGCGAGCATAATGAAACCTAGGAGGGTGAAGAAAAACGCAGGTAAGAGAAATGTGTGGGATGGAAGACACGATATCCGACCATACAGCTCTTCATGAAACAATTTCACGGCGATTGTTTTGACGGGGGTAACAATGAAGAAATCCCCTGCAAGTTCACGTTAAAGTCGTGTTCATCTTTACAACACAGAATTCAGTCTCGAACACAAATGCAGCAAACGAATATACTCAAGAGGCAGACTAAAACAAACTTATCCAAAAACAGACCCCCAGATTTCGGGGAAATCGTTGACACAGAGGTGGGACATGGGTCTTTTGGGCTTTGAACTGCCTCAGCGTAAAACGCTCTCCACATCCACAAAACACGTGGGACCTACAGTGACGCTGTCAAGGGCCCAACTGTTGACAAGAAGCTCCACAGTAACTGTCTCTCTCAAGTGAAAGACACCCTGATGGTTAAATCGGATTAATGTAGATCAGCTGCTTCCAATCCATGTTCCTTTTAAGTTAATCACCTCTGTTTCATCAGTTAAGCAGTTTAAGTTACAACAATGAGAACATCCAGCCTCTTACCAGGAGATCCCCAGTGCTCTCTCATATTGTAATACTTGTACTCTGACAATTTTACAAAACCCACATTCATCAGTATTTTATGTAAAATAATATTGACAGCCTGTTACTACATAAAACTGAAACTGACAAATATATGATGTTATAACTTCAGTTTTCACTAAATACATAGATTCTGTACATTACAGGAAAACATATTTAGGACCCAAATAACAAAGTTGGTTGACACTTCAATTGACAAGCTGCAGTCACTAAAAAATGAGTAAATTTGGATGGACATATTGTTTTAAAGGAAAAAAAAAATAAACTAGCTAATGAACTATTTGTGACACACATGGTACAACAAAGTCAACAAGCCACAGCAAGCATGCTGAGTAGAGACAGTTTCACTTACTCCATTCTTGCAGAAAAATTGTAGAGCACTTGGGGGTGCGTTGCTAAAGCAAAGCACGACTTCTTCTCGGGTCCAACAACTTAACGGAATTAAAGAGCCATTGTGAGCTCCGAACAACCCGGGACAACACAAAAAGGACGAGATGCTGCTTTGTTGTGGTCGACCTGTAAACTGAGGAGCAGCTTAATTGAGACAAAGCATCACTTCATTCACACCTAGCAACCAACTACGTCACCGGGGCAAAGCGCGTTGCTGCTATGTGTATATCCCTCCGCCCCTCCCTCCGCGGATCACCGAAGGACGTCCCACTCACTCCGTTACAAGACCACTGAGGGACTTTTTTTTTTTTTTTTTTAACTTCTGAAAGTTGCTGCGATGTAATACTGTGGGGCGTGTTTTATAAGTCCATGCCATGTCTTGACTTACTTTCCTTAAGCAGTAGCCATTCAACAAAGCTTTTATTATCAAATTCAACACACACAAACAAAAGCTGATCGAGTTAATAAAGAAAACAAATGCTATATCTGACACTTTATTAAGTTGCTTAAAAATTTAGACAGCGTTTTTAAAATAAGAGTTATAAATCGCGGAGGAATAGGTTAATTTTGACAATGTGGTATCATCTTGTGTTATAATGTTGTCAGAGGAGTAACGTAAAATGTAATCACATTACTGTCACTGGTTCATTCACTGTCATTGTTGTCCTTGCTCTTTGTTGCCATAGAGACGAGGCAGCACAGCACACCAGGGCGTAACTGCACAGTAATGTCCAAAACCTGCCACATAGAGGCTTTATTTACGTGAAGATAGTTCTCCAAGTACTTCGTCGCTACTCATGATATTGTTTTGTTGAAGGACTATTTGATTCATAACACATTTTGTTGTTTAGCAGGAGATTGTTGCAGCTCCCTTGCATCAGTGGTCCACGCTGCGTGTGATTGGCTGCTGCGGCTCAGACTGCCGCTCTGTCATTGGTTTGAATGGGCTCTTACTATAATATGATTGGTCGGTGACAGGCAGGGCGAAGCGCCAGTTATTTTCATTTTATTTTTTATTTTTTTGTGCACATGTTTCATGTAAACAAACCGGGCGTGGAGCTCATTGCAGCAATTCTTTAAACTGAGAGAAGCTTTTACTTTTGTTTTTTAATACCATTTTCCAAACTCATTGTCTTATAAGAACTTTATGGTTTATAGAGACGATGTCTTATGTAAAAAAACATCTGATTACATAATTAGGAAAACAAATTACAGTGATTTAAGGGTAATATATAACATTAACACAACTTTGGCAATGCTTTACTAATGCTTATGTTTTACTCATGACACATTTCCCTTTTTGTTGTATTAATCTAGTTGTTCACTAACTATTTACTGTTTGTTCATATACAACGAAGGAAAGGACAGTAATGCATTAAATAAGGGAAGACAAACTATTGACAAAAGGTTGTAAATTGTTTTCCTTATATGTTATGGTATTTGGCAATTTTTAATAGCTAATATATCAAGACACAAGTAGCTAAATTAAATACACAAACCGGCAGCTTCTATCAGTAATAATTATGTTAGGAATAAAGCTTTGTCTTTCTCCTTTTGTCAAATCCTGAAACTGAGCAAGTGTGCTGTTCTCCTGTTGCTATAGCAATAGCGGACACTGCCCCCTATTTTAGACTTGTTTTTCGGTTGCTGTTGCCATGGGATTTGCATCTCTCTCTCTCCTCCTTACCTACTGTTTTCCTTTCAGCTCACCTCTGTAGCACCACCCCTCCCAGTCCAACCATCCTCCATCTCATTTGCTGAGTTGCATGTCTGTGATTTTATCACTTTGCCAGAACCAATAGATTTGTTTACAGTTCCGCCAGATTTACATGTTGATGGGCCTGTAATAGATTTGTCCAGCGAGAAGCATGTCTTTGGATTTAGGGAGCTTTGCAGCACCTGACCTCAACTGATGGCATGTAATGACACTATCCTGACAGCGAAGCCAGATAGCAGAAGCTCTGCAACTGTAGATTATATTGAATTTAATTAAATGTCCCCACGCTGTCCATCTGTTGAATCTGACAACCCATAAGGACAGTCCTGTTATGAAAAAGCAATTCAGCAAAATACCCAGTCTTGTAGCTACCACATGAGTTGCGCTTTAAGAGATTTGTAGAAAGGCAGCCTGATGCAATCTAGATAAATGTGGTCGTAATGGAGACCAGTTTGAGATAGTAGTAGCTGGTGATGTTGGCAGGTCTCGCAGGAAATCGCTGACTGCTCTCTCCGTCTGTATTAATTGGCCCACAGAGGGCTTCCTGTTTGTGTGACATGAGAGAAATCCAAGGTGCTTCTCATGACAGTACATCACTTTTCCATTTTGTCTCCACTTTTAAGGACGATTGTCCTTGTCATTGTTTAAGAAAAGATGTGTTAATTACATGAAAAAGCACTTTTCTGCTGCTTACATTAGATAATCCAGTAGGCTCAGCAGCTCAGTAACAGGATTACACACATTTTACAAGTTTTTAAGAAAATGCAATCAAATTTAACAAGCCAGTTTAGACAATGGAAACAATTTTGAATCAAACGAGACTCATTTGACATACTTTTTTTTGTTTTTAACAAAACAAGGCCGTCAATCAATTCCCAGATTCATTTAACAGTGTGCATGAGCTGAGAAGTTAGAAAAGTCAGTACTGCATGCCAAGTGCATGTATGGCACGTTAGTGAGGGTTACACCATCATTTCATCATCATCTCTCTCAGAATTTATTGTCCTCAACTTTTGCCCCTCTTTGAACATACGAAGAAAACATGGAGTTCAGTTACCACTTGTGAATGGAAGACCTCTCAGAGGGGATTTGTGATTTTTTCTGCTTGTGTTCAGCCTGGCGATTGCTTACATGTTTGTTGGTTTGGCATGAAAACAGGTAATCAAATCGCGAGAAGGTGAAAGGCATAAAATCATTTTCAGTCATGATCGTTTCAACTACACCGACTTTATTCATTCAGCCGTGACAGATCAGAGCCAGTCGGTTTAGAGCTTTTTGTTTACCATCCCTCAAGGACTTCATGGTAAATTATTGTTTGTTTATTTGTTTGTTTTTTTAATGTAAAGGACTACAGAGTCTTTTTTTGTCTTTGCAATCTTACAATGAATGTATCTAAAATTCAACACATACGATACACAAGGAGTGTTGATCTGACGAAATGAAATACAGGCAAGCAGTCGAAACTGACTTGAATATTAGCAGCTTTTCACATAAAGTTCTAAACAAACAAAAATAATAAAAGGTTAACAAGTTACAGATGAAGTGAAGGTGAACATGAACAAAATATCCAAGGCTACAGCTGTAATGGCCGTGCATCACTTCTACTTGTCAGAATTTCGACTCTTTAAGTAAACATGTCCCAGATGGTTGCGCTGTTATTTGCAGCGGTCACACTGTCATATTGGTCTTCAAACCATTAAGACCCCTGAGGCTCAACGTCTATCACCTCTGAGCTTTACACAACCCATATTCTTTCAGGCTATATGTTTTCTGCTCATTGCAATCTCTGACACAGACCCCGAACAAAAATCATTTTAACATGAAGATGGACACCAGTTAGGTTTTTAATTATTTTTTCTGTCTTGAAACTTTGCAACAATTTTCAGAGGGAAATATAGTTTAGTACATGATTTTCTTCGTGCTCTCACTATGTTTGTGCAACAGGAATCACCCTGGAAGCCAGAAAAAGGGGGGGACAGACATTAACAATGGGTCTATTTTAACACACTCGTTGTTCCTACCATAACTTATTTGTTTTAAGAATTAATTTAACTCTGGGGTCTAGGTTGCCAGAGACTGAGTGAATGCAAAAGTCTAGGAGCAGCTGACTCACAGCAGCTGTACTGTGTGCACATTTGCAGAAAGTTATTATTTATTTCAACTAATTAGAGTATGTAGACCAGCTTCCTGGCTGCAAGGGTTTCGACATGTCTGCCTGCATCAAATTTTCATTTCATTGATTGGTTAAATACGTATCCAGTGGTGTGCAGATGCAGTTTCGTCTGCGTCCACTGACACTTACCCCTGGAAATCAACAGTGTATCCACAGGGATCAGATAAACATTTCATTTCATTTCTCTACAACGTTGTACCAGTTCAGTCAGAAGCCAAAAAATTATATGTTCTGAAATCTGCTGTGTGACCTGAAATTTTTGAACACACATGAAGCAAATAACTATCAAGGAAGGAGAAGCTTTGCATCTATGTCAGATTATGGAGGTTTCCATAGGCATGAATGAAGCTCTGGATGTATGAGTGCACACAAGCAAGTAGAAATAAGGCATAACTTTTTATTCAGGATGAAAACAGTTG
>JAOWBL010000006.1:7668018-7682097 GCA_028564865.1 Zenarchopterus dispar | reverse complement strand
ATTATTGATGAGATATCTGGCAGTCAATAAATACAAAAAATAAGCTCTCACAGAAATTTGGAGTTGTGGTTTCCACAAATGATGTCTTTGTTGGCCACTTTCAGTCAACACTGGCGCTGACACCCTCTGGATATTATTAACATACTATTGTTGTGCTTGCAATGAAATCTGTAAAACTGTAGTTTGTGTGCGTGTGTGTGTGTGAGTGTGTGTGCGGCTTGTTTTGAATTAATGACAGGAGCTTCACGTTCCCTCCAAAGAAATTGAGGGTGATTTGTTCAAAGCGGTAAACATTAGGAGTGTAGTTCTCGCTGCTGTATCAGATGCATTTAGTCAAAGAGCCTTTCATCTGTGATGTCTGCATGTGTGTGTGTGTGTGTGTGTGTATGTGTGTGTGTTTGTATGAATGGGGGAGCATGTTCGGGGATGTGCAAAAGATTGTTTCCCTTTAATCTCTGAAATTAGTCTGAACTCACTGCGGATATGAAAACTTATACATTAGTCTACAAACGCCTGCTCGGAAATGCTGTGAAAGATGTGGGAGTGGAGATTTTGACAGTTAGCTCTATAAACTTTCCCTCTGAGCCAAAAGATGTCTCCATTTCATCAGATTTTTTTGTTTTTTTTCTTTTTTGTGGGTTTTCTGACAGGCCTAATATCTCCCATTAATACAGACAAAATCATGTGAGACGTTCACTAATTCGCACGCTGACTCTCTTATTCATGAAGGCCCGGGGAAAAGGCCGGCCTGCGTGTGTGAAAGTGAGAGGAGATCACCCTTGGCTCATTAAAATTTTACCAACAGCAAGGCTGGGTGTCACTCATGTTCATCACCACGGTAATGAGCTTGCACGCCCCTCTTAAAGGCTGTTTATTATGCAGCTGGGAGCACCAGAGACTGAATGCCATGATGTGTGAAAATCTCTCCCAAGGTCAGAGAAATGTAAATGGTGCGAGGCCGCGGGCAGTGTCTTTGTGGAGGAAACTTTACCTGCAGTTTGAGGGAGGATGGATGTTCATCTCTGTTTTTATAAGTAAGCATGGTCTACACTTCAACTCAGGGAATAAAGGATTAATCTAACTGGTTCCTATCAGTGGCAAGGTGTGTTTCCCTGATTGCCTGCATACCTGCTAAACATTCCCCTCATCGCTGCGCCGCAGTCACACATTATTATCAAGCTGCAACGATACGATTGGAAATAAGGGCACGAGGAGAGACACACTTTGTGAGGAGATAAGAACTATTTTATGAAAACTGTATGCGTGTGGCTTCAAATTTCTCGATGTTGAATCATGCGTGTTACGTTGCATGTAATTTCATGTTTTTTTAGTGCAAATGAGTTATATAATTAATTACACCGGCCCAGAAATACAAATGTCGGCATGATTTCTGGACCAGATTGTGTCGACAATCCAAACTAATGAGTCAATTAACATATTAGCCTACCTGACTGCTCTCGCGTAAACATGAGAGCAGTCAGCGTTGTAGGGCTTGGAAGGGAACACCTTCGTCAAAGCCCGCAGCTCATTAAAGCAGATTATTTAAATAAAGCCGGGAATTAACAACTTGTTTATGAGATGCGCTAATTAGGGAAGCAAGGAAAGGTTTGTAACCGACTGTGTTCAGTTTAGCCTGTTTGTCATCAAGAAACAAACAAACCAGCCGATGCATCTTATAGTTTCCTTTATTAGATTCACATAGTGGTTTAAGAATATAATTATTTCACTATAAGTCTTGATTTTTACTGAAACGCTAAGAGAAGATCTTATTTGACAGATTTATGAAAAGTATAAACATTTTTATTTTGTTATTTAACTGAATGAAAGCTCTTGGAACAATATATAAAATTGTATTAAAAAGATCATTCAGGAGTTAAAGCAACTGTAGGTCTGTTATTAGGTAGGTAAGGAGTGTAAACTTTTGTGAGGGACCAAAGGAGTGAGCACGGCATCAGTGGACTTCTAACAAAGTGGGATCGACCGGAGGGAGATGGCTGTGTAGTCCTTTATATGCACATGCTGTACACTTAAAAAGAGTCAAAACTACCTAAGTTTGTCTGTGGGGACTTTCCCCACACTGTCATTGACGTGGAATTTCTGAGTCTTATTAGAGGCTTAAAATAATAAAATCATTTGGACATTGGCCCCTCCACTAACATCAATTATCATTTTGTTGAAAACACATGTTCAGTTCTCACACAAAACTACTTCGATTTGCATCGTTTTGGTCCCAACATTTACACTCTTTACTGTCTTCGAACAGATCAAGGGTTGTTTTAACTCTCAAAGGCTCCTTTAACTTTGCTACTGTAAAAATCTGTTACAAAGCACCAGATAATGTTTAAATCAATATGTGACATACATGGTGGCATGATGGCTTCAAAATATTTTAGAATAATTCCTAATAGTTGGGGGTTTTTTTACCTTTCAGCTTTGGAAATGTTAAACTGTTTTTTCATCTGAAAACTCAGAGAAAAAAGTAGAAATGTATCAAAAAGGTAAGTGTAAGAACACTGCATGCAGAAATCAGCTTCGTAAACGTTGAGCTCAGTTAAAGTAAATGTTCCTCCTGAAATCTGAAAATTGTATTACAATGACTTAGAAAGACATTTTGGCAAAATAATATTATAGATGTAGTGGAGAGCTCGCTTCTATGATCCTCTGGCAGGCTGCTCCAGCTATCCTTTATTCTTTTAAACTCACAGCCGAACAATAAATACAATGTAAAATCTCATTAAAATGCACCTTTGTTGTGACTGAGCCCCCATTAACTCGAAGGAGGCAGGTCATGAGACTATTCATCTCCTCAGATGTCCGTCTTTTGCACGCCGTCAGGCCCCGTGCCCTTGACTTCAGCTGCAGCAGAGAGCAGCTCAGGCCGGCTGGCAGGTGTGTGTGTGTGCGCGCGCGCCCACTCAGTCCCCGTCATCGTCCAGATCTTTCCCCCACAGGTCTCTCAGCTCATGAACTGCGTGTAGCCCTCTGCACCCGTCACTATCACATCCATCCAGATCCTCATGGCCTCCGCTGACGGGGCCACCATGTAGTAAAGTCGGTCGTGAGTCTTCACGCAGAAGGTCAGAGACGGATTGGGGCTCTAGAGGATCACAGGAAGAGGCGGAAACTTTGTTTCTTGAGGTACCAAAATCTGAAAGCTGCATCTGTTGCATCTTCTTCATTAGGAATTTTTGACAATAAACTAAAGTCTTATTACATAACTGAGTCCTGTAATTTTGAATAGATTTTTTATGAGACAATTTATCTGTTGAAGCAAACATTTTTTTTAAACAAGCCAACTGCAAAATTTGAATTATTATTTCAAAATTATTTAAATTTGATTTTAATTTAATGCTAACATTTTTCTGACATTTCAGAATAATTTGAAATTTGAAATAGAAATGTAGTTTAATATTGAAATAAGCATAATAACATTTCAAGAGACTCATAACAATAACATGCTGTTTTAATAAAGTTTAAAACAGATATTTGTTTCTGGTAAATGCATTTGCATTTTTAAAAAAAACAAAAAAAACCCTTCACTTCAAAATAACCCAAAAATCCAACCAACATAAAAAAAAAAAAAAAAAGCACTTTCAGGAAATAACCCTGCTCTACTTTACCCTGTCCAGTCCAGAGATGAATGCAGGCGTTTTTAAAATGCTCAATAAAGTTCTGAATTTGAATAGATGAAAAAGGAGCGTTTACCTTGGCGGCGCTGCGTAGGTGATCGTAATAAACCTCTTCAATGGCCTGAAAGTAAATGAGCCCTTTCAGCTTGGTCTCGTGCTTGTCTGAGAAGAGAAAAAGAAAATAAATATATTAAGACGCGCTACAGCTTGTGGTACTGATGCAAGACCTCTGCCAGTTCAAGCGGCAGACACGCTGGAAACCAGCGAGTGATGAGGGAAGACACCACAATAATGCACCAACAACACAAGTGTTTCATCTCACCTGCAGGGAAACAATCGATATTTTATTACAAAACACACGTCATGAATGTTGAGTACTTGTGTCCAGAATTGGGACGAAACAATTTCAGACTGAAAAAAGTACATTTTCTTAAGCTGTTGATAATGAGAGAGGAAAAAAAGGAAAATGGAATAAAAAAAGTTTAAATAGTTTAAAAATAACCTCATCATACAATAACTGACTTTTTTATTTTAAAACTTAGAAGCATAAAATTCATAAAACTGTCATTATCTTTTGTGAATCTTTTTTTAAACTGTTTAAGCTGTTTGTTGACTCATTCATTTTATTGCATGATCTAATTGTATTATTTTGCATGATTTTTTCATGTTTTATAATTATAATTTAAATGTGAAATCTTCTTGATGTGTGATTTTTTTGGACCCCAGATTTTCCTGTCAGAGCACCTCAGTTTAGAAAACCAGGTGTGTTTGATTCAATGAAGAATTGGACAATTTTAATCCTGTATCCATACAATTTTCTTTATGTTGCATATAATCTTTTTTTTTTTTTTTTTTTTTAAAAAGGGAGGGACAGAGACGAAAACAGGAAAATCTATATGAAGTATTTTTCCCAGCAACATGTAATCCATGAATAGGTATGAGCAGAACCATGTCAGAGTAAAAGTTAATTAAATGTGCAAGTCTATTTCCAGCTATGCCTGAAGTCTTGACTGTCCTATTAACATGACTTGTTTTCTTCAGTTGTTTCTTTCTTTCTGGATTGTCTGCACCTCTTCTCTTTTTTCCTTTTTTCTTTTGGAGCCTTTTCGCTGCTGGCAAGGTTGACATTTTTTTGCAAATCTTAAAAAGAAACCTCACTTCTGAATATCACATTTGATCTTTCTTGTTTAAAAAAAAATTGCTTAAAGCAGGTTGGACCTTGTGTCCAGTCTCTGTTGTTCTCTTCTCGCTGCACGCTGAAAAGTTTGGTCGTTATGCTTCAGCGACACCTCAGGACGAAGCTCATCGGGTGCAGACGCTGAACTGATGGCTTTCTGCAGTTTGGGGCTCAACTTTAGGCGTTTAAGAGAGGAGAGGAATTTCAGACATTCCTCCACATGAAACTCTTTCTGGATTGGAGTCTTGCTCAAATAAACACTGGTCTTTTCTTTTAGTCTCCTCGCAAAGTGGAGCGCCCAGCGGAGAAACAAACATCCACCAACAATTAAAAGCAATCTTTTGAAATGCGTCCCACACTTTTTCTTGCTTTCCTTTTTCCATTAGTCAAATCTGCTTAGTAATGAGATAAATGTTTTTGAAATGTGAGTTTCGTTTTATTAGTCACGAACAAGCCAGGAGCTAGCCTCCTCCCCAAGAAAAACACATCTACAGAAAGTATTGCATCTTATTTCATCACCGTCATCACCATCATCTTCGTCAGGAGTGAGGGGGTGAAAAGGCTAGGCGAGTGAGTGGAGAGAGGAGCAAAGGGAGCAGGGGTGTCAGGATTGAAAATAGTGTTCAATTCTGTTTTGAACTTGATTGTAAAATAACGTTTCAAAACAAGCTTATGAATTATTCAGAAAATTGTTTTCCTTTCAGATACTGAGAGACGTGATTAACAAACCAGAACACGCTGACTTCAGTTTTCAGGCACAGAAACAAGGAGTAAAACTCAACTTTTGGACCGTTCAGTCAGCTTTCAGCTGAGTGAAGAAAAGTTGGGAATGAAGTTGGATTGTAGGTAAAAAAGAATAAGAGGAAAGCGTAGAATCCTCCGAGCTGTTTCGTGAACTGACTAATTCAGATTTGGGTCAAGATTAACCCGGTTGAAAACTTTTCTACTGAAAGTCCACTGGTTAGATCACTTCAATGTAAAAGCCTTGCTGTAAACAAATATATAAGAGGTTAAACTGGAAAAGAGCTAAATCAGTTCATTTGAAGTAATTAAATTAGTCCTTGACAATAAAAAGACTTTTTGAAGTAAAATTTGATAAAAGCTGGAACACTGTGGGCTCAAAGGCAGCAGGAAGGGCAAAAGGAGTTTCTTTTTGAACTTGCTTCCCTTTGAAAAAGTGTTCACCGATTCACTGAAATGTGTCAGGTAAACTACGGTTTAATATTTTTTTCATAACTCTTTTCTCATAACAAAGTGACACATTAAGGGAAAAATGTTCTTGTGCAAAAAAAAGAAAAAGTTAGTAAAAAAAGGTATTAACCTATCTCTTCAAAAAAGTGCTCTTCAGTGTTTCTGAAACATCCTAGTTGTCGATACGCAGCAATGTAAGAAAATGGTCTCAACAAGCAGGTTAACTGTCCGCTGTGGCTGCTGGAAGCAGTTAACATTGATCTGCGTATTCCCCAGAAACCCCTCTGGAATTTTAAAAAGGTTCAAGATTAACCAGAGCAAAGACCAATCCCACACGTCCGCTGAGGCCTCCACAGCGGGAGTCCACAGGTCTACATAAGCCCTGGCTGATCCAGAGTCTGCAGAAACCTCTCAGGACTTAGAGTCTGCAGACATCCTAGCAGTCCTGATCCTGATGTCTGCATGCAGCCTGTCAGTCCTAGCCATGAAGAGCTCTTTTTTTTTTTCTTTTTTAATATTCTCAGGCTCCAGTGACTGACATTAGGTAAATAGGTGAAACACACATCAGAGTGTGCCAGGGCCATCTGGATCAGAACTCCAGCCTCTATAGATGGGGTTTCTGCTCAACCAGATGTGTGATCCACGACCACCATCTGTAGATCTGCAGATGTTTCATCTGTCCCACCAGTCATAGAGCATTTATGGACTCTGGCCCTCCAGATCCAGAGTCTAACATGTCCAACATGTCTCTGTGCAGGACTGCAGGTCCTTCATCCGTCCCCATACTCCTCATCTTTGATCTTTCCTGTTCTTGCCTGTCTCCTGACTGATCCTAGCAAGGACTCCTGGACGAGGTGTAGTCTTTACTAGACTAGTCTGGTTGCCCTCCAAACTGGCTGCATCAGTCTGGCAAATCTCCAGAGCTGCGGAGTCTACCTGTCCAGTTTTGTGGTCTCAGTTTTCTGCTCCTGGACTGGTCTGACCACTGAACCACACCTACTGGACTGACTGTGGAAGGACCTGGAGGCCTGACTGCCCAGAGTCTCTGCAAGCATTCAGCCCTGGGTTATCCATCTGTAGACTCAAACATCTTGGGTCTTTGTGGTCCTTAGACTTTCCTCCCTCTGACCACTTCCACTAGTCTGGTTCAACTTGGCTTAAATGATTATTGGAACTTTGATGAGGGAGTAATTTTAGATTTTTTAGACTCTACACAGTTTAGTGATTTCTTTGTATGCTTTCTTTCATTAGAAAAAACCTCAGTACAGCGTCTTGTCTCCAAACACCTCTGCACCAGCAGCCTTGTCAGTGTGACCATAATGATTTAAATACACAGATTTATACATTTTCAATCAATTCTTAATTTAATTTAAACAGCTATTTAAACCGCTGAGTCCCATATCACCCCTCACCAGCATAATAGCAGAAGTTCCTCTTGAGACGGTCAAAAACGAACCAGCGTTTCTTCCACGATTTGATTTTGCCGCCCATCTTCACCAAATGGCCTTTGCACATTTTCTCCGTGAGGATGACGGAGGGACAGGTGTCTACGCTGTGGCCGGATGACTCCACGTGGGCACGCAGGTCAAACTCCTCCTTCCGGTTCGGCAGATAGCGTGTCATTGGACGAGCCTGTGAAAAAAAAAAAAAAAACATTTAACCATCTTTGTCTTAAGCTCCGACACAATGAAGTCATAGCAATTCAAAGCAAGATCAATAGTCTTTCAACATGCCTAAAACCCTCCTTTTAACATTAAAGGGCTTTTTGGTGAGGGATTCAAAATTTTGTCTCTCATACAAGTTTCAATGTATAACTGGGCTAAATAAATAAAACCAATTTGACTTCCCATTTTATTGCTTTTAGAGAAGCATTCATTTCATCATGACTCCAGTCACCGGGGAGATCCACTATTCCAGTCCTCCACTAATGCTACCTGAAGCTCCTTCGCGGTCTCTGCTAACTCCTGGGGTTCACAAGTGACTATCCACATCTGTTGGCATTCGGCGCTGGAGTATTTTGTTGGCACTAAATACTCCTGTGAGCTAAAGAGGAAGGCGCTAATTATCTGTGTGTTTGTCGCTGCACATTAGACTCAATCATTTCATCTATTGTTTACTTGTATAAAACTAACAAAAGGATAATCTGGGAGCAGCACTTGTATTTGTTTGTAATGACAGATGCTGGTGCACACAATCAGCCAGGATTAAAGCTCATTATGAGCGGTGTGTACAGTTTAGTTGTGCAACACCCCCCTCTTTTTACTTTTCGCTTTTCCTCTCACTCTCTTCCACTTCCCCTCCTTTCTCGTACGATCTCTTCTGTCTTTGACAATCTTTGATCTTTCTTTACATCCCCCCCCGGTCTCCCTCTCCCATCCCGTCCTCCTCAAAAAGCTCAGGAACACAATAAAACCAAGGCACTGGCCTCTCCCGTTTCTTTCCTCCGCCCCGTCTCTTCCTGCTGTTCCACTGACCTGAGAGAAGTGCTTCTCTCTCATCTTCACCTCCTCCTCCACCAGCCTCCGCCTGTGGGCCGTCTCGTCCTGAAGCCTCCTCTCGGCCTCCTCTCGCCTCCTCCGCTCCTCCTCCAACATCTGCCACCGAGCCTGCACCTCCCTCTCCTGGGAACATCGGGACAGGAGAAAGAAGAAACAATAGAGAGGAGAAAAAATATATATAATGGGGAACGGGGAGACAGGGAAATATGTTAATGGTAGGCAAATATTGCAATTCAAAGCAAATGACTGTCAGAGGATGCACATGAGGATTCAAATCCCAATCCAGGGTTTTGTAAAATATATCCTTTTAGTCTGTGTGTGGAAGGGGACGCTTTGCTGATGTAAAATGATCCTTTGCAGCTTTCAGAGACTTACGCTTGTGCGCGCTTTGTTTCAACATGAAGAAATATTACAAAGAAAAACAAAATATTTTACAACTTCATTTCACCACCTCTTAAGCTCTCTGCTCACTTTCACTTCTTATATACTTTTTATCTGTTGAATAGGAAAAATAAGACTCTTGCAATAACTATAAGTTACAGTTTGTCAACTTTCTTGAGAACTGGTGCACTTGCCCTTATAATAATGTTATTTATTTATTTCAATAAAGTCTTTCATTAAAATTAATGATTTCAATCAATCTTAAATGTTACAGTTATTATTTTCAAAATATCACTTGAGTATTTGATGAGGATTTTTTTTCTTTTAACCAGACCTCATTTTTTCATATATATTTATATGATCTAAATAATATTGTGAAGCTTATATGAGAGAAACACTGCTATTACTCTTGAAGAAAAGTATTCCACACAAATATAAATATCACTTATATCGTGGATATGTAGTATGCTTCATGTTTATGACTACAAACTGCATCAAGTCAGTGTCATTAGGATATCAATACTAATCTAAAACCCCCAAATATTCAGTTTGTGATAAAACAAAACAAAATTAATTAAATGTTACACTTGAAAAGCTGTAATTTTTAATTGTTTGGAATTTTTTGCTCGAGATACTGAAATAATAATAACCGTTTATCAAAACTGATCACAGTTACTGATCCTCAGATTATTGTAGTCATATAAGCTTGAAGTTGCTACGGCGACAGAACACTAACATCCAATTGTTTCTCGGAGCAGTCAAAAAACTCACTCTGTTCTCGATCAGTCTAGCTTTCTCCTGCTGTGCCTCTTTCAACATCTTCTCCATCTCTTCTATCCTCTGGGCCTCTAACCCACAGGCACTACAAGACACAAAAAGGAAGGAGCATTGATTACATGGCTAAGACAAGGCTTTGGCATAAAAAAAAAAAAAAGGTAAACAAATATGCCTGGAGACCAAAAAATAAAATAAAATCTGAAAACAGTGGGAGATCAACAAGGCATGGTCCTTTATTAACACCTGTAGACTCTACTTCAAAACTTGAATGGGTTGGCATGGCAACAGCTGGTGTAGTCACATGAGCAGGCAGGAAACAAAACATGTTGTCACAGGAACAAAGAACAGTGACCTTTCTTCAGAGAGAGGGGCAGACTTGAGTGTTTCCATGGAAACAGAGCCAAGTCTCTCACCTTTCTGGGGTACAGGCAGAGTTACCAGTAGAGACGCTGGTCTCCAGGCTGTCAGAGCTCTCCAAGCTCAGGGTGTCGTATGCCTGGTTGCCACTAGGTGGCAGCTGGTGATGCAGGATGGAGTGATGAACTGTGGGAGATGGATCTGCGAGCAGAGAGGATTCAGGGTCAGGTCTCACAGCCTTACACTGCCCTCTAGTGGCAAATTATTTCCATTGTCGTCAGTAGATTAAAGAGATAGACGGCTCCCCAAGGGTGACATGGTGCTGTTAGTATAAAAAGCTCAGGAACATAACAAAACCAAGGAAATGGCCTGGACCCAAAACACTCCACAGATTCTAGAGGACGTGAAGGAGGATCAAACCTGGAACATGGAGACCATAACCTGCAGTCTACAGACACCACGTGATGGTTCTGCTCTGACATGTCAAAGGTATCTTGGCAGCTCAAAGCAGGTCTACATAATATTAGATAAGTGGTTTTAATGTTCTGGCTCATCAATCACTAATTTCCACCACAAACTTGGTTAAAGATCACCAGCTACAGGTGATGTGAGTATTCCTTTTAGAAGGCCATAATGTGGTGCATGGATATAACGGGACTTAGAAAACAACAACCTTTGCAGTGTAGAGGCATTTGCTTCCTGGAGTCCATGTCTGATGGGTTTGACATCTCTCTCAGGGTCAACTGCAACCCCTAAGAAAGAAACAGAAAGCATTCATGTGGTGAACTGCTGGCATGATTTAATTTGCGTTGTGATTCAGTAAACTGACCTTGGTGAAAGCATTTTTGTCATTGATAACACAGCTAGAGTGGGACATGACGGTAGTGCTGCTGACATGAGTGCTAAATGATCCCTGCCCAACCTCGCCCTCTGACTTAGACTTCATCAGCTGGGAGGAAAAACATACACAGATCAATGTTGTATTTTTTTTTAATTTACTTTTCCAACCCTTTCCCCCCACTAGATGGCGTCCTAGATATAAAATATGATTGTCTTACAGGGAAACCGTTTGGCAGTCTTGGTGTCAGTTCTTTACAGCAAGACCCTACAAACTAACTACCTGGAGAGCATAAGTGAATTTACCTGCCCATGTCTGCGTGTGGAAAAAGACTTTGCAGGCAGCGGTGGAGGACACGGCTGAGGCTCTCCAGCAGCCATGATGTCCTGGTACCAGCGCTCAAGATTAATGGGAGGCATTGCATTCCTGCTCAGCTCAGCCTGGCTCTGAGGTGATCAAAAGCATCCAGCCAAAGGGGGGAAAAAAAGCAAACAATGGAGCTATAGCTTAAAACAGGTAGGAGAGATGTGGCAAACTCAGATAGTAAGTATGATCATACTGTAGAAATTCAGTGGATGGTTGCAGTGCTGTGAAAGTTACAAAAAAAAATGCTTCAGGGCAAGACAAACCTTTGCAGAGAGAAAGGAGGATGGACCACATGCAGTTGGGTGGGATGAGAATGAAGATTCGGATGAGGCAAGTTGGAATGATGGAGTAGAGGAGGAAGATGAGGGATTAACTCTCTGCATCCCAAAGATCTGGCTTAACTGACTGACTGTGATGTACTCCTTCACACAGATATGTACAAAATAAGACGTACACACATTTATAAAACAGAAAGAGAGTAGAATATGGAAAAGAAGATTAGGAAAACACATCTGTTGGAACATTTGAAAACAGTTAAGAAGCAAGGTGGGGCGAAGAGCAGAGAAGCTGTCTACCTCACACGGCAGAGCTGGAGACACAGTGAGGGAGAGGCAGTGGAGAGCAGCGGGAGTAGAAGAGTGAGGCTGCAAAGAAGCGTTTCCGTACATCTTATAGACATCAGACAGCCGGAGGTACTCCTGCGTTAACAGCCACAAACACAGCGGGGAGACGCTTAGAGTCAGTCAAAACATTCAGAAAGCAAGAGTGAGAATGTTGCAGCTTGCTCGGACTTTGTCTTTGAAATTAATATACTTGTTTTTTTCTACAGCTTTCAAATCTCAAAACATGACCTGTTTCAGAACTCAAAGAAACATAAATACAGAGAAAGGCAGACGTTCAACCTGCCAGTAGACACACTGCAAAGCCGATATTTGCTCAAAAACCCATCATGCCCAGTTCACTCCAGAAACACACGGCTTGTTAGGCTTTTTTTGAACAGGTTTATGCTGAAATTTACCTCTTGGAGCCTGACAGGACAGAGTTCAGGGGAGGGAGTGACAGAGGAGGAGGAGGAGGCAGAAGAGTGACAGGGGCTATGAGGAGGGCCATCCACATAAACAAGGTCAGGTTCGCTGATGTGAAGCAATTCCTGTTCAGAAAGTTTACCTGAGTAACATAAATCCATTTTTGCAATAGTTCCTCTCCAGCTTAGACACCATGGGTGGTTGTGAGGGCCTCATGTTTCACATGTACCTGCTCACCTCTTTTGTGGACTTTGGAAAGTTTCTCCCCGTCAAGCTGTGGTACCGCTTCTCCAGGGCGCTTAACCGATCCTGCTCCTGAAATGTGAAATAAATATAAAAACACTAGCGTTACCCAGTTAGTTTTATCCACCAGCATGCCTTGAATTAACATGCGTAGCTTCAATTAGAAGTTTATTTACAGTCATAACAGACTTGCGTATAATGGTAACTGATTTGACCAAACTCACTGGATTGATTGAAAGATAGCACAATTAAAAAAAGAAATAAAAACAAAGAAGTCAGAGCAGATCTGAGAAAGAGGACCCAGATAAAGCAGATCAACATTAAGCTTAAAAACAATTCCCTGACTTCAAAAGTCTCAAAAATATGGGAACTGCACCTGAAAATAGTCTCAGTGTGAGGAATCCAACAAAATTAATGAACTCTATCAACTATGGAAGGAAGAATTGTAAAATATTCTCAGCAAAATTATACTAGAAGTTTGTTTATAGACTGGTGTGTTTACATGGTTTTAGCCACACTTAAATTCAATCTGGTTTATTTCAGAAGCTCTGTAATAAATCAAAGCTTGAGAGCCAAAATGTTATTTCTTTAACTAATGGATATGTATTTAATCATTCTACCCAAGCATAAAAAAGAAAAACACATTGAAATTAATCTCCAAAACCCTAATATTGTCATTAAATTCATATAATGACTGTCTGTATACTTCTGAGCGTCAAGAGTAGGTGTGTGCATGTTAAAAGTCTCACCTTGTGCAGCAGCTGCAGAGTCACAGTCCTGTCTTTGGCTATCCTCTCACAGTCTGCAGACGCCTGTAAACCCAGCTGCTTCACCTGAGCCTCTAATGCAGCCATCTTCTCCTGTGAATCAACACGTTTCTTCACGTTGTCCAGACCCTTTATCCCATACCAGTTGTAAGATGGTACTCAGACATGTTTCCACTTTCACACATATATCCCACCTTCCTGTTGGCCACGCTGTAGTGATACTCGGCTTGCTCCTGGAGAAGCTGCGAGCTCTGAGCTTCCTTCTTCTCCTCTAGACTGCTCTCCTCCTCCAGCTGGCAGAACTCCAGCTCCTCAAACTGCTTGGTCCCAGACTCCAGAGCTTCAGCTTTCTGTCCACATACAGATGTTTGCGCAAGTTACTCACCCGCTTCAAAACGAAGCAGATTTACCTACCGTAAACCTGGACACATCTTAAATGAACCTCTGAATCCAAATGAAAAGACCAAAAACAATTTTATTTGGTATATGCATATGTTGGCATCTGTAGATGTTTACCTCAACAAAAACATAAGAATAGGTACAAATGTGGAGCTAACCAGCAAGCATCAATCTGAAGTCGGAATAAAGGCCCCATTAAAGGCAACATTTTCTCCAATTTTAGTAAAACTTGGTAAAAACTGAAGTGTCTAACTTTTACAGGAAATTCCTTGGTGGTCTACAACCCACTTTACAAGGATGTTTGAAAGATATTTAAAATGAAAATAACTAAAGAGTGCATTTAAAAAGTGCAACCAATAATTTCAAAACCAAACAAACTGAGAATGGTACAAAGACAACATATTGAATGCTGAAAATGTGAAACTTATTGA
>JAOWBL010000006.1:7653632-7664660 GCA_028564865.1 Zenarchopterus dispar | reverse complement strand
TTAGGCAGTAGCCACACAAAAGCAGAATTTCCCCAATACAATCTGTTTCTGTCATTTTTAAAGGTTTTCCACAAACATACACATGAAAATCCCAAAAATGACTCAGAACTTTGTAGCATGGTGTTACAATGCGCCTGGCATTGTGACGTTCCCACAGAGGTACACCACAAACAGAGGAAAACAGTATCTGCATCTGTGTTCAAAATCTAAACACAAAAGCTATCAAAAGCAAAAGTACCAAAAGGCTGGATCGCCTCTGCAGCACAAACAGAGGTTAGTAATTTGCCATTTTTGTTCTTGTTGTTACATTGACTCATGTTAAAGGTCTACATCACAAGAGGGGCTTTGACGCCATTGTTTACATGAAAGTTGTGTAATGTTTCAGGGCTGTTGAAATTGGGTGGATAAAGGGCTGAAACAATACTTTCTTTTAGCCTTTTGACCTAAATTCATTCTCATGTATAAGGGGGTCTGACGTTTGATGTCCAAAACAGATCGGAAATCTGTCTCTAAAATACAGCTTTTGCTCTGTAGTCTGAAAACTGTTGTTCTGGTTTAACTCGCCTGAGAAATAAATGAGTTCATAACATCAGCAAAAAATGTTGTCAGTAGAATAGCTTCCCACACATTACCGCTATAATGATGGAGCTTGATTTGCAAATAAAGTATTTGGGTTTCATGTTCAGCAAAAAAGGCTCTTGTAAGTTCCTGCAAAAACAGAAACATTCATACAGCAGTTGAGCCTCCTCTCAGAGGAAAAAGAGGTTAAAACATCTATCAGACCCTTTCCCTTCTAGTTGTGCCCTTTACTTTTCTGTAAACGAAAGGCCAGCATTAGTAAGTGCAGCAACACCCGTGTGTGTAAAATAAGATAAGAAAAAAAAGACTGATAGCTGTGCCAACCAGGGCAAGAGGGCAGGATGTCAAGAGTAAGAATTTGCTGCGTCTTGTTGAGCAGAAATTTCTATTCGTCTCTTTGAGGAAAAAAATAAAATAGTAAGGAACTCAGTCTTCAAGAGTGATCATTCAACACCTTATTTAAGTCTTCCCTCCATTTAAATCACAGTTCAAGCAGAAAGACAGGAAGCTTTTGTGCTCTACTGACACTAATAGAGGCCCCTCAAAAAAGATCAATTTAATATTTCATTATTAGCTTGTTTGCTGACTTTATTGGTACCATTGGTGTGCTTGTGTCAAAATATGAAAGATCTGTATGGTGTAGCTGGGACCCAAACATCAAACCTGTTAGCGCCTGAGTGCACTCATGCACTCGAGACATTTTTACAACCGAAGTCTATCTGATTTCGTCCAGTTAGTTCAGCTAGAAACTGCTGCTGCTGCTGAGTGCTGCTTCATGATCAGCAGAACAGTACTTGAAACAATGTGGCTCCAGACATGACAGGTATAGCTAAACTAATCCTGTCTTACAAGAAACACTGCAAATGTTAGAAAACAACACATGTACTCTTGGAGATGACTTTACTGTGGTTATAAGAAACTTCAACAGACTTATGTTGTAAAGAATCATGATTATGAGGGACTGAGGGTGTCCAGCAACATTTATGCAACCATTTACTCGAGGTGGTTGCACTATGGACAAAGGGTTACAGCCACTCTATGCAGCAATACCACTTCTGACCACATGAGGACATTGAGATCTGCTGTGTTAATAAAGAACCACTGACAGTACTGCGCTAATAAGTGGGGATGGTCCAGCACATCTTGTAATACCTCTAGAAGATCACTTGGTTGTGCCTCACTGCAGAGGTTGACACCTTAACATTGTTGTGATATGCTGCCCCCATGTGGTCAAATGTGTCACTACTACACAGAGTGGCTTTACACTATTTGTTCTGATGGTCAAACAGCTCAACAGGAAACCAAACTTCTGCTAACACCAATCTTCATGCACCTCCCAACACCATTCATTTGCAGTGGTGTGATATTGCATTGAGTAGTTTAATATTGAATGCAGCTTAGACCACTGGTGTATGGTGATGGCTAAATTGTATATTGTGTATTTGCAGTTCTAAGTCATGCATTTATATATGTGTGGATGAGAAACACACTGAAAAGCTTTAGATATGTTTAAAAAGTCCTATGTTACTGTGGACAAGTCTTTATTTGTTCATAAGCATGTATCAACGAATGGTCTAGTGAATACTCAATAACCAAACTACTACACTGCAAAAAAAAAAAAAAAAAAAAAGCTATACTTTTGGAGATTTACTTATAGACAGGTTTGAATATTTTTGAATATTAGAGCAACAATTTGACAAAAAGACACTCAATTGTGCTATTAGAGCCCATAAAACCACATAGAGGCAGAAAATCCAGCTAAAGAAACACCGATAGGTCAAGAAAAACACAGTTATTTATCTGTTTATGTATGATCAGAGATTGTGCTTTGTCTGCAGACACTGAGTGGCTTGAAACAACCTCATTTGTTACCATAAATCTTTTGTTTCTTGGAACAGTGTGGACATGGGGGGGATGTAATGACCACCCACAACTGTGGTTGTCTCAGCTGTCACTATGCAGAACTGGGAGTGGGGGCAGAATTGCAGGTTGGAGGGACGTGAGAATGGAGCGTGGGTGCCGGACTGATGATAGATAGCAAGTTTGGAGTCTATGATCTGGTGTGGTGAATATGAAAGAGCCCTGAGTCAAGTGGAGGAAGCTTTGAAAGCGGATGCCGCTCATCGCTTTGGTAAATATAGTGTTGAGCAACAACCAGCCACGCCCTCTGCACTGGACCCCAAGACGTCTTGAAGAATGTTCACCCCGTGTCAACCGGGACACATGGACACAGGATGATGCCAGTAATGTTCAGAGGAGATGAGCTGCTGGCCATGCGCCAGGGGATTTGGAGAAGACATCAGAAAGCAGTCAAGCAGTCTGCCATGCCAGTAGTCCCTCCCTTCCCCACTTACTGTGTTTAACTCCAAAAAAAAAAAAAAAAAATCAGTGTTGGCTCACTATGAAGAGAACATTTTTTCAACGTTTTTTTTTTTTTTTAAGGATGAGTGGCAAAGCCAAGACGTTTTTTTTTTCTCCCACATTGTGGAAAATACCACTGTTTATGTCAGGTAAATGTGATTTTTCTTATTAGCACCACAGATTCAGAGATCCAAACCCAGCCAAGAGCAGAATGAACACTGGATTTACATATGTCATTGGACAAACAACTCTCCAAATCAGCTTTACTACTGTGCCGCTTGTAGAACCAGATACATGTAGATGTATGCTTGTTCATTATTTTAGGGTTTCCAAAAAAAGAGTATCGAAACAAAATTGAGAGTTGCAATTTGATCCCATTTATTAATCACTTACCAATTTCTCCATTTCCTGTTCTCGCAGCCTCTCTTCTCTCTGCCAGCGGTGGTATTCCAGCAAGTCGTCCTCATTGTCACTGATCTCAGAGATGCTGTTTTTGCGTTCCCGGGTATATGGTTTCATAAAATTCCCCTCCTTGATGGCAGATCCTTTCACACTCATGCAGGCAGGTTTTCTTTGGCTGTGAGGGCTAGCGAGAGGAGACAAACCAGATCCAGAACCTAAGCTTGACATGACTGCACTTCCCGCAGCAGGTCTGGTATGCTTGCTTCCTGACTCCTTCTCCAGCACAGGGAGCGAGGATGGACCTTGTCCATGCTGTATCCTCATGGCCTCTGTTTTTGAAGAAACTGTGAGTTTGCGGTGGCCCTGGGGGCTCTCTGGGACTCCATGTGACCCTGGAGTCCCTCTAGAGGACATGTGAGGGCTTGGAGGAGGAAGCTCCCTCAGGCTGTTGGACCCAGTTAGCTTCTGAAGGACATCTCCATGAGAACCTTGCTGTCGCATGGGGCTTTGGGATCTCTTCTGCAGGGAGGAATCTCTTAACCGAGGGCTGGATGGAGCAGTTCGGGAAAACTTGACAGAGGATGGTTTTTGACCAAGGCTTTCCGTCTCCTGTCCTGATCTCCTGACATGTGGTTTGGGGCTTGGTGTGGCCTCTGTCTTTACATTTCTGAGTGGCTGGGGGTTCTCCTGGGTCCTCTGACCCCCACTGGTCTCACTCAAGGCCACAGACTGTGAGGTCCGTGGATGGGGGACAGGAGGCTGATTGGTATGAGTGGCTCTGACAGGAACTGGAAGGCCTTTAGTGCCAACGTTCTGACTCAGAGAGATACTGCTGTTATACTCGTGAACTGAAGTCTTTGCTGTGGAGCTGTTTCTCCCATTTAGCAAGTCTGAAGGAGATGGTTGGAGAGGCTGTCTCCCAAACCCTGATGATGGTGAAGAAGCTTTTAGTACCAGGGAGTCCTGTAGATTTTTTGCCACCTTGTTAAGTTTGGCATCGTCGTTACTTGAAAAAGACTCGTGGTTTCCATTGGAGCTACTATGGAGGTCTGCAGAGAGGAGACAGAAACACTTGTCCATGAGCATTCTGGATAATTAAAGGAAGAGGACAGTTGTAAAAACACACTTAAGCAAACGTGCAATAAAAAGGATCTGAGCTGTACCACTTTAACCCTGGTGACCTCCACCTTAGGTTGGCCAAAGGACAAATGGGGTGAGCCCATAAAAGGCAAAGTACACACGCCTGTACATGTTTTCACATGCAGTCACTCACACTCGGTGTCTCAATAGCCCTGTTTTAGTAAGGGTGTCTCCTATGGGGCCTATGGTCTCCTGCATGAGTCAAAGCCATTGGTCGCGATGCTCCTTCGCTGTGTTGTAATCCTACAGGGATCTGGAGCAGCTAAATATAAAGCGGCAGCAGCGTACCTCATTCAAAGCACATGAAATCAGGGCTTGGTCAGGAAAGAGTGAGCGAAAGGGTGTGGTGGCTCTTACTGTTCAAGCACCAAAACCAATAAGGTCGGAGGAAAACAGCTTCTAAATATCACAGACTGCACAGAGCAGCAGCGAGGGCGTGAAAAAAAAAACACAAAAACCAAAACTGGTGACGGAGATTACAATAGTACTTTAACACAATGAGGTCACCACACTAAGGGGAAATGGAGATTAACTAGATCACAATGTCAGCCAAAGATAATTAGTTCTCAACAAGCTATTTTTACATGCTATCAAGGATAGTAATATCCAATACGGCAATCAGATTAAAAGGCTGTCGTTATGGAAAAGAAGAATAGATTTCGTGCCAAAATGACCAGGCACAAAACAGATACAATCTTCCTTTTTTAACATATGATTTTGTGAGTTTCACATCACATTATTTGACCAGTCAAGGCTAGGTTTTGGGTTATGACCTCACCAACTATTTATCAGGACTTGAAAGTGTTTTTTATCAGCTGAATGTCCAGAGTTTGTCACCTTCTCCAAAACCCCGCTTTGTATTTAAGTCTAGCTAAACAGGGTATATCTGTATAATCGGTGTCCAGCATGGATGGGAACTTATTGATCACTACGTAACAGAAGAAGTCATTTAAAGTTGTTTATGTACCCGAAGCATTTGCTCTGCCCAGAATAGCTGCTGAAGAGTCTGTGCAACCTTTGTACACGCAGTTGTCACAGGAAGCTTATTTCTGGATCCCAGGAATTGTTTAGTGTAGGATTGAATGAGGTGGAGTTAGATCGTTTTGTTGTATCACCTTTACCAGAGGGAAAGGTCTGCGCGGCATTCAGTCCGAGGGTCCCTCCGGGCAGCATGCTCTTCATCCTCTGAGCCTCCTCTGGATGGTTGAAGCGGAAAAAGGCCGACTGACCAAAACACAGCATGCAACCTGCCAGGAGAGAAGAGCGAGCAGAAATATGTCAGTGCTGAGTTAGACGTGTTTTATCAGTTTATTACTCATCTTCACATATGTTACAGCCATCTGCAAGGACTGGATGCCATCAATCATATTTAGTGTATGTACAGGTACTAAAATCTGATTTTTTTAAGCACTTCTCTCTTTAATCATTCAGCTGTGAGTTCAAACATTCAAACAATTCTGGTCTCACAAATATTTGCATGCAAAACCCATCACCATTAAATAGACATCTGTGAGATTTATTTTAATTCCAACGCAAAGTATATTTCAATCTGCTGGGATAAATTGTTCAGTGTCAAATAAAGTTCAACTGGAGAACTTAATTACCAGTTTGGACAACGTTGTCATTTGATCATTAGTGATGATATTTATTAATCCTGATAAACTACACACATAAATAAGCTGTCTGGACAAACTTACGTGTAGCTAATCAGCAAGTGGAATCATTTCCTTTCATTTCCCCACATCGCTCTCGTCTCTCAGGAATGCCTTATATACTTCCTGAAAGCCGTGCACTGAAGTTTTGTTTCCAGTTGTAGATGTTCCTCAGGACGCTCGATATTTATTTCATCCTTCAAAGTCCAGAGTGCTACAACGTTGTTCCCTCAGATCGAGTTTACTCCATTCGTGAGTAGTTTTAGTCAAAGTATCTTAATTGTCCTTTGAATGAGTCAAAGTCTGAAGTATTCCTACTCAGCAGCAGCTGCCTCCACACACACCAGCTTCAAATGACATTCTGGTGTAGCTGCTGGCTTACATCTCACAGAAAGGACAGAGGGGGGCGGGGTCATGGCTCTTTTTACAGTAAGTATGTATGTTATTGGAAGGACATAGACCTTTTTATAATTGCAATGTTTTTGGTTTCACTTAGGACATGTAGCACATAACTGTACCTTGTGTGAGGCGATACGGTTTGGTGATGGGACGCCCATCTACGGAGCACTGATTTCCACATGGGTGCAAGGTGATGCATCCCGCCTGGTTTTCAATGTAGCAGTGCTGAGGTGCAATGCCAGGGCCCTGCAGGGGGATATCTGTCCTATCGCTGCCCAGCGTCGTTCTCCCTGCAGTGAAAGAAGATATTTTTTCAAAGTCAGTTCCTGGAGAGCCGTGCAGACTGAGACCTGAATACTTCTCTTAAGTATTATTAGGTTCAAAGCCAAGGCCAATGAGGCCTCAGAGGCCAAGGCTGCATGGAGGGAGAGTCTCAAATGAAACCAGTGAGTTACTGAACAAGTGTCTGTCTTAAGAGGAGGGCTGAAAGTAGCCTGGAATGGCTCGGAGCTGTGATCCAGGTTAAAATCTCTTTAATGAGTAACAGTTCCAGTAAGAGAAGAGAGCAGCTGCCTCTCCAAAACCCGTGTTCAAAAATAGTCCCAGTTTATGTTATATCATCCTGAGCAGCATATTGTATCTTCATTACCTGCTTCAAAGTCATTTTAATTTACCTTTGATTTGTCCAAGTGTGTATTGTGATCTTTTATCACCGCTACCTACGAGTGATCAGTGGAAGTGGATCAATACTTGGATATTTGCGACAAAACCAACACAAATTAACACTAAAATCCTATCACTCAGTGAAGTGTTATGGATCGGCTGAAAGAACCCCAGCAGATCCTTTCAAGACCCTTCAAGGATGAAGCGTGCTGTGACCTGCTGTCAATCAGTCCTCTACACCGGTAGGTGTCCCCAAATACAACCTCCCTAGCAGTTGCTGAGCAACCACAAGTCCCAGCAGACCTCTGCTAGTCATCTCAGCTCCAGCAGCACTCATCTTGGATGTCGTGACAGCTGACAACTGGAATGAGGATGTTTGGACAAATTTGATCAAAATGACTGTCAAGTAATATTTATTAGTATCAAACATTAAGATAAGATAAGCCTAGCAAACGAAAATAGCTATCTGAGACTGAACTAAGGTGGATATGTTTCAGATGGCCACAAAACTGCTTGTTTTACTCATTTCCAACATGGCATTGCACAGTATAAGAAAAAAGAGGATTTAAAAGCACTCTTCAGAAACCGAATGGTGACATCACTTTGTCCAGTTCTTCTTATACAGTTTGTGATCTCCACCTTTAGTCAAAATACAACTTCATAAGAACGTCAACAGCAGGAACAGACAACAGACTTTGAATATTACCTTAAACTCCTCAACACATACCCTTCGTAAAGTACGCTGAGAAATTAAATCTCACAACTATAACATTAAAGTTTTTTTTTTTAACATGCAAAGCTAAAACAAGTGGTTGTGGTAGACGTGTATCTGTATTCACTGCTGCTCAAGAGATGGGAGTATCCTCTAAGACAGCAGGCACGGAGGGAGTTAATATGTCTACCATCAGCAGATATTTACAGTGCTTGTCCCTGCTCCTCCTCTGTGGTGCCAAACAAATGGTGCCAGCAATTCACAGACAGTTTTGACTGCAGCTCAGTATGAGTAACAACAAGATGCTCAGAGGCTAATGTGTCATCAGTTGTTGTCAATTCATCATTCCTGACAAGTTGTAACTCTTACTCACTAAACAATTGGCTCATTTTGAGTAATGCTCAAAAAAGGCTGCAAATAGCTGAGTATAAAAGAACGTCCAGGATTTTATTACAGGTGGGGTTTATTCTCACTTTAATTTGTCAGTCATTAAGATGTTGTTAGTGTGGTTTTGTAAGGATTTCTTCCAACATATGAAGTAAATAACTTTTACATTTTAATGAATATGGCTTTACTTTGTGTTAATAACCATCAGCAGAGAGAATGTAAACCCAAATCTTGACACAAATATGCTGTAAGAAGTGCCGATGTGGGTCCTCACCTTCCAGCAGAGGTAGCAGAGTGATGGCGGTGCTCAGGCGTCCACTTCCTAAACTGACCAGGTGAGGGCGCTCTGCCTGGACTTTCAAAGACTTGCCTGTTTCAATCAGGTCTAAAGGAGTGTTCTGTCGAAACAAAATCAATGAAAAAAACATAGCTGCTTTGTCCTAACAACAATAAGTTACTTTTGATATGAAGTGTAAAGTTTGATTTTGGCTATCCATAAGATCCTAACACTCAGTAAAGAGGCCAACTTGTAACAACTTAACTTTGAACTTTATGCATGTGGTGACTTTCTGTTCCTCAGAGTTTACCTTTGAATATTTGTTTTAATTCATACATAAAGCTGTCAGTGACTAAACTGTGAAGCGTTAATACACAGGGCTTAAATTGTGCCACGATTCTTTGGAGTATATACAGCATATTCTCTGGTGTGTACCGAATGCTTTGTCATTGACGGGTATGTGTCATATCTTCAGTAACATGTTTTTAAAAATAACTGCATGACTTAATTTCATGAAAAGCCACACTTTTTCATCCCTGCTTGAAAACACAGTTCTTAATTGACCCATTCTCTCCAAATGGGTCAGCTGAGAGCTGAGTGATGCAGAACCAGCTTGGACTCATAAACATGTCTTTACCAACGTCCAGAAACAGATGAATTATCCCTGCAAATTTGTTTTTGGTCAGGAAAAAAGTAATGTACACAAAATCCAGGTTTCTTTACTGTAGTCCCTTTACAACCTTGTCAATTCACTAATCTATTCCACTTTGAGAATAAAACAGGCTAAATTTATAAATCTACAGTTTAAATTTAAAGAGAGCCTGTCAAATAGACCTAGCTAACTGAAGGTAACTAAAATAAATTTCACACTGAGCCAATACAATAACACATTAGGTCCATCTGAGGAAAAAAAATAACTACATGGTGGGAGGCGAGGGGGTGTTTACAGATGAGATTACAGATCAGACGACAGCTAGGATGAAGCTTTCGAGCCTTTTTTTTTTTAACTGTCTCATCATTAGTCACTCTTCTCCTTTACCATCACATAAACTTAAGGATTCATATATTACTGTATTCAGACAGGATATTTTAAAAAATGTTTCAAGAAGTGAATTATACATGAAAGTGGCGGTGGGGCCAGATGATGTCCCCCAGCAATAACAAACGTAAACTAATGGCTGGATGGAGAGGTAAAGAATGAAGATACATTTTCATAAAAGAAATGTGTTTAACTTTTGTCTTTCTCTAACAATATTTAGACTTTTTTAAACATATACTGTAACTTAAATCCAAACACTGAGACAGTTTTCTTCAATAGCATCTGAAAGGAAACTGGGTGATGAGCTCAAGTTCAAAATAAGCTATCACGTGAGGTAGCTTGAAACCTCTGAGCGTTGTGGGGTCATTGGTGATTTAAGCACGAAATTAGAATAAAAGTGCACCACGACTCCTGATCAGACAGTTACTAATCAGACTGGTTACATTTACTAATCAAAGTGAATGACCCAGCATCTTTTTACGTCTTGTCTCTCACAAGAACAACACTTCATTTATTGTAAGTCTATTAAGCCTTTTTATTTTCTCATATGTGTCGTATTCCTCAGAAATGAATTTCTTTTGCACTTGGAGGTTCTTGTAATAGTGAGTGAAGTACATTACACTCATGAGCTTTTCAGACTTCCAGCCTAGACTCTGGGATCGTGTGCAGATCAGACTAATAGGTCACCTTGTTTTACTTTACTTGCATTTACAACACACCCCCACATGACTAATTCAACCTCATTCTACCTCTAACAATGGGCATGTTATTATTTTTTTGTCAACAACTGCTACAATATGATGTAGAATGAAATACCCTGACAACTGTTAAATGTTTTTATAGAAAAATGGCAAGTGATTTTAGTACAGGGGGCAACAGAGCTACGTCAAACTGAAACACTATTTGAAGCCTTTGAAAAGACTTGAAAATGTCTTAAATGATAGAGTGAGTTGGGTTCATAGAGGAACAATGAAATCTTCTCCATTTGCGCCAACTTGCAGCACTTTGTGGATGCTGATAGTCAACTATTACAGATTTATGACAGTGGAGCAATAAACAGATCAAGATTCTAGTATAAACAGTCCTTTTAATACACTATTTGTACACATACAAAGTTAAAATGATCTTGGTTTGTCTGTTGGGACCCTATCCAAACTACCACTGAAGAGGATTTACATTTTTGAGTCTTGCCAGGGGCTTAAAATAGCTAATTGTTTTGACATAGCTCCCTTGCCCCCAGTGTGAACGTTAATTTTCATTTTTCTGCAAACACATATTCTGTTCGAACCCAAAACTGCTTTGGTCCCAAACTAAAGTGTACACTCTTTACTGTCTAACAACAGACCTCAGGTTGTTTTGACTCCAGGCTGTTCCTTTAAGGTCCTTATAAATACGTAACAGTTTTAAAAAAGAATTA
>JAOWBL010000006.1:7613248-7643430 GCA_028564865.1 Zenarchopterus dispar | reverse complement strand
TTTTTTTAAATGTTGTATTTGGGATTTTTTTTAATGATTACGGACTGCTGCCAGTGATGACTCAGTGATGGGACAGCAACATCACTGTTGTCTATATTAAATTATCTACAGATGTGAACAGGCATGTAATTGTGTTTATTTTAGGTCATACTTTAACTGTATGACCTTGGACACCGCCACTATAAATTCATATCAATCTAAATGTAATAAAATCTACAGATACCTAAAAATCCATAAATTATAAACCAGAGCTCATGACTGAAATATAAAATATTTTCTTCTTTCCATTG
The DNA here is from genome assembly GCA_028564865.1 of Zenarchopterus dispar. Lineage (NCBI taxonomy): Eukaryota > Metazoa > Chordata > Actinopteri > Beloniformes > Zenarchopteridae > Zenarchopterus > Zenarchopterus dispar. Next base: position 7,643,140 of record JAOWBL010000006.1, on the reverse strand, counting down.
TGTCAATCGATGAGACAGTCTTTTCTCTTTCATTTTTATCTTTGCAAATCATATTGTATCTTGTTATAGTCGTTTAAACAACTGTACATTATCCCCAGATGAACACAAGTAACCCTTGATGTATGCAGAGTATATTTAACTTGCTGGCAGCTTTGTAAAGACACACTAATGTTTATTTTATGGTGTAAAAGATTATCAGCTTTGGGCTTTAAAATGAAACTTCTAATTAGTCCCATAAAACTATAAGCTATCTTTTTATACCCAACAATTTGACATGTGCTGTTAACAAAAGATCGTTTCAACAAAGTTATAGTCAGTAGTTTCATACATGCACTTATTTTATCTAAATAAAAGTATAAATTTGATCAAACTTTTTCTTGTAGCATCGAGTTTTGTGAGGGACCAATGAAAGGTACAATAAAACCATGCCAGAGCTGAGCTCTACAAGAGCAGGACAAAGTGACAAAAGAGGTCAGATGCCAAATGGAAAAGGTACAAACTGGCTGCCAGCCAATAATTGTGCACTAGTGTGACGAGATCTGCAGGACATCACAAAAAATGGGACACCATCCACTCCTGTTGAGGCAACCAGAGTTTCTGATGGCCTAAATGCCTCACTTCCAGTTTGAAAGAGACAAATTGATACCCCTCACCCACTCCAGCTACAAAAACCTGACACACCTCTTTCAGATCCCCTGCTGTCCCATTCTGATCCTAAAGCTGCATACCAGAGGAGGAAGTATGAATGGGCTCTTCTAGAAACAGAAGGACAGAGGACACAGTGTTACCTCTAGGTCTTAACCTCAGGGTTACTAATCTTCACCCAAATTTGTGAATCTTTAAAAGTATGGAGAAAAGGCATTAGTGCCAAAAAAACTAGTCTGTATTGCTTATTTAAGTTGGACTCAGATTTGAACGTTGCTCTTGTAACCAGAAGTCCTGTAAAATAGGACACATTGGAAGAGTAACATAAGAGGAAACTCCCCAACGTGTGAAAAGATTAACTGCAGATTGATCTAAAGTTAAATTCAACTCAAGAAGCAATTCTGAGATATTCTTGCATTCATGCCATAAAACAACCTTAATGTGACTGAAAAATGATTTCCCCTCTTACATACTTAGCTAAAAAAGATGTTTAAAACAATCTTCAGTCAGGCTCTTAAACAAAAGGATGGTTGAAAAATAATTTATTTGCAATAAATTACATTTTTAAAATATAACAGAAGTCATTAATATCTTAACTTTTGCAGCCACTGAAATCAAAAGAAATTCAAATAACAACCACATACTCTTTCAGCGTACCTTCAGACAAAGAAGTGGCTTTGTTCTTTTCTTCAGCAACTTGGATTTAGTGCAGTTTTGTAAAACACGTCATTGGGACATGCAGTGGCTCAATCTCTTATCCCTTTTTATCATCTCTCCTTGTATTGGTGAAAGAGGAAAACCCTGGAGATGAAATCCTTCAAACTGGTTGTTCTTAAGTCACAAAATTATTGCTGTTAACAGAAAATATTTTCACATTCTTAGCTAAAACACAAATGGCCCAATAACATCTGTATAATTTAACATATTAGTTCTGTTAGCCTTTGAAGGGTGCAGCAGATTTACTTACGCACAGATGCTTGTGATTTACATTAGTCTTAGATCTTTATTTACGATCCTCCAGAGTTTGACGAGAGTACTTTCTCTTCTCTGTGCAACCAATAACCAAAGTCTGTCTTTAACAGTGACTCTAGCATTTACCTTGTGTAGAAATAATATTGTAAATCGAGACAAGTATCCTATAAACAGATACACAGGAACTATATTTTGGCACAGGTAATGGTAGTGACAACAGGATTTGGGGTGCTGTGCACGATTACTGTGCTCTGGTGAAGTTCGTAGTAAGCATCTGATTTTAAGATTCTTGCATCTCCCTTTAATTATTCCTGCATAAGCTGAAAGCACAAGTTTCACCATGTAAACAATGATATTTTGAAGATATGCTAGGTGCAGCGATACACTCCCAGCAACTATACTAATCCAGGCCAGCGGGGGATTTATACTGGGTTATTAGATGCACAGACAAGAGAATAGATCTTATCAAACTCCAGGGCTGGTGGGAAATCACCTAATGGCGCATCACTTTACATTGCAGTTCTGAGCACAGTTTCAAACTCTGCTCCCTTTCTCTGAGCCGAGTATCTCTGAAAGCTTTTTCTACACTCTTAACTTTCAAATGAGACTTATTGCAAAAGACTTCATAATAAAGCTCCTAAATGTAAACACAAGCGAGGCTTTGCTATGTTTACTCTGTCAGCACAACATGATCAATTTCCAGCATTTCCCGTAAAAAGAATTTTCTTTGTGAGGCATTGAACACAATATATCCAGTGGTTCTGCACAGTAATGAGTTATTACAATAACAAAGTCTCTGTGAGCAGAAACCAGCTTCAGCCGGATCCAAAGCAGCACCTGGTCGTGTTGCTTTGTTACCGACATTTTGATTGGCAAGACTTTCAGATGATTTTTTTTTCTTGAGTTTCAACTCATTCCCCAACATGAAAAGTCTGCTCAAAAATTTTCAAAAGCAAACTCAACTTAGGATTTTTCACACAATGTAACTTCATAACACAAAATTACATTAAATATATTGATTTTTATATCTGATAAAAGAAGAAGCAGCATTCTAAAAACAAATGATGAGCAATAATGAATGCACAGTACAGCTCAATTGAGATTTTTTTTTTTAAACTTACTTGAATTATGGTTTCAAAATTACATTTGAATGAAAAAAAAATGGATGAGAATGTATTGATTTTACAGTGTAATTCAACTGGGATGATTCCATTTGGCGAGAGAAAATAAATAGTACATTTCATCAGTTTCACATAATAATAAATTATCTTTTTACAACCAAGAAAATTTTACAACTTACTATTTAAAAAAAATAGTTCAAAGTGTGCAACCGGTAGTATCATACTGTCATTTTACTTCATTAAATAATTTAAGAGCATTTCCACCACCAGTCCCAATTAAGCCCTGTAGTTTGTATTTATATGGGGCACAAAAAGCTTCACTGTAGTGCTTCCTTTCTTCTCACTAAGCAGCAGATTTCTCCTCAAAGAAAATAGATTTCATCATCTTTTTTCAGATTCAGTCCTGAAGGTGCACGAAGTTCTGTCTGGAGGGTCCTCTCAGAGGCATCCTCCCTTTAAGAAGTACGAGTGACGACCCTCCTGGGGTGTTCAGCTCGTCACATGTTTGGTGGTTGCTCCGACAGGAATAACAGAGGACTTGGAAGAATCATGTGAAGCCACCCAAAGATAATCAGTTATCCATCGAGCTTGCTCCACCATTGGTAGCAGGAGCTTTGGCTTTTGACTTACCGGAGGAACGGAAAGAGAAGCGCTTGATGAGACGCCGAGAGAAGCTGCCGGACTTTTTGCGGCTGCTGGTAGCAGCTGCTGCGGCAAAGTTGTTGTCCATGTTGCAGATGTTTTCGTGGGACTGACTGAGGCAGGGCTCCTTCTCTCGATGTCTCCTGCGGAACAGCAGCTTCGTGCCGCTCTGCAGAAAGCTCACTGCAGGAAACAGACGGTAAACATTCAGGAATGTAGCACATCAAATTAAAAGTGGCAATCCATCACTGCAAATTTGGGATTTTGCAGTAACCACTTATCCATCACAACCCCTTCCGCCTTTGTCAATTTGAACAATTGGTTTTAAGCAGTAATTATGTTCGATGGGTTTAATCTGGTTTTGAGCATGCTGCCACATGACCAGCAGGGGGCAGTATCAGTACAATTATTACCCCAAGACACGCTCATATGGAAAACATAGAGTATTGTACCAGTTAAAAACAGAGCAATAAGATAGCATAATTAAATTTAAATAGCCAAAATCAAAATAGCATGCTGACTCTTTGCAATATCTGATAAGTTGAATTTTCTGAACGATCTTCTCGGCAGCTGAACCTCCACTTTTGACAGCACCAGTCAGGAAGCTGTGAACATTATAGCACCTTTATGATCCTTGAGGCTGCGGGTTTCCAAGGCACCAGCGGAGCCAGTATCTGATTCCACGTCTTCCACAGACGGACGCTCCGACACGTCAGAGGGCGTGGTCTCATCAGGGTCCTGGTGATGCCCCGCCCTGCAATGGTTGCCATGCATGGCTGCGTCCATGGCTGCTGCGTAGCCACTCGAGATTGCACAGTTGTCCTCTGTGAGTGGAACCTGAGGAGAATCAAAGTGAGGCAGTGGGTAAGGCTTAAAAGTGCTGATTAGGACAGGTACTGGTTTAATCTCATAATTTTCAGCTTCATTATTTGTTTTATCATAATATATGATTTGAGGATTCCAGTGAATTTTGCATGAAGTAAACGAACTTGCCCTGAATATGCTTGTACAAAATCAGGTCAGAAGACTATCCTTCTGCAATAAAGTGGTCTAAATGAGGGGAACTGTGACTGTGAACTAAATTTAGATCCTTTTCATGTCATTGTGTTTTGCACTCATAGTACTGCTTAAAAGGCTTGTGCGCTAAAATGAAATAACTCCCATGATTCATTTTTCAGGTACAGCATCAGCAATGGTGCAGATTCTGCAGGAGAAAGCTCATTCTCTGACCTTTGCCACTCCAGAGATGATCAATGTGCTCCTCTTTGTCGGTGTCTTCCGCGCTGCCTTGGACGCAGACTCTGTCAGCTGCCGAATGGCTGTCTCTGCAACAGGATCCAGGCCATTAGAGAGGCGATTGCTTTCTGAGCAACAAAAAACACAAATGTCAAGATCAGGACTACAAACTCCAAGGACAGGACCATTAAACTCCAAATTATAGTTTTCCAAACATACACAGTACAGTACTGAATCGGTGTTTGTTGCAATGCACATCTTTTTGGAAACTGCACACTGTGTTTGTCCTTTTTACAGTAAGTTTCCTTTATAAAACAATGGTGTGAGGTTTGTGTAGAGGAGTGCCTGCCAGAGTGTATGATCTAGATAAAAAAAAAAAAAAAAAGGCCATTCCTTAGAGCTTGTGTTTCACTGCTTCTGGTTACTAATCCTACTTTGCATTTGTTATGTAAAACAATGTCTGGCCTCGAGTCTGGAACTCACTGCTCGGGTTGGGGCTGTTGCTCCCTCTGCCATCAGACAGGACGGTGGCTTTCTTCTCAACCACCTCCACTTTAGACGGGGAACGTAAGGGCGAATCACCTGAAGGACATCACAACTATCTGAAGTCACTGTTTTTAAAAATGACACAATCGTTTAGCTCTTTCCTGCGGCCAGGAACGCTCGAAGGCTTTACTGTGTAGACTCACCTGGGCTGCGGTCAAGTTTAAGTCGAGACTGGACGGTCGTAACCGTGGTGACGATGGTTCCGTCTGGCATCACGGTTCGGTCCACGTCAACTTTCTTGGTGGGGGTGAGGGAGGAGCGAAGCGGCAAAGAATTGAGTGGACCGCGAGGCTCCTCAGTTTCCGTGTACTGCAACTGAAAAAGTGAAAGCAACACTGAGAATCCTACTTCTGAACAAAGCCAAAACAACTTTCCCATTGAATGGCAAAAAAAAAAAATCTTAAAAGGGAGTGGAAACTTCATCAAACAGAGGGTACTTTATTATTTAGAGGGCTTGACCCTTTTTAGATTATTGCTTATAATATTAGAAAAGATCAGAACAGACACCATGAAAACAGCTTTTAAAACTTTTGCAGACTGATATACAGAAAACAAAATGGCAAATTGTCAACTGTATGCATCATCAGCTACCCAACAGTCCCTCTGCTTTGCTTGTAATTCTAACTCTGATGTTAGATATTAAACTGGAATGTAACTGTAAGCTTGAAAGGCTGAGAATGGCTTCCAAACGTATCATTTGACAGAAATGCATCTCGTTTCATCACTCACCTCAGCGGTGACGGTAGCGCTGGGTGCCAAGCCATGACCGGGGCTGATGGACAGTTTATGTTGTCCAGTCGGACTTTTACTTTGAAGGTTCAAGGGAATGGACGCATGTCCCGGAAGAAATTCTATCACAAAAAGAGTGTGTCATTATATAAATAAATAAAGTGAATTACAGTCAGTCCCATTTCATTAAAGAGCTCGAATCTTGCATCACGACTGCAGTTCTGAGGGCACTTTAAGAGCATCTCCTGACGGAAGCCATTACAGCACACCAGCAGTGCATTTTAGAGTGATTTTGCTTAAGCAGTCTAATCATTCTTGCTGATCAGGTTTGTGGACAGAAGCCAGCTGCAAATTGGTATTGAGCAATGGCTTACGTTCTCTCGCGCTGCTCCGCTCCTGCAGACGTATCCTGAGCTCTTTGGTTTCCAGACCAAGCTCCCTTCAACGCAGAGGAAACAGCTAGGTCAGAATTAAAGCACAACTATGCTGTGCATTGATTTTTGTTGTTTTTCCCACTTCAACTGGAAAGCTGAAGCTGTGTTGAGCATAAAACACCTCAAAAAATTGCTTTCAGATCTGAAGAACAACTTAAGGAAATTCAAACCATTGTTAGATTCAGTAAACAGTCAGAAAATCTCATTCATTGTGATTCTGTGGGTTTGCTTTGAGCAGATTTAACCCAACGACGATCAGATCTGGACTCTGATGTCGATTGATCTTTGCTGGGGCTTCGGAATATAGAGAGATGGGGAAAATACACTAAAACATCTTGTGTGACTAAATTACTACCACTTGTGGAAGAACAGAGAGGATTTAACGGACTCCTCCTGACATACTAAAAAGCTAACAGAGGAAAAAAACATTTTCACACCATTTTGAATCACACAGGGGACCTTACAGTGTAATATCTTCACCCCACTCTAGTGCAGCGGTGGGGGTGGTGGGTACTGGCAGGAAGCAGGTTTTCCTCTCGATCGAGGGCTGGTCCAGGCTCAGGACACAGCAGAGCTCCCCTGATCTGGACCACTGGTCTACAAACACAAAGTGATGCAGTGAGAGCTCAGCTCGCAGCAGAACTCTGGGCAGAAATGATCCGACACCGAGAGAGTTCCTGACCTTTGTTTAAGGTCACCCTGAGCTGTCGGAGAAGGAGTCGTCTCACCAACACACTCTGGGATGGAGGGTTCAGTCCCACTGAGAGGTGGTCCACTGGGGACTGGCAGAGAGAAGAGAGAGCAGCGCAGGCTCAGTTTTAATCTTCTTAAGCTAATAACATATTCAACATATTATCTCAGAGGAAAGTTTGTATTTCTGGCTACAAGCATCAGAAAAAAAAAACTCAAATGAGAAAAAAAGCACAGGGATGAATTTACTTTGACATTTAACTCTCTGAACCAGAAACATCTCACCTCTTTCCTCAAAGATGTCACTTTGTTAATGTACATCAGATTTTGCATTTCAAGCCACTAACACTTTCAAAAAAGTTAAAAAAAAAAAAGAAAAAGATATTTCAGAGATTTGATGTCAACAATTATTTTAATGTTGATTTGATAGAAAAAAGATGTCTATGAAAGGAAAATAAAAATGGGCAGAAGATTGCAACTTTGTCAACAAATGCTTCAGAAAATTATCAAAATGTAAAAAAAAAAGGGAAAAAAAAGAGAAAAAAAAATCCTCAAAGGAAGACTGGTTGGGATTTAGATATCTCTCCTTACTCAGTACATAATATCATTAAACGATTCAAGGGATCTGGAGGAATTAGAGTGTAGAGAGTAAACTTGTGAACTTTGGCTGGACGGCCATGGTTTCCAGTCCCTCATATTGCTCTGCATCCAGAACCATAGTGCACATGAGCATGAACCACAGGAGCAAGAGCTTAGTGTGGGGAACCTCTACTGAGGACTACAACACCACTGAAAACCTTACTGCACAAAAAAGAAGCCCTTTGTCAACCTTGCCTCGGGGAGGGTCAACATCTCTGGGCTGAGTGAATCATCTGAGATGAAGCAGCAGAAACTGTGGTCAGAGGAATCCAAGCTGTGATCAGGGGGAATAACCTGACAAAGGTCATTCATTGTTCTGTGATGGCAGCAGTGATGCAGAAACATACATTGAGATTGTAGAGAAATATATGCTACCCTTCATCCATCTTTTTCAGGGATGTTCATGGATTTGAGAAAAAAAAAAAGAAAAAGAAAACCCACTCTGGTTATAAAAAGGTTATAAAGGCATGAATGAGGGAGGAGGCGGTACGGTAAGAGCGGTGGTCAGTCTGCAGTCCTGACCTGTCCTCAACAGAGATTATGTGGATAATTTTAAAGTGGAAAATGCAACAACAACAACATTCCCATAACTATAGACATCCCAGTAACTGTGGACATCTAAAGACGTGACTTAAGTAAAACGAAGAAGATCGTTGGTGCAAACAGCAGAAATAATCTTCAATCCCAGAATTTCTTTTAAGTGTCATCAGAAACAATGACAACAAAAAGGGTTAAAACTTGACTTGCCCAACTTCTGTTGGAATATGTTACAAGTGCAATATATGCAATGAAATCCACTGTCCATTTATTTTCTTATTTGCATTTTGCACATTGTCCCAACTATTCCTGATTTGGAGTTGGATTTCTCACCAACGGACTAGACGCAGACATCTTGAGGTTGAGGACCATGGCCGGCTGAGCGTTGAAGAGAGTATCCTCTATCATTCCTTTGATCATGTCCAGGTCTGCCTCACCCTCGGTACCCTAAAAAAAAAAGAAAAAAAAACAGTTATGTCTCTGGTGACGCACCAAAGTCTAGTATGTGACTGACAGAACTGTTGTTTATGAGAAGTACCCTCGTTTGATATTGTGCCATCTTTAAAGATATCCCAAAAAGCAAATCATCTAAGTTTCTGTATTTGAATAAAACTTACATAATGCCACATATTTATTATCTTTTATATACTGTATTGACGCTGTTGCCTCCTTAGCCAAACAAGACACACACTTCCAGTTTAAGTTCCCACATCGAAAAGCTGCATTTTCTTCATGACTCATGGTGAGTTAAATGGGCTGGAGAATGACACACATACAAATGCTGTGTGCCAGCTAAGATTTATGAAATAAATCTGGCAGGAGGGATATTCAGGAAAAAATCATTTGCATGGCCTCTGCTTCATTTTTGAATGCACAGAGACCAGCATCACAAATGAGCCCTTCTCTGGCTGCAGGCATATCAGATGAGAGGTCTCAGTATCAAATGTTCTCACCCGTCGCTGCAGCTTGCACGGGGACACGGTCAGAGAAAATGATGGCTGCTTGGAAAGACTCCAGGACATCAGGAGACCCTCCCCCTCCACCTCCTCCAGACACACCACCACCTGATGAAGACAGATGAAGGTGGATCGGGTATCTGGTTAGGATGCTTTGTGACCAGATGGCGATTTGTTTAATCCTAAACAAATGATCACTATACGATGTGTTTTCGTTCTACTTTTCTTTTTTTTTTTTTTAAATAAAGAGACTTCTATAATACAGTACAAATCACCAGTGTATGGTTCACTGAAAAAACATTTCATACTTTACTACAATGAGATTTTTTTTTTTTTTTTTTTGCCTTCGGTTACATATTTGCATAACAATGCAAATGATTCTCTGACATTTTCATATGTTTTAGAGACCAGTGCTCCCATGTACGAAAGACAAAAATCCTGGTACCTTTGCCACCATAGGTGCTGTGGTGATTTGATAGGTGTCCATAGAAACGGCAGCAGGTGACTGCTGGGTGACCGTCACAGGAAATGCCACTCTGTCTATCCATAATGCACAGTGTAAAACCTGCAGAGCAAGAGGAGGAAGACACCCATCATGTACGCTTGTCACATGTTGTTATCTGCCTTTCTGAGACATGAGATAAGATGTACTTCATTGTCCCCGAGAGCAACTTGTCTGTAAAGAAAAGTCACTGCATCATATAGTACACTTGTCAGCAGGACAGTACTACAGATTTAGACAAGTCATGAGATCATAAGGACACGTGAGTTTATGACAGTAAAGACTAATGTAATGGGACACTCACTTCCTGTGATAAAACCAGTTACATTTAAACTTGGTTAGACATTTAAGAAGACAACACACTCTGTAGCTGCATCACTTCTGACCACATGAGGGAATATAGATCTGCGGTAGCCACTAATAATAATGTGTTCATGAGTGGGTGATAGCCCTGATTCCTTTGTTGGAAGCTCGAGAACTTAAGACAGGAGAGGACTTTACAAAATCAGTTGAAGTTAATCTGAATCTGGTCACAGGTAAAGTAAAGCAGCACTGGGCTCAGAGAAACAGATAAAAACAGATGTCCAACCGGGTCGAGCCCTGATCTCTATATGTCACATTTACTCTTGAGCTGAGTGTTGATCCCAACAGTTTGCTGTTACCCGACTGTCATTGGGCCATTCCCTTAGATGTGAGGAGACCAACCACTGTTCACGTTATCAGCTAGAATGTATTGTTCATTAGGCGTGTATCTATTTTCAACAGGACAAGACAGAAGAATTTTCACAAGAAAAGATAAAGTAAAACACGTCAGCAAATAACATCAAGATGATAGACAATAATAAAGATTAATTGTGAATCACAGTAGAAAATAAGCATAACCATCATCAAAGAACACTAAGATAGTAGACAAGTATCACGAGGATGGGCCGGGACATCTTGTAATACCACTTTCTCCCACTTGGGGTGCACTTTGTTCTTGTAATCGGCTAACATACATTTTCTTGCGACATACTGCCCCTATGGGGTCAGAAGTGGTGTTCCTACATGGTGTTAAAGGTCTGAATTGCTGATGTGCATTGTGACTGAATACGATTTTTTTTTTCTTTTAAGAGCTACAAATAAACCACACGGAGACATAATCGAACCAGTGAAAGACAGCAGGGCCTCTGTAACCTTTATAACACAGGCCATGCTCAGTCTTTTTAATACTTGGTTTAAATCTATTGTCCTGAACCCTTTGGCTGCTGTTCATCAACAGATTATTATGTTACCTGACAGGTTGTACAAATTTGGGTATTCTGTACCCGAGAGTGAAAACCCTACACACCCTGCGACTCCATCATTATGATGCACTAGTAGGGAAAAAAACAAAACAAATAAACGCTATGTTTTCTACATTGTTGTATTTACTGACCTCTCAAAAATACTCTAATTTCTCAGAGCTGTATTTAAGACCCATTTACTGACCAGTACCGATATCAGTTGATCACTAGTAACAGCTGAAAATCATCTGTTTCCAAAGACCAGCCAATCAGACCGTGCATCTCAAAACAACTTAAGAATGACGTCAACGGCTTATCGCCATTCGGTATTTGCATGAACCTGGAATGAATGAGCTGGAAATCAGTCTTCGACATGGAGCACGTGTTAGAATAATTGCTTACCATCCTGTTGGCCGACTGCTCAGTGCAGGTCACGCTCTCTATTGCAGAGGCAGCAGTTAGCTGGAGACTGCTGTCAAAGGTTATCTGGAGGGAACTCTAGTAGAAACAAAGAAAGAGAAAAAAAAATGTCCCAGATATTACATAAGAGGAAGAGAAACACACTTGGGGATGACAAAATATTTTGCTGTGCAGTGCCTTTCACTCAGCTGGTCCTCATGGGCCTTTAATCAACTGGAAAATGCAACACCTGCTGCACTCCATAAACTAAAGGGGAAATTAATTCTGACATTTAATGAGCTTTAAGCGTGTTTGACAGCCATTATTGAAGAACTCCACTGGTAATCCTTAATGGTGATTGGACAATCACACATACACATCACACGTTCCTTCATTCAGTGGAAAAGAGAGAGCCTTTACAGTGTTTTCTCATGGCAAACGTTCCCTTTAAGGAAACAAAGCTGCACAGTTTACATCAAACAAAACTCTTGCAAGGTGCTACAATGATAAAAACAGCAAAAATGCTGTTGGCAGCAAACGCAAAGCTATTGTAGGTACAATGCGTAACAGAGCACAACTGATTAAAGCTGGGGCAGCTTTGTGGATTAGTGGACGCAGATGAATAGTGCTTGAAGATATTGGCAAAAAACATCCCAACATATGTTTGACCAAAGGGTGGTGAGGAGGAATTAATACGAGTTTTTGTCACACTGAAGTAGTTTGTGAAACTGCAATTGGTTAAAGATAAAAGCTGCATCCATTATCAAAACTGCATCAGTCAGTGCTTAGTCATGCTTACAAGTAAGGCAGCTTTTCCGGTTCGAGAGTGAGAGCGGGAGGACACCCCACAGCAGAGGAATTAGGTCTACTACGACTGCGTCCATGTGCCTGGGTGGCTTTAACTGGCTCAGGAGATGCGAGTGAGGGGAAAACAAATCCCCTGTTGTCAGGGCATATGTTCCACTCAGTCCAAGCCCAATCTGGTACAAACACAACAGCGGCGGCACCGCAGAGGTGGGAAGATGATATAAGGACAATGGAGGAGGATGTGGTGTGTGTCTCTATGTGTCAGCGCTCCAGCCAGAAGGGTAGGAAGCCAAGTGCAATGCTGCAAAGCTTACGTAGGTTCCCGGGATGAACGCTGCAGTCATGTGACCGCAGCATACAAATAATGCTGTTTACTTCAAGCTCCAAAACTGCTCAGTCGCTCGACCATTCAGTACAGCCAGAGAGGAGAACTAATAAGATGTGATGCATTTCAGACTGCGAGGATTCAGAAAAACTCACCTATCACAGAGTTGTAGGGGTGCACCCAGAAATGAAATGAAAATGGTGCATTTGCAGCGTTTTCTGTAATATATATGACAGCAAACAGGGTTACAGTTTTTTAATCAGTTTTGGCATCTTCATTTAGTTGTCTTGCACCTGTGACATGTGTAATGACAGAGCTGGATCTAATCTAATCTATTCTCATTTTGCAAGCGTGGATAATGAGATATACAAGAAGAGAGGGAATGGAGGCTGACAAGAGTCAAAAGGGGGACCTCGTGCTTACATGGTTTGTGTTTTAACCACTAGAGGAGCAGAAATGAAACAAAAACACCCCAAAACCAGCAAGTCAGGCTGCATTTGTAGCTTTCATTTGTGGGATGTTCGGATGTCAAAAGCCATAATCCATGAAAAAAAAATAAAAAAATAGGCAAAGACTTTTTTCCATCTTGTAAATAGCTTTAGGAAACACAACTGCAGCATTGCATTATGTAACAAATTACAATCTTGCCTGAGAGATGGTCGGGTCATCAGATTCTCTGTTGTTTTCTTGCCGCTGGGTGCTGATCTAATTTCCAGCTAAGTCTCTGGGCTGAGACAGTATCCCAGCACCATGTGTATTTAAGTATTATCTTGATGGCAGTTTAACATTCTGCCATCCTTCCATGCAGAGGAAATCCTCACAAGCAAAGGGAAAAACAAATAAACTCCAAACAGAAAAGTCCTAGTTGACCAGCACGCTCAAACCCAGAGTCATAGTATTATAAACATGTGGACAAACTTGTTGGTACTCTTCTCTGAAAGAAAAGAAAACCCACAATGGTCACTGAAATAACTTGAAACTGACTAAAGAAGTTATAAACAATTTACTGAAATCTGATTAGTGAAAAAGCAGGGATTTCTTACGAATTCTAGCTCAACAGAATCATTAAAGTCACTAGGAACCTCAACTTACGTTGCACAACATCCAGGTGACCACGCTGGGTTCCTCCTTCAAAACTTATTGCCTGTCTCTGCATGGAAGCAGTGGTCGACTGAAGGTTTATATAACTATTTCTCATCCACTGGGTTCTTCTGGTACCCATCTGGTATACTGCGGTGCTGCATCCTCCCGGCAGAGGCCATGGAGATGATGTTGTCATGGAGGGAGCGTCTCTTTGTCCTTGTGAACCACCGCTTCCCAGCTGAGTGTGTATGTGACGGGAAACACTGCAGAGAAATGGCTCCTGAGGGCATTCGTTGTGTCATTTCAGGTTTGTCAGCATCACCCCCTCTGGGTCCAGCTGGCTTGGTAAAGCATATGGGTCAACCAGAAATACACTACCCCTCTGGCTTGTGATGACCCTGATTTCCATTTCCTATGTTTTCTGTTTATGGTGCATATCTGAGGCTTGAGCTACAACAAGGTATAGGAGTTTTTCAGCTTTTTTTCTTCAAATATATATGAACCTATTAAAATTACATTGATCAATTGGGATCCAATAACATTTGTTGAAAATTACCTCAGCACTGTGTTTTATCATATGCATTAAAAGGCCCTAAAATCTGGATATTTAAGCAAAAAGACAACATAAAAAATGTAATATCTTAAAGAAATGGTTCTACTTCAATGTTGCATAAGTAGGTTTTAAATGTCCTTGGCTGTTTGAAGGTTTCCTGCCCATCTGCACCCTTGGCAGAACTACTGAGGTGGAGAAATGGCGTTAACAGCTAGTAAACTATTTGGGACTACAGTTTCAAGTATTTAAAGCGTCTACACAGACAGAGCAGAGTGAACACAGCCAACGACACTGTCAACAACACCTCACGTCTCATCATTTGTGTTTTTTCCAGCTGCTCAGTGATATTTTCCACTTATTAAAAATAGGTATGAAAATATATTTTTAAATGTGTATAATACTGGTAGGTGAGATAGTTGGCTGGTCATCCTTGTATTAATGTAAAGTCTTTAAATGGGGAAAATATCATGTGACTGCAGTTTAAACGAAACTTCCTCACAGGAATAATTAATCTAAGATAACACTACTAATAACACTAATACAACAAATGTAAATTGCTTAAATGCGTCAAACCACCAGAGTTTAACCAAAAAAAAATGAAACTGAATGATCCTTTATCTGAATTTCAAATGTCTTCACGTTTTGAAATCGGGGAAAATCTTTTAAGAATAGCTCCTATTTTAGTTTGGTCAATAAAGTACATTTAATGCAACAACAGCACTACATTAAACATTTAAGATACAGTTATTTTAAAAAAAATCAATCCAGGCACTACACAAAAATCAAAATAATGCATCATGTGTATAATTTTAAAGTCAAAGCAGTCATCTTGTAGATGAATATCTGCCCCCAAAAATAATTGAATAATCTAACGTAAATCTCACAGGGGAAGCTAAATCTCAGCCACAGCTGTGACTGAGAGATGAAAAGGTTCGTTTCCTGTGCTGCCATATCAAATGAGGGCTGAGTGCTTCATGTCCCCTGTCGTTAGGAAGGAATCTATCTGAGCATAATCGCAGGGCATTAATCATCTACCAGCAAGTGGCAGTCAGAGCGGGAAGAAGCGAATTGTGTCTTCAAGCTAATCACAAGGCTCTTTATAATTGCAGATCTTGACTGGACGGGGAGCTTCCTTCCCCGCAGATGCACCCCGTTTTGTGCCCCTCCACCAGCCCGTAATGATGGCTTGACACCATGTGTCAGCTGCAGATGCACGCGCCGTCTGCTGGTGCATTATGATCTCAACGTCTGGGGAGGCCCAACAGCCCTTCAAGCCTCCTCCGCAAACTAATCCAGCCTGAGTCATCCGAGTAGCTACATATCAAGTTGTGTCTTCTGAACCAAGATTATGTTCAGCGACTCGCGTAGTAATACTTCACCATGCGGACTTTTTTGCTGGATAAACAACTGAGTCATGAAGTAAGCTGCATCGTGGCATCGAGATGAGGAGACGGTAAAAGATGTTGGAATAAAACTCTAAAACTCTCCAATCTGTGGCATATCAGTTAAAGCTGCAATAGTCTGCTTAATCATACCTTTTTTTTAAATCTTAAAAATAAAAAATTAAATTAAATAAAAAGAAAAGTGAATTCCTTTACAAAAAAAAACTTTAAAGGATAAGGCTGGATGGGCCACTCCTTTTAACCCTTTTCCTAAACTAGGAAGCTAGTTTCCTAAACTGCATAGTATATATGACATGTGAGAGTATAAGTGAAACAAAGCTTATTCAGAATAACCTTCAAGGAGGAATAATATGAAGAAAAATCTTGTCGTCTGTGTTTGACTTCACATATTTGTGTGTCTGAAGCCCAAAAACAACTTCAACATATCCCCATCATGTCCCTTTGTTCGGAACTGCCTGCTACTGAAAACAAGTCTCTTGATGAGCCGTTCGGATGTGTATCAGGCTACATCACATCCTTATTAGATATATCTAGCTTCCCCATCTTTATCTCCACCCTGAGCTTGATATCAGCCCTCATGAAGAGAGGTCTGCACACCAGCTGCTCCGCGACCACCGATACATCAACACTCCAGCTCCCAGGATATACAAGACAAGAACTTGGACTTTATTTTGGTGCATTCCAACCACTTTTTTTATCTGATTATTTTGCAACTATTTTGGCCTATTTCAAAAGAAATGCCACATGACTGAGTGTGAAAGATCATTTTGCAGTTTTCAGGGCATTGTTGCTAGATAAGGTGGTCCCAGTATAATAAAAGCATCCAAAATACAGTTAGCAACATGCTCAATAATTATTTTGTAAAAGTCTTCCTCGACAAAACTACATGTAGCACTTCAATGCCGTTTCCTACTTCCTTCTAAATGTTTCTCAAAACCAAATAAGCCAAGTCTGGACTTTGTACTTGGCAAGTATGACTCAGAGAGAAAATACTTCAGAGGACGCGACAAAGCCGTTTGGTCTTTCTAGTGGAGCGGCAGCATATCTGACGACATTTCAGCTCAGCTAGGAGGCCCACACATTTTTAAAACATCTAAAGTTTAATTAAACATAAATAAAAACATGCTCCTCTGGAAATATTTGTGTGTATGACTTTTTTATGGTTTTATGTCTTTGCTTTTTCAATTTGTTTATAATTATAGTTGTGCAGAGAAGAAAAGGAGAGTGTCGGAGGAATACTTTGCCGTCTCGAGTCTACACAAGCCTCCGTGGGATGTTGTCTCGATAAAACGGACAGCACAAGAGCACGTCTGTGGATTTCAACTGTACTTGACTAAACACAGGCTTTGAATTTGGAGAATTGGTGCAGCTGGGACTGATGAGGTTTCATAAGAGCGCAAATACAGAAAAGAAAGCACTTTGAGAAAAAAAGGCCTCTTTGTCCAATCCGCGTCTTATTTACGTGTTCCTTGGTTTTTCTTTTCCAGAACTAAATCGTACAAAAGGGAAAAACAGTGGGGAAATTTAGCTTTTTCAGTCTAAAAGCAAATCAGAAAAATGGAAAAAGAAAACAAAAATAGATGATTATGTTTTCCCTTTCTCCTTTGCTGCAGACATGCACAATGAAAGGTCCCTCTTCATCGACCAGTTGTCTTCAACCCTGATTCTTGGGGCCCACTGTCCTGCACGTTTTAGAAGTTGGTCACTGTCAGCTTGCCTTGAGCGTCTGCACACCTCTGCTAACGACACAGCCGTGTCTATCAGGGTTGGGTTGAAGCAGAGAAACACCTAAAACATGCAGGACAGTGGGTCCTGAGGACCAGGCTTGAAGACCACTGCCATAGATGATACGTGCTTCAGCATCAAATCCACAGTTTACAAATCTGTGAGACAGAAAGAGGATTCCCAGCTTACGTCAGTCTGTGCTGCTGTAAAAAGAATATACTTTTTTTTTTTTTTTTAAATGCAGCCAAAGCAAACTCTGTTTTTTTTGGTTTTTTTTCCCCCAAAACTGCAGACTGAAATGTATGAATGCCACGTGCAACTAGAAATGAAATCAGACGGACGGGCACAACTTAGTCACAATGACTTGTTTTGACTCAGCTAAAAATAACTCAAAGTTTCATGGGAAGAGTTGCTTATTATATCCATAATCTTCATGTGCCCTGATGTGAGCAGCAACTCTCGCCAAGAGGAACACAGCGACATACGTCATCTGTGCAAAAAGCAGGAGTCCTAAAATATATCGCCTTTCATAATGATCTCATGCAGCATCGTAATCTTAAAAGCCATTATACGATGGGTCACACAGCGTGATACTCCAGTCTGCGTGCCATATTTGTGTTCACTTAATGCTGGTATAAAGACCCAATTGTCTGTGTAATAGCTTGTTGTGTCTGCACAGCGTCGGGTGGGTGGTATTTGTCAAAATAACACCGATATGAGTGCCAGGACCTGGGGTTTCCTCCCTGCACAGCATCACATTATAATGAAACGTTCGATGTTATGCATGCTTGCCTCACAGCTAGTGCTAATAGCTTTCTCTGAATAAGCAAATACAATTAAAGTTTTAATTATGCAGGGTGGTAGGATTCTGAAAAAGGAGAAATATCTATTGTGAGACAATAGTGTTTTGTGTTAAATTACTGATGATTTATTTTCATACTTTTTAGGGAGTTTTTTTTTGGGTGGCTATTCCAGTATAATAAATCCCAAATGACGTGCTCATTTATCTACAACACTGTCTAAAATGTTCCCATGTCTTCAGAGATGTTATGGTGGAAATATCCGTCTCTGAGATAAACATATATAACAGTTCCCAGACATACTTATTGACTTTCTTGCCAAGGCCTGATGATGAAACATGAGTTTCTAGGAGTCTCTGCGCTGCACCATGACTTTACAGAAACACCTGTGCTCTTAAATCTACACTTTAAAAACAAAAAAAAGTGCATGTCAACCCATTTTCTGCTGCCTGCAATTCAGGCAACAATTCAGAAATATAAAACTTAACTGACTAGAGCCTTATCGGTTCAAAAACATACCTGTCTCCATAAGTAAGATTCTTGGTAACTAATACACATGTCAAAGCAGCCTTTTGAACCTCTACATTGGCTTAAGAACATATGTTAAAATGTAACTCTGACTCCCGGATTCACCAGGAGTCTTTCTGTGTGGAGTATCCATGTTCTCCCCGTGCTTGTGTGGGTTTTCTCCAGGTACTCCGGCTTCCTCCCACAGACCAAAAACATGAATGTTAGGTTGATTGAGAGTTCTAAATTTCCTGTAGGTGTGAGTGTGAGCGTGCACGGTTGTTTGTGGCCCTGCGATAGACTAGTGACCTGTCCAGCGTGTACCCCTGCCTCTCACCTGTAATGAGCTGGGACATTCAGCAGGTATAGAAAATGGATGGATAGATGTAACTCTGACCCATCTTCTTTAAAAGTAGATGTACTGTAACTTGATGAAAAGAAAAATCCTTCTAGTTTTAGTAATTACCATTTCTGAATTGGGTAATATCGATTCCACAAAACAAAAAAAGACAAAATCGAAAGTTTACAAGTGGGAATCAGTCGTCATAAATTACTCTACATCGTACTTTTTAAAAAAATTTTAAAGCCTCTGCCTCGACATTTCTGAACCTTATTTGCTTCACCTTAACCCTGCGGACCCACCCTACTTGTTTTTATTTGGATGAATTTGGATATTATTCTCTGAAGGCCTCTGTCAGCATCAATCTTAAATGCAGAGGTACTTAGGTTAATGCTGTGGGGGATTTGTGTTCTAATCCCCTCATGATGAAACTGAAGCTGCATCTTCATCGTGCCGTGCTCCTCCAGGGAAGCTCGTGTTTTGCCTGATGCAGAAACATAATCACGAATTGTTAGAGGAGAGTTAAAGGAGAACGTGACTCTGTGCGACCATGGCACCCGTGGTTGCTGTCGTGTCGTCTTTCAAAATGGCTACAGAAACCTGCCTGACAGCTGGCAGAGGACCGCTGCATGTGGGAGGCGAAGAATCCGATGTGATGTGTGCTTTTTTTTTTTTTTTGCCACGTAAAACTTTGCTTATCTCCACAAAACCCGACAGCAGGTTTTTTCTCAGATTAATGCTGCAACTAAAACAAGTGTTTATTCATTTATACGGTTCATGTTAAACAAACAGAATAGAGTCCAAGCATGTGTCGGGAGAGGATGGCGTCTAAGACTGGCTCTTGTCAGTGCATCGGTAATGCACGGCGTGTGGTTTGTTATCCAAAAGTCATGCGCAAAGGCTCATTAACAATCAAGCACTTCTGATTTGCATACGCTCCAGACACATTTAGAGCAACAGATTGCTCAGCGTGCAGCCACAGTGACAGGCAGATATTTTATTCCCGTGAGTGAGCTTGGCAAACTTTGGCTCTCTTGCTCAGATCACAAACTCAACGCCAAAAGGACAAACGGAGATGCGCAGCCTCAGACCACCCGTGCACTTGCTCAGTCAGGAAAATTCCCTTGCAGACACTCGATCACTGACTGTAAAAGCATCATTTCTTCTTCTTTCTGGGGTGAGGTCTTTTAAAGTTCCTCTACAGGGATTTTAGAGTGTAAAGGTGTAACTTTCATATCAGGTAAAGAGAACCCTCCATGAAGTTTTGCGGCTACCCTTTTCAAGAAAAGCAAACCTTAAAAGAAGCTTACTGAAATTCCTAAAAGACTCTTTGATACACAGCATTTTGTGCTGCCATAAAAGACTTGCATCGCCCATAAAACCTCTTTGTCTAAATAGCGAGTGTGCTATGAGGGACTGCAGCTAGGTGTGGCGGTGTGATTTATGTTTCCAGAAGAAAGGTCATAAACTTGTTGTGGACGTAAAAACACTGTGGGTGGAATCTGGAAACATTAAACAAGCTGTCGTTAAAGAATCCAAAGTTCACCCAAGGTTCAGTCACTCCAGATTCGCACATGATCTCTTGTAACGGACAGCTTCAAAAGACACGACAGATAAAATAATTAGGCCATTATAAGACAACTAAGCTGGCACACTCTCATTTTCTACAGCGTTTTACAAAGAGACAGCTCCAGTAAACCCTTTGGGACTTCTTACTACATAAACAAATTAGGCCAGATGAAAACAGACACTGAAGAATCTCGCCAGGTTCAAAGCTGCATAGCGAAGCATAAGTGAAACGAAGAGTAAGAAGTACGGAGATAATTAGCATCAAAGAACACAGATCCAATTCCTGTAAAATGCAAATAAACACAGAATGCGGTGATTTGCAAACCCCATGTTTTAGTCATAATGGAACATGAAAAATGTAGCAGATGTTTAATGTAAAACGCTCTGCCATTTCATGAAAAAAAGTCAGGATATGGGCAAGAAAAGGGTGGAAAAGTAAGCGATATTAAAATCAAACAGCTGGAGGAAGATCTCACCACTTAATAGGTTAGCTGGCAACAGGTCAGTGACATGTCTGCGTATAAAACAATGACTTTAGAGAATCAGTCTCTCGGAAGTAAAAATGAGGAGAGGTTCAGGAATCTGTGAAAAGCGGTCTACAAAATGTGAATTAATTTCATAATAATTTTCCTCAGTGTAAAGTTATGAAAGCTTTGAGTAGCTCATTATCTACAATTCATAATATCACGAAAAGATTACAAGAATTTGAAGAAATCTCTGTGCGCATGGAAAGTCTATACCAGTTGCATGTGATCTTTGGGCTCTCAGGTGGTCCTGGATTAAAAACAAACATGACTCTGTACTGGGAATCACTGCACATGATCTGAAACACTTCTGCAAATCACGGTCTACAGACGAAGTTCACCATGTCTTCCACAAATGCGAGTTCAAGCCTCATCCTCCAAAAAAAGAACTCTTATGAGATATAATCCTGAAGCACAGCTGTTTCTCTAGCTGAAAGCTCTTTTTCATCGTACTAATGGAGGCAAAGTGGAGAAACTTTGCCTCAGTTAGTCAGACAAATTGAAACCTTAAGTTCTTTTAAGAAATATCCTTCAAACTAAAGTGAGACAGGCAGCCTGTTTTCAGTGCTCATTTTAAAAACCTGCGTCTCTCATGGTACGGCTGAGGATTAATGAGAAGCTTCCACATCTGGAAAGGAAACATCAAGACAATGTCTTTTTTTCAGGAAAGGACTTGAATGTTTCAGCAAGACAATGCTAAACTTCACACTGCTTCCATCACAAAAGCATGGCTTCATAGTAGAAGGGTCTAGGTGTTGCACTGCCCTACCTGTAGTACAGACGTCTTCTTCCTCTTCTTTTCCTTTCAGCTGCTCCCTTCCAGGGTCGCCACAACAAGTCATCCGTCTCCACCCTATCTTCTGCGTCCTCCTCTCTCACACCAACCACCCTCATGTCCTCCTTCACTACATCCACATACCTCTTCTTTGGGCTTCCTCGAGGCCTCCTGCCCTGCAGTTCCCACCTTAAATTCATTATCCTTCCTCTGCATATGTCCAAACCATCTCAATATGGGAAGTCCAGACCAGACAGCCTCTCAAATCCCCGACCAGACAAGAATGGGACACCATTCCCAAAAACTACAGGAACTGGTCTCTCCAGTTCCCAGAAATATTTAAACTATTGTTAGAAGAACAGGTGACGCTACACACTGATACACATCGCCCTGTCCCCAAGATGTTTTTCTGCCATTATAATAAAAATATGACCTTTTTTTCCCGTAAGATTAGACACAACTTGAGTGTGACACACAAATCTTGAGACTTTTCTTTTATGTTCAAAAACAAGAAGCGACAGTGCTGTGTTGAGTATATCTAATCATCCACGACTTCACCATATAGTCAGCATCAATCCAGTACTGGTCCTCAGTTTATGACTCTTATTTGAAGCTCTTGTGTGGTGCCGGAAATACACAAGAAATATCAAGTTTGCTGAGGATACTGGTCGCTCACAAGTCAAACATGAGACAAAGATGGCAACAGCTGAAAAAATAAAATATGTCAAGATGCATAAAAAAAACCCCTATGACAGAATTCAGTTACTTGGAAACTACCATTTATTCCTCAGAGGAAGTTAGAACGAAAGCAAAATTCAGTGCAGCCTCTCGTTGGAAAGTGGGAACTGCCATTCATGACGTTTAAAAGACACAAAAGTACCAAAACTTTGTCAGCGCTATGACAGAAATGTGTGCAATCCAGTCAGTTTAAGGTGTGACATAAATGTTTCTGTGCTCCTAAAAAAATGCAGTTATTTAGTAAAGTGCTACTGGCATATAAAAAACATCTGGGTGAGATTTTTCCTTTTCCTCACAATGCACTGAGAGGATGTTTGCACATTTATTGTTCCTGAGAACTTTTGTGGTCATTTTCAAACCTGGGTGCTAAAACAGGGGAGGGTTTCAGCAAGAGGTGAGGTGACCACTGTGCAGAACCATCCCACCACTTTGAACTCTGCTCTGGTCCTGTGCCCCGCCAGCCCTCACAGGAAGTCACAGACTTTGATTCACACAGATCAAAATGAGCTATGTAAAGGGGAGGACCTTTAGAGAGTCCTGGACCCCCCAAACACTGAAGTTAGAGTCATTGTTGGAGCTCTAACGCTGACAGAGAAGGTTGTGGGATGCACGGAAGGTGAGAGGCTCACTCCTCTGTCTTGGAAAGCAGCAGAATTGATTTAACCTTGTCCCAGTTTGATCAAACATGCTTGCATTTTAGACTATTTTTATGACGTGTGGGTGTCACAGTGGGTATGTCGATTCGTCGCTCTGCTCTTTTGTGCATTGATTCAGAGCTGTTACACAAGGCTCTGCCCCCCTCTGCCATCCTCTTACCGATTAGAAACACTCGACTCCCACACCTCCACACATTTCCAGCGCACATGAGCACATAAACACCTGCTTAACTCTTCCTGCCTCTGCTTCGTGGTATTCTTCTATGCGTTTAAAGCTTTTGAGCTGCAGGGTGTCCAACACTTCTCATCGACTCACCCCATGCCTGCAAGCCTGCTCGTTCAGGGCCTTGACCCAGGTTCTCTGCCAGTTCTCCCTGAAGGACTTGAAGGAGAACAGAGAGGAAAATAAGCCCTTAACTCCAGCTTCAGACGCACATCGTCCATCCTTGCTGGAGTAGAGCTTCTGCAGGAAGCTCCACACACCCCCAGCCTGGGTCTGATGGGGCTCTTTGACGAGGACCTGCTGCTGGTCCCAGACCGTCTCTCCTCCGTCTCGCTGGGCTGTCTTCTTTGACTTCCAGAGCTGCAGCACAGACTGGGAGTACTGGAACAGCCATGCCAGCACAATGAGCAAGGAGGCTAAGAAGAGACCCACTAGACACAGCCAGCCCAACTCCTGGAGCTCCATCAGCGCCTCCTGGAGCCTCTCATATCATCTGGCCCAGATGGAAATGTCAGGACTGCCAGTCAGAGCAGAAAACCCGCTTGAGCCTGTGAATGGCAACACACAATGTCAGATTATGAAGCAAAAAAACCCAAAATACAGTCATGTGCTGTTCCAAGCATCCCGACTTTGATAATGTGCCCGTTTTCGCTCAACGACTATGTTTATGAAGCTCTGGCAGAGAAGCCATACAATAAAAAAAATAATAAAAAAATAAAAATAAAATGTTTAAAAAAAACAGCGTTAACGATAGGAGGATGAATATAAACGAATCACGAAGAGCAGCGCAGGTCCACGGACAAAACTCGCCACATCAAAAGCAGCTTCACACCAACCTGAAGTTTAATTCAAACGATCCGAGCTGCAGGCGGCAGGTAACCGAAAGCGACGAGAGCTGTTTTTTTCATGGCGAAACGGGGAGCTTGCAACAACAAATGTGTGAGCCATCACCGCGTCGTCGGGGCTGTCTCTAACAATAACAACAACAATAATGTCTGCTGTCAGCTATCGATCCCAAAACAAGCCCGTGCTCTGCCCGAGCATGACGGGCTCCGACGGGTTTAAAATCTCCGTTGATCGTGCCTTCCTTCCGTCCGTCCTTCCCACGGTTTGTAACGCGTCTACGACGATAGCTTGACAGCGTCCTGCCGGAGACGGCGCTCCAGCCGGAAGTAAGGGAGAGATCTTCAAAATAAAAGCACAACCTTAAAGCACAATTTTCAGTGCAGTAGTTTAAATAAGCTTCACAGTGCGGATATTTTGGGAGTCGTTGTTGATTTTGTGCGTAATTATTAATTGCGTAATTACTACGTATGAATTAAATAATGTAGTCGTTTTTAAATGTTAGTAACAGTGGATCGGTCCGTTTTTGTCCTTCTAAGTTTCTTCTTGAAATTTTCTACTGAGCCTATTTCTTTTCTGTTTAAATCATGATTTTTTTTTTAAAAAAACATATTTTTCCATGCCAGTTTCCCAGGCGGATTTCAGCTGGTTATTCTGGCACTTTTTAACACTTGTCTGGATGGGTATGGGTGACAACAGCAACTTGAGGTTTTCAAACACAGGCAACTGATCAGAAAAATACCCCAGAGGCAGACAAATTGAAGATCAAAGGTCCAGGATGTAAAGCAGGGTGAAAATGGATGGCATACACACATATATGCATGATGTGTGATGTGTGAGATCCACAGATCTGAAAGAAAGAGACTACATCCAGTTTTCAGGATTGAATTCAACAAGCCACAAATGTATGGATAGTTGGGGCCACAGTCTTTTGATTGATGGATGGCATAACCAGTAGTAGAGCTTAGCACTGCCTTGATTAGACTTACAAGCTGTGAATAAAGAACTCAGAAAACATATTCATTATATTTTAAAAATATCTTCACTACCATCTGAAGCCGGTTGGCCCAGGCAATTTGGACAGCTAAACTGTCTCTAGGTCACTGGCTTCCAGCCAGCTTCCAGGCCTGCCCATGCTGCTTATTTGCAACCACAGACTGTAAATATGATACATGAAGGAACACACGTGACCCATAGGTTTCTAAAGAGTTGTTTTAAAACCTCTTTTTCCTCCTACTGCATGCAATCGTGTTGCCCAGGAAGCCAACAGCAACATAGCCACCATATGTCAGTTTTAGTTAGCTGTGGCTACCAGTTCCTTCAGGCGATTCCTGCCAGGATAGCTAGAGAGCTGCTGGAAGACATTTACAGTGGAATATCTCATTTCAAATGTTGTTTTGGTGGTGAAATTAAAAATTGTTGCTGTGTCTTGCCAACACCGAGTTTGTACAAACTGCTGATTATTTTGGTAAGCTTGGTAGCATAACAGTTATGGATGAGGAAGTGTTAATGCCCAGCCACTGGCTGAACTGACTGTCAATCATAAGGCTAAGCCTAATGTTAGACATACATTTATTGCTTTACCTAAGTTCCCCTGATATGATACAAAAACATCCAACCCCCTCAGAGTAGTCATGGATGTGAAATCAAATAACAGAGACCAAAATGGTATTTTGAACCAGACTGTAAATATGTTCATTTTTGCTGTAAAGTTGGACATTTTAACATCGGGGTCAATGGAGATTGACTCGTTTTTGAAACCAACCTCCAGCAATGAGTCACAAAACTGCTACGAATCCTTATAACTTTTTAACAATGGCATAATGTGTTACTTGTAACACATTATGCCATTGTTGAGTTCATTATTTTATATTTAGTAAAATTATATGTCAACAAAGCCCTATGATAAACTAACAATCTGGCCAGGGTATACCCCTGCCTTTTGCCCTAATGAGCTGGGATAGGCTCCAGTAAGACACTCGCAACCATGTACAGGATTACGTGTGTAAGGATACCTGATGAATGGATTGATATATAAACAAAATATTTTCTTTTTCCATTAAGTTGATTTTAATTCAGTTCAATTCAATCAATCCCAAGGTGGAAATGTGGCCATGCCTTCCAGCAGATATTTGCTGCATATTCCTAGCATTTCAGTTATCCACATCAAAATTGTAATTAAGGTATTTTTTTTCTTACCTGTTCCGAGTGTAATCTGAGAAAAAGAGCTGTGCTTTGCTCTGCAGATATCACAATTATTCATTTTAATATGCAGTT
The DNA here is from genome assembly GCA_028564865.1 of Zenarchopterus dispar. Lineage (NCBI taxonomy): Eukaryota > Metazoa > Chordata > Actinopteri > Beloniformes > Zenarchopteridae > Zenarchopterus > Zenarchopterus dispar. Next base: position 7,616,679 of record JAOWBL010000006.1, on the reverse strand, counting down.
TTTCAGCTATAATTTTGGTTTTTGCCAACATAACAGCATTTAGCCACATTTTCACATAAAATAAAGTAATTATTGTTCATGAAAGAATATTTTATTTTCATTTTTATTCAAATGATTTAATATTCTCAAACAGTTTTGATTTATAACACTTTTTCACTGAACTGTTAACAGTGACATGCACCATTACTTTCAAAGATGACACTGTACACAAAGTATATGGGTTTTAATTACATTTTATTTGTTTGTTAAATCATATTTAGTGCAGTATTAACACAAGCAGAGAAAAAAAAAGTTTCAGGCATGATTCCATACTGGCCCTACTTGAACTGCCCACTTGGATTTGTTTATGTGGTTTGCCCATTTGGGACACAGATAAGACAAATGCTTTGCACATTCATCACCCATGTATCACTTTGAGCTATTCACTTGGGGTCGACATATACAAACCATATGGGGCTCGATTTTTCAGCCCATTTATATCTCAGATGGGCCCCACTTACAAATGTTGGCTGGTTTGTGGTCATTACCTTATCGCTGGTAAAGCGAAAAGTCATCAGTTCTGATATTAACATAGTTAACTGTGTTGCTTCATGGAAAAGACAGTCTGAAATACAATGGATTACTGGAGATACAATGAGGTCATTGTACAAGTCTGGATATGACACCACTGGCCACTTGGTGGCATTGTTTTATCTTCTTTGATGGAGGAGGGTTGAATGGATATTCCTCTTTCCCAATGTCTGACATTTTCGATGCAGCTTGGATGATCATGGCTCTCTCACTTAGAATACATAATTATTCAAGTGACTGACCTTATGATTTGGGCAACAAGTAGCAATAAAACAACCCTGCAGTTTTGTTTAGCAATTTTATATGAGCAAACACGATAAACGTTTCATGTGATGTCTCACTCTCGACACATCCAGGTGGCCTACTTTGTCTTTTCACAACATCCCCACCCCTTTTTCTTAAAAAATAACCCATTGTATTTGGCTCCTACAAAAACGTAGCATGAATAAGTTTACATAATGTCATCCACAACTATCACAACTGACTAAAGCAGTTGCAGATGCAAAGAGTGCTTACACAGTATTAGGGAATAAGAATTTGAACAGGAAAATCTCTGCATTTCCTGTATCACAATTAAATGTTTCAATTGCCCTTAGGGGTCATATGAGCATGTATGGTGGTTTGTTTACATGTGGCCCTGCAATGGACTGATAGTGAATAGGAAGAAGTGGGTGTAGATAATAGATAGCTGGATGGATGCTGTATCCCAGGTTGGGACATTTTTCATTCATAGAATCAGATATCTTAAGCCTGAAACCCCATCTGGTCCACTAGAAAAGTCAACGTATTTTTGGTTTTGGTTAAGACATGACGTACCTTGTTGTTTACATTGGTATTGATAAAGATTTCTTGATATGAATATACTTACAACTACAAACTTAACCTTCCCTTTATTAAACACTAATAATGAAGATTTCAAATAAATTAAAGTTCACTGCCACCATACCAATGTAATTTACTCAGCCGTCTTTAATAGAAAACCACTTAACCACAACAAATCCTCTCTTTTGTGACTTCTCATCAAGCTTTTGGGATGATATGCATGAACAGTGTGCTATTAAGATACCAGAACTTCCACCTTTTTTCAGCTAAATTATTTTATTTTATTTTATAGTCTTTTACAAGTCACAGTATTTCACAAATGTCCTGCTATTATTTGGGGAATTTTGTTTTCCATGAATGTAAATCACTACAGCCCTAAACATAAGTCTAGCTGTTTTAATAAATGTCCTACTATTACTGGGGAATATATATCTAACAAGACTAGGAATCTAGGAACATACAGAAATTAATCAACCTTAAGCATCACACAGATACTTCAAAACGAGAAGTCCAGATGAGCAGAGAAGCGACAATAAGATGAAGACACGTGTGTCTGAATCACGCAGTAAGATTTTTTTTTTTTTTTTAATCCTTCAACAAACTCAAAGCCTCTCGGACAGCTTAAATCCTTTAGTGTCAGCGAAGTTCCGGTTACGTTCACAGTTAAGACTACTGTTACCATGGAAACTCAAAACATACGCCGACATGCTATTTTCCAGTTTTGTCACATGTCAAAATATGACGTGTATTTATTGAAATATAACTTTTTAGTGTCTGATCAGGTGCTTTTAACTCAATATTCAATTTTAATGTTAAATAAAAGATAATCATTTTCATAAAACCTGGTTGCTCGGCGTCACTTCCGGAATCAATGTCTGTGAATTACAGTAAAACACTGACTTCGCTTATCCAGCGCGAATGGGCAGAACTAAATACAGATTTCAGGGTGTTATTTCAGAATTGCTGCACCAGTAGGTAATTTACCACTCCAGAGGTAATTTTAGTCCACTGCGAACAGTAGATTAGTCTTGTTAGTTGATAGTGGAGGTCTCGTGTTTCCTGTCAAAAAAAAAAGTTTGCCTCCCTTGACCACAAAGGAGTTGACGTTTAATCTTCAGCCAATTAAATAACGATGCAGAAACACCCAACCAATGAAATGAAAGAGCGTGTTTCCGGTCTTTCTGTGAGTATAAACCACTCCGCCCAGCGGCCATCTTCACAGTTGCCTCTTGTTCAGGACGCTTTAAACGTCTACCTGCGGGAGCACGAGTATTTTTTTTTTTACTTCTCTTTTTTTTCTGAAAAACCAGGAACGATGGTAAGTGAAAAGTATTTATTTTTAACTGTTGAAACTGGTTTATTTCAATTCGGAACTCGAAAATCTCATCACGTCTCAAATTTTTAGATAAAATGCGTCATCAATTTTAACCATTAACTTTTAGTCCGAGTACGCAATGTAAAATTACATTTCTAGGATGCTACCTGGTGTCCGTGCTCAACAAAGAGATAATGCTTTCTAGAAATATTAGTTTCTAATATATTTTTTAAACCAACGCCCAAGAGGCCTCAGCCTAATTCGAATTGATTCATCAGTTTTCCCGCCCCCCCGCATGCGCACTAATGATGGAGTGCGGCGTAGCAATGTGACAAAGATGTATTGTACTTTTTTTTTTTTTTTTTTTTTTGAAATGAAGAGGCTATTTTTCAGCGATCACTACAATTTTTGTGTAAAGGGTTCTTATTGATTCTCCTTTTCAAACCCCCAGCGCGAGTGTATCTCGGTTCATGTCGGCCAGGCCGGTGTCCAGATTGGAAATGCCTGCTGGGAGCTTTACTGCCTGGAACATGGCATTCAGCCCGATGGTCAGATGCCAAGTGACAAGACCGTCGGGGGAGGAGATGACTCCTTTAACACCTTTTTCAGTGAAACGGGAGCTGGAAAGCATGTGCCAAGAGCTGTCTTTGTGGACCTGGAGCCTACAGTCATTGGTGAGGTTCAGTTGCGGATTAATTTCATTCTCTCTTCAAAACACATTAGC
>JAOWBL010000006.1:7541091-7573923 GCA_028564865.1 Zenarchopterus dispar | reverse complement strand
GATAATGCAGCTTTAGTCCATAGTCATATGGCAACGCCTGCAGGAATTTTCTGTAAAGCTTCTCTCTCTCTCTCTCTGTGTGTGTGTGTGTGTGTGTGTGTGTAGAAAGTGTAAAGTTTAATGTCATTCTCAGATACAAAACACTGACCCAGATCTGACTTATAAGAAAAAAAAACAACCATTTCTCTTCCCGGAAAAAAAGACATTTCAACATTGAACGGAGGAAAGCTTTACCAAGAAACAAAAGTCTGCTGCAGATTCTGTTCCTTCAAGACAGAGTTGGAGAAATAGTTAATGGATCACAGAAGCTATTGGAATATAAGTTCTCTCTTTTTTTGCAAAGTTGGCTGACTTCGCCACTCCTTTTGACTAGATTTCTGTCAGATTAAGCATCAAGTACATTAGAGCTGTCTGGGCGTGGCAATGTGGAGTTCCAACAACGCTCACTTTGTACTTAAAGAAATTCATTTTCAAAACATGATAAATATCATGAATAAAGTGTCTTTAAAAAATAATGAGGAAAAAAAATAATAAAATGTTAATTTTACACATAAAGCAACATAACCATTAATGTAATTTATTTTGGTATAAAGCAGCTGTGATTGATATTGCACCTGCAAAACATTGTCATTCTATGTCTTATTACTCGTGCATTTCCACTTTTTTGTAAAAAAAAAGAAAAAAAAATCAAATCAAGGTGAAGTTTTATGCAGTAATTATTACTGTGCTGCCAGGAACGTTTTCTCTGTAGACGACATAATAAAACAACTGTACCCTTAATTACCTAAATTTGTGTTCTCGGAGTGTATTTAAAAAAAAAAAAAAAAAAAAAGACAGACAGATTAGTAGTAAACTGGTTCAGCGAGATGAAAACTTCTTAATTATATCATCTTGTTCCGGTTTGGTATTCCGACTTCCGTGCGACGGCAACTAGCCCATCTTGTTACATATTTCGTCTTTGGTTTTCTTGGACCGGCATTTTCCCACAACGCACTGCTTCTGCGCTCACAAATGACGAAAATGGCGGACAACTCATCTTCGGTAGGTTCACGAAAAATAAAATATTGTTTAGAAAACATTGACCGGTCGTAGCTTGTAACTTAACATGTTATTGTGCGTAGGTCGAGATTGTGGAGGGCTGTCGCCTACCCGTTCTTCGCAAAAACCAAGAACACGAAGACGAATGGCGTAAGTGTTGTCCGTTTGTTTTTTTTTCCAGAGCTAAGCTAAAGCCGAGCAGCGAGGCTGTTGTTAACGGAAACTACGGCCTCCGGTTAAAGCACCAAACAACACTCACAGGACACACACATGTGACGATGCAGACTTGAGTGACTCCTGAAGTCACTCCTACTCATTCAGAACATGACTTGACAGTTAATGACAAATCTTAAGAAAAAAGATACTACGATAAGAAAAACCAAAACAGGGAAACTTGAACGTTAGGCTGTATGTGTACACATCTAAATACACAGTTGTTCACCTTAATTGCCTTGGTAACTTGGCCCTACCTTTGAGACGCGCCAGGGATGTCACCTCAAGTAAATTAATTAAAATCATTGTATTATATTAAATCTGAGCCCAAATACTAATATTTGAAGTTTTAGTGCCGTTTTCACATCATCTTAATGTTTACTTATTTTAAGATTAGAACTATTAACTAGCCATTGACGCACCTCCGTTGTGTTTATTTGAATAATAATAAAATGCTTTCATTAGGTTGTTAGTATTTGTGGGCATAATTATTGATTTATATCTTCAATACAACTTAGTAGTTTGCATACTAATATGACTTTATAACCACACACAACTATCTTCTCATTTATAAAAATGATCACCCAGATAAATCTGAATTCTCTTTTTATCTTCCACTTTCAAAACCAGTTTTTATTAATACAAAAATCTGCATTTTTTTTTTTCATTGTCAGTGTCTGAATGATTTGCTTAAGTACTGTGCAGCCTGTATGTCAGGTACAATGCAGTTGTCTCTGAAATACACAAATCAAATGTATTGACTATTTGAAAGGAATTGATGTAGTGAAGAGTGTACATGGGTAAAGGTTGTGCACACACACTTGCTTGTTTTGTTTTGTTTTGTTTTTTTTAAATTCATACCATTTTCCAAATTCTCTATATGCTTCAATTATGTGCTCCTCAAAAAAAAGTTTGACACTTTTTTTAAGGAACATGAATCCTTTACCTGTCGTCTCACAGTTAAACCATGCATAACTTATCCCTTTTTTTTTTTTTTTGTACAGCATTGGCTGAGATTCTAAGCGTGAAGGAAGTCTCTGGGAGAAAGTTGTACTATGTTCACTACATTGACTGTAAGTAGAGTTTTTGTTTTGTGTTTTGTTTTTTTGCCTTTCTGATTTCAGTGTCATGTTATAATCTTTGTTCAGTACAAGTTTTAACTCAGATTTTGTTCTCGTTTCAGCAAAAGCAAGTTATACTTGACATTGACATAATTTAGTTAAATGACTATAAACATGCAAAAATGTAAAGGTTTTGATTGTGTCCACTTTACTTTGTCCAGAATGTTTTAAGTGGAAATTCAGAAAAATATTTTGCTTTTGTAATTGGGAACTTGTTCTTGTTTTTCATGTGCTTGCCTAAAGTTAACAAGCGGTTGGATGAGTGGGTCACAGCAGACAGGTTGGACATGAAAAAGCTTCAGTTTCCTAAGAAAGAAGCTAAAACACCAACCAAGAATGGTCTTTCCGGCTCCCGGCCCAGTTCACCAGAGAGAGAAGTGGTAAGTCTATTCTACAATACGTGGTGTCCATTTCAGATGCTCAGACACTGCAGCAACACACTCAAGATTAACATAATTTCTTATTGTTATCTAGTACTTTATGCCATTTTAATATATTTTTAGCCCTCCTAGGCAGAGGGATAAAACTTAATCAATGAAGGAACTTAATCAAGGTGCACTTTTGGTATTTTAAACATATAGTACTTAAATGTCAAAGTAGGTTTCTTTTTCTGTTTTAATATTTTATTTTGTAAATCAGTATTGGGAAGTTTTTGATGTATTAGAGATGTATTTGTTTTATGACTTGTTTATTTGCAGAATTGTTTGGTTTCCTAGACAGAAAAAAAGCATCAAGACAGGATATGAGTAATATTTCATGTTTTATTAATCATGAATATATTTGGTACTCATACTTTATTTAGGGGGAGTGGCCTCCCTGGATTGTTAATTGCCAAAATACTTGTTGGCTGGTAAAAGGGTGTGTGTGTGGTGTTGTTGTTTTTTGTTTTGAATCCTTTTTCTTTCACATGGTAGCCCTTACTCATATTGTCTAGTATTTCTGTAACTTCTAACCATGTTAATATTGTGATGGTCAATGGTGTCATTCACCTACCTCCTATTGTAAGTCTATTGTCCTGCAGATGGACACCACCCTCTTGGACTGCAGCTGCTGACAATAGTTATTGTGCACTGCAAGTCAAAAAGTCACGCCCACCAGAAACTGGTTTATAGGCGCTTACACTAAACTCACAAAGGCTGCAGAGCTGAAGGACGATACCATAAAAACCAGCTGTGAGGAGCTTTTGCCAGCTGTAGTTCAAGATCGAGGAGTTGAAGTCTGTCTGTAGGACACAGGATTTACTGAAGTTGCAGTTAAATATATTCAGTTATTTTTCATCAAGTATTGGCCAATCAAAACATGGAGGGTGTTTTCGTAGGACAATTGAAACTTCATTCAAGAAGCTTCTGCCAGAATTGGAATCCAATTCTGTTGAAAACGCCTGTTTGAGAGATTATTTACTAGAACTGGGCAAAAATGTACTTTCTAATTGAAGCGGGTAATTGTTTTTTTTTTTTTTTTTAATGGGACATAAAATAAGACAATAACTTTTTAATATTGATACGTGCTATTTCTCTCCCCACGACCTAGCACCCACTCTCTTTAGAAATGCACTCAACTAGTGACTTTCTGGACAGATTTATTTCTGTTAAAGAGAGATGCCACCATAGTTTTGTGGGTAAAATGCAGCAAAAATTCATTTTAATTGTTTATTTTAATATCAGTATTTGAGAACAAAGATCAGGAGTGAAGCAAACTGAATTTGAGGGCTGACAGTGGCCAAATACAACTGCTTAAATTCTTTTTAAAAATCCTATAAATATCATAATAATTCTTATATGATGAGAATCTTGTCTTTAGTAAGTTGCAAATAAGGTAAATACAACCTCAGATGAGAGATACAAGATAAATTACACTTTCATTTGTTTATCAAAAGCTAAGTCAAAATACAGTAGTATTGTCAAAACCTAACTATATCCTTACTGCTTCCACAGGAAATAAGAATTAAAGTAACACCCAGGTGTGGTAATTAAAATGCACTTGATTAATTGATCCTGCAACAGCAACCACCTCTGTAAAAGTGGACATACTGGCAGCGTTCAACTGTGTGTTGACACAGAGTTATTACATTAAATCCCTCTTAGCAGACACTTTTATCCAAAGCAACTTACAGTTGAGGAAAACAAGCTGCAGTAAACATAGTGGATTACAGAGTAAGTGTAGTTAAGACAGCATGTCAAAGAGTAAAGTAATTAGTGAAAAGTAGTTGCTACAAGATGCTATGAGCACTGGTAAAAATGAGTGCAAACCATTCAAAAATAAATTAGGTGCCAATCTTCCCAGGAGTCAACATCCCAATACGTTAAATCATAAGACCAGACAATGCTGCACAAAATTGCAAAAACAAAACAATTCAAGTACTGCATCTCAGATTGTACAGGCCTCAGTTAATATGTTAAATGTTGTAGTTCATGATAATATAGTTAGAAAAAGACTTCACATGTATGACTTATTTAAAGGGTTTTTAAAAGAATATTAGAGATTGGCTCTGGCTGAGGTTTGCAAAGTTGTAACTAAACAAACCACAAGACTCCTGGAACAATGTCAAGACAAGACCAAAGTGGACAAGTTTGTCCATAATGACATCTTACAACCTCCGATGAGTGGTTTCTCATCGGAGGTTGTATTCATACAACTTTAAGACCTGGTAGAAGTTTTTTTTTGTTTGTTTGTTTTTATTTTAATATCATGCTGTGTATCATAAAACCTCGAGAGTTAAAGAAAGAGTACTTTCTTTTTTTTTCTTTAAAGGGAATATTTGCCCTCAGAGGAAAAAAACTGTATAATACATGTATCAATCAAAAGTCATGATTTTTAAATGTTTGTGAATATTTTGTATTTTTATATAATGTTGTTATAATTACAGTAAGTATAATACGTTCTGGCCTTTGTCAGCCAGTGTCAGCCCTTAACATGTATTTGCTTTTCTCATGTGAGGAGAGTGTGAGGGGAGATACAAGCACTGAAATGGCTATTCAGAAGAAACAGGTAATCCAATGCAATGTCAAAATATATTTGTATTAAAACTATTGTCTCATTTTATATCCTGTTTAAGAAAAGCAGAGACATGGAAACGTCTATCAGCTGCCCAGTTTTTGTGTTTTTACGCAGAACAAATTCTAAGAAACCTCAGCTTTGATACTGAACTTTTTGTACTTGTACTTTTTCAGATTTTATTTTTTAAAAATGACTTTTTATAAATAGTATCTGTGGCAGTCTCTGTATTAATGTTAATTATTCTCAAATTGTTGTGTAGGAATTCGCTGTTCATAAAATCTGAGTATTAATCTGAGGATTAACATGAATGTCAGTTAATCCCCTTCCTTCTCTTCCTTTATGTTCAATTCAGAGGAAGAGTCTAGATCTCAACCTACAATCTCCCACAGCTCCTTCCAGAGGCAAAACTCTCCCCACGCCGGTACAAGTTGAATTTACCCATTTTAGAGATGACTGAGACCTTCTTAAATCTGGTGTTAACATGTGCTTTGTCTTATCATATAGTTGTGGGCTTATATTTGAACTGCAAAGAAATCTAGGTTTTAAGAGCCATGACATGCCACAGAAAGACAGTTATTCTGTCACGTAAAGCACAATAACTTGTGGTTTAATACTGTATAGGCATACAAACCATAGTTTGTCAATATACACTAAACTTTTCAAGTGATTTTACAACTTGTAATTTCTTAGTGTAGTTTACACTTTGTGTTTTTTCTTAGTTCTTGTATAGTGGTGGTGAAGTGGAATTCTGCTATGAACTAGTATTATTCTGAAATCTTGGGAAATAAATGTAGAAAGTTTGAGGCTCTGGACTAAAAACAAACACAATAACTAGCACATAAGATAAAAGAGAAGTTGCTCATGCCTGCAACAGGGAATTTATTTTAAAAATAAGAAAAATGAATAATCTTTCTCCTGAAGTTGATGCAAAGCATCTGTCGACATCCTAATGGCAGGTTTAAATGTGATGTGATTTATTTCAAATGAAGTTGAACCTGGTCATGACCAGATTTTATATGAGATGTTATATTTAATTTACCATAGGTTTTAATCAGACATGGTCTTAACTCTGTCAGTACAAAAAAAAAAAAAAAAAAAAGACACTCCAAACTGGAGTATCCAGATTTTATTCATATTTTGTAAACTGCAGCACTTGCCTCTGTTGAGTCTGAAATGCAAAAAATAAAGGGGGGAAAGAAACACATCCAATCCAGTGTTTAAACTGTTTGCTCTCATTTTAAGCTAAATGTCTAATGATGTACATTTGTTGCAGAAGAGAAAAGTAGACACTGTTCCCTTGGCGACTCAGGTGGCCCCAGCTACCCCTGTGCCATCCCTGCCAAGTTCAGCTGAGGCCTCTCAAGCAGCTGTTTTTCCTAGTGTGCGGGAGACCAACACATTTAAGTCTCGAGAAGACCATGAGCAGCTTTCTTCGTTAACAACGGTAAAGAAGATACTCATGTCTGAATGTCTGAGTTGAAGTCATTTTATATTTTATCAATGAATCTATTTATTTCTAGCAGCAGAATGGCACTGCCCGGCGCCTCATCCCCTCTCAGCCTGGGAGGAAGAGGAAAGCCAACTGTGGGGGACCTGACGAGGTGTGTAACTATAGTGTCATCTTGATAGTTAATGTAAAGTCTAAAATCTCTTCACTTATAAAGTTGTTTTAGTTTTAAGGTTTGATTCAAGTCAGTTTAGGTGTTTTATTATTAGTTTGTTTGTTTATTTATTTAAATCCACTGTGGTCATTGTCTGCATATTTTGTTCTGTGAAGCTGTGTTTAGTTTTTAGGAGTTTAATGATATTTTGATAAGGCAATAATACAAAACAAGTGCATTATTTTATTTTCTATACCTCCCATATTTCTAAGTTTAGTCTTGGATATTTGTTTAATATTCTTTTAAATGTAAAATGCTTCTCTCACTTTGAAAGCTGCTTTTACCTTTACTATATTGCTGTTTTGTGTTAAATTGTAGCTCTGCACTAAGAGTTTTGGCTTATTTACAAAGTCAAAGCTACAGTCAGTTTCAAGTTTCTCATTTCTTCATAAAGCCACTCAGCTGTTGTGTTAAGGAAATTTCCAGTTGACCCCACATCTTCTTTGATCACTGTGTCCAGTGAGTTCTTCATGCGCCTTGACAGTACTTCCAGTCCCTAGTGAAATGAACATTTGCTCTTTTCCTCCTCATCGACTAACATTTCTCAGTGTCACTGGCAGGTTTGTGATTAACCCAACCTGGAATGTACAAAAACTTCAGAATAAATTTCAGGATACTCTAAACTGACCCTCTCACTTATGTTCAGTTTAAAAAGTTTTGTTCTATTCCCTTTTTAGTTTCCAAAAGCTCAAGTTCTTTTGTCTTTTTCTGCTAGATGATAAAGGTTTTGCAGTATAACAAGCCTCAGAGTGCCAGTGTCTTTCTACCACCACCAGAGGTTTGTTTAATTTCCTATTATTGACCATTGATTGTTTGTTTGCTTTCCAGATTCAGCTGTTTGGGTCCAGTAAAACAGATGCTTCTTACCTCAGACCCAAGTTTAATCCTCAATACAACATCTATAATTGCTTGTGTTACTTAATGAAATCTAAATCAGTCATCAAAATCTAAATGTGTTAAAATCTTAGGTTTTTTAAAATTCATTAATAAACTTTTTTTTTAAATGAAGTTTTGACTAATAACTGAGAATAAATGCTCCTGTGTGACGTCTGTTTGTCTACGCTGTTTGCTGCCAGGATTCCCAGGACAGTTCAGATGGCATACCGACTGCACCCCGCATGACGGGCAGTCTGGTGTCAGATCGCAGTCATGACGACATCGTCACACGGATGAAAAATATAGAGTGTATAGAACTAGGTCGGCACAGATTGAAGCCCTGGTACTTCTCACCGTACCCACAGGAGCTCACCTCATTGCCCATCCTCTACCTCTGTGAATTCTGTCTCAAGTACCTCAAAAGTCTCAAGTGTCTTCAGAGGCATTTGGTAAGAATCTCTGAAAAACCTTAATTAGGCATGCATCTGTAAGAAATTCATATCTCAAGCCCATGGTAACAGATAGCACACACATAATTCAGGTAGTTTTTAATCATACAAAACATAGTGCAATTTATGCACCACACCAAGCAAGTTTTTAAATTACAGTTGTTCAAAGTAAGTTCTTAATGAGGGTAGTGTAGGAATAATAGACTACACATAAACTCACCCAGTTGATCCACTTAAACGCTGCCAAATTGGCGGGAATTGTCTTGCATCAGAAAAGAGCTGTGCATTTTTTCACATTGATTTTTATGTCTATAATTTTCAGACCAAATGTAATTTGAGACATCCTCCAGGGAACGAGATCTACCGCAAAGGCACCATCTCATTCTTTGAGATTGATGGCAGGAAAAACAAAGTAAATGAAGGGATCCTTTTTTTCTTTTCTTAGAATTATTATTATTATTAGTGTTTATTTTTGACTCACATGTGTCTCTTTTATTTCAGAATTATTCCCAGAACCTGTGTTTACTTGCAAAGTGTTTCCTGGACCACAAAACATTGTATTATGACACAGACCCCTTCCTATTCTATGTGATGACAGAGTACGACTCCAAAGGCTTCCATATAGTCGGCTACTTTTCTAAGGTACACAACTTATGGAAAACGTTTTAAATTAAGAGAAATCTGTGTGTGGTGTCCACTCTTAATCCCCTGGAAAAAACTCTGTATCTAACCATAGGTTGCCAAAGCCAAACTTTGTTATTTCCTTTTTGCAGGAAAAGGAGTCAACTGAAGATTATAATGTTGCCTGCATCCTGACCTTGCCTCCCTACCAGCGGAGAGGTTATGGGAAATTGCTTATTGAGTTCAGTAAGTGTGCCTCTGAAAGCAGTTGTGCATAATGTTGCTGGAACATATTTCTGTCAGTGAATTTTGTTTTGATTCTGGTAATATGATTACCACACCTATCAGGTTATGAGCTTTCCAAAGTGGAGGGGAAGACGGGTACTCCTGAGAAGCCGCTGTCAGATCTCGGTCTCTTGTCGTATCGTTCCTACTGGTCCCAAACGATTTTAGAAATTCTCATGGACCTCAAACCTGACAACGGAGAAAGGCCACAGATTACTATCAAGTATGAAACATTTGACTTCATCAGTTCTTCAGAGAATCTTTTTAAAAAATGTTTAAGTGTTGTCATTTTTTGTTTTGTTTTTTTTACAGTGAGATTAGTGAGATCACCAGTGTCAAGAAAGAGGACGTTATTTCAACGCTTCAATACCTCAACCTAATCAACTATTATAAGGTGAGCAACTAGCATTCATTCAGTGCAATGTTTGCTTCAAATCTTTCACCATAACTTTAGACTTAGGTGAAGGGTCGCTGCTGGCATGTGTTCAAGTTTTTTGTTGCATATTTCTGAGATGTTCATAGATCAATATGTAGAATGGGATGTCTTGACAAGAGCAGCAGTGTGATACCTGCCCCACTGCTTTACTGAGCAGTACTGGTACAGTTCAGTGTAATATAATTTGGTTCAGTACAGGACAGTATGAAATTATTTGTTTCCATTTTCAAAAGATGCAAACTACAAAAAAATTAACATACCTGCAGTTTTTTTTGTTTGTTTGTTTTTTTTTAAATCATCATCCTTTTGTTGGGTTACCAAAATCAGTGGTATAGTACTGAGGGTGAATCTACCAGTACGATACTAAAGGTGGCGCAAGAAACGCTCCAGTTAGTTGACTGGACAACAAAGGATTGTCTCTTCTGTGTGGCATGGAGATAAACACAAGATGCATCATTTTGAAGTCTTCTCAAACAAAGCTCAGCTTTGTGCTCCATGTCCTCCACTGATGTCCTGTGTTGTTCCTCCTTGATATTATCATTATTATTCTTATTATTGACAGGAGACGCTGTGTTGTGTGGGTATGACATTGCACATTTACATAGCAGAAATAGCTACAGTTATCGGTCCAAATCACTCTTCAGACTAGACTAGGGCTTACTTTCCCAAACTGTGCTGTTCTCAATCAAACTGAACTGTACCACTCAGTAGAAATATGACTGAAACTTTCCTGGGCAGCTGATAAGAAATGTGAGACTTCCTCATGCGGACAAGGTTACAGAATAGTTTTTTCTTCTTCTTTTTTTTTTTTTTTTTTTTTTGGGCCCTGGTTATAAATAGTAATTCTGGTAACTTTTGAAATTTGAAAAAAGCTGCTTAGTGCTTTCCAGATATGATCCTGTGTAAAACATGATTGTGGGGAATATCCTTTCAGGATTTTTTTCCTCATTGTTTAATAAAGTGGGATAAAAGTGAAAATAAATTATAAATATATGTATAATTTAAAAACTATTAAATATTCTGTGTTAACTACTTAAAATGTTTACAGTATAATGTAAAAAAGATCAAACGAATTCTTTTGAAATAACAGTCGCATCTCCTGGATCTAGGGTCAGTACATCCTGACTCTCTCAGAAGAAATTGTGGAAGGACACGAGAAAGCGATGCAGAAGAGGCACCTGCGCATAGATCCTAAATGCCTTCATTTCACTCCCAAGGACTGGAGCAAAAGAGGAAAGTGGTAAAGTCTCGGTCTTGTTTACCGAATCCTCTCCTCAGACCAAGATGGCACACATGAAGCAGATGTTGGGTCAGACGAAGCTTTTTGTCATCAAGATCCTTTTTGTGTCCAGGGCTCCTCTTCAGATAAACGGTGAACACTGAGATGCATAAGCTTTTATTGAGAACACTCATTGTGAAATGTGAATTTATAAAGTTGTCAAACTTGGGGACTGCTTAACAGTAACACAGCCAAAAAATATGACACAATCTCTACTGTGTAAAAGATGTTATGACCAAAACGGTGCATTAAAAGGGACACAAACTGTTCAATAGTGTAATTTAAAAGCTGAAAGTGGAAACCAAGGAGCCACCTAACAGTGGCTTTATGGTTTAAAGCGCAAGGTTTCTGCTGTTGGCAAATCCACGTTTTCTAAAACTTTGCAAGGTTTTTTGTCTTTGTGTTGTTGTTTTTGACAACAAAAACAAGAAAGATCAGTATGCATCTTTTACATTTTTCAAGTGAGAATTTTGTCATCAAAATTACTCACGTCTCAAAACAGGCTTGATTGTAGACGTCTGCCAACTTTTGACAAAGTCCACCCTGAGGTTTTCATCTTGGAAGTCATTGTAAACAACAACTCATGACGGAAAATGTGATGGACCCGCAGCTCGTATGAAGTAACATCTGAGCAGCACACCACAATGAAGTCATGTTGTTTACATGCTGATCTTTGTACAAATTGTCAAGCTTCACAGCCTCTTTCAGAATAAAAGCATGATTGAATTGTTTTCCAGAGCAGATCAAATTTTTGGATGGGACAGACATTTCCGCTTTTTCAAATGATCATGTTAACACAATAAGTTTCACTTATCCTTTTTATAGTGCCTAAATTTTAATGTCACTCAATGAACAGAACAGGTATGGTTGGATAGTTTATTTATACTGCTTTTAGCATCACCTTATGAATAAAATATGGCTCACTTGTAATCTTAAAAAAAAAAAGCCAAATTATCAAAACTTACATGCTAACAATTGTTTAACAAGTAACATGAACAATTAAATATTTCCCTTGCATAGTCCTACTTATATCACCCTATATTTTGAAGTGGCTATATGATTCATGCTTTTGATTACTTGTCATTATTTTACCTCATAATCAATGATGAGAATCATTCTCCCCAAGTTGAACATATGTTCCCTTTCACTGTACATACTGAAGATAGAAGCCATGCTGAACTGTTAGAGGAATGTAAATTTAATGTATAAAAAAAAAAACTTTTTTAAGCACACTGTTTAACAGGCTGCACAAAACCAACAAAAACCTAAAAGTGGTAACTTACCTTCTGTTTGTGTTTTATGTTTACATGTAAAGAAAATGGTGAATTACCCTGTTGAAATGACTTAGTATATGTTATGTGAAACACACTTGACTGTCATTTGAACGTTTGATATGACAAGCTTGTTGAATTTATAAACAAAACAAAAAAATTTCAAAACCTTGTGTCTTTGTGTATAATTGCATCTTAGAGCGTTGTCTAAGACATGCAAGTAATAAAGACGTACAGAGTTGAAGCACCACGTCCATATTTGGATTTGTGCCTGATGAGGAAAACGACGCTGGGATTGAAATCTTTCTGAACCTGATGGAAATCTAAGATTTCCAAAAAATCAAATAAACTGCAGGTCCTCCTCTGACTGTTATATGGCTGTATTTGACTAAATGATGGCACTGATGATTTGAAGCTGAGAAGAATTGACGCTGGGTGGTGGTGTGAAAATCTGAAAATGAATCCTACTTTTTGTTTCTCTAACATACTTACAATTTTAAATCTGATTTAAAATCAAATTCCCAACATAACACCTCATAATGTCTGCACGATGAAGTGCTTTCACACTATAAATATGTTTGAAAATGAAGGTTTGTATTTAAAGTAAATATCAGTTTTACAGGAATTCAGTCAGTTCATTGTGGATAAAGAAACTGCTTACTTATAGGGGTCGGTATTAAAATGATCTGCCCTGAACAAAATTCCTTTACCAAAGTTCAAACTTCAGGTTAAGGTGTGGAATGACGGATGTTAAGGTGATGTCTTTCTCTGAAGAGCATCGCTGACTGAGTGATCCAGCATGTTCCCTCCGCAGCGGCTCCACTGATCTGAGGATGCACCTTGTTGTTGATGCCTGCAGCTGTTTTGGTTCCCATGAAATCTGAAGTTTGAGCTGCACTGGATTGTAGCTCATGTAACATCTTTCTGAGCTCCACATCTCACCCATTTTCTATTTTGCACCTGGCAGAGCCCCGCCGGTCCCGACGAGGACACAGAGGAATTTCACACCAATCTAACATCCCCCCCTACATTTCTCAGTCGAGCTCTCTTCCTGACATCCAGATTTCCTCATCCTGACTCTTGACTGGCGGCAGGGCTGAAATGATCTGGACCCATACATCTAAGTGCTTTGATGAATAGTTTCATCTATTTTTGCTCATTTAAATTAACAACAACAAAAAGATACAAACAGGATCTTTGAAGATGACTTCTGTCACCAAGAAAAAAAAAAGTTCTCTGTGTTAATCTTGGCAGCTAAAGTGGGCCTCAAAGACCACAGAACAAATGACCCAGTTCAGCTGGGTTATTGGATTTGAATTTTAAGAAGTGAGTTTGCTCTTAATTATTGCGATGGCTGATGAGGTGGTAAAATATCACAAGATGGGGAAACCTGCTTTCTCTTTGCAGAGCTGCAAGAAGTCAGAGAGGCCACAGCAGTGGAAAACATCCACATGGTGTCACTGTAGCACTGAGTGGTGCTGGGATATTCACCTGCTGAAACAGCAGCCCCAGCAGACTCAACCTCCAGCTCTGAAAACCACATATTTCTATAAATGTGTGTGTAAAAATAGAGTGCAGCTGGAATCTGGAGTGTTGAACAAGTGAGAAAATAAAAAAAGAGGCATGCCATTTTT
Organism: Zenarchopterus dispar; assembly: GCA_028564865.1. Classification (NCBI taxonomy): domain Eukaryota; kingdom Metazoa; phylum Chordata; class Actinopteri; order Beloniformes; family Zenarchopteridae; genus Zenarchopterus; species Zenarchopterus dispar. The sequence continues at coordinate 7,560,042 of JAOWBL010000006.1, read as the reverse complement.
ATTATCCATGATACACTGTGTGTCTAAGATTTTTGTAAACTGCATGCTCTTGCAAGGTGATGTCAACAAAATGTAACTGGTTTTATGAGCAGATACTATTTTATTCTTTCGTGATTATGTACTCGTCCTCCTGAGTGAAACACAACCAGAAGGATTCATTCGGCTCAAAAGATACCCTCCGATTCTTAATAAATACGCAGTGATGGACGCTTGTTTTTAACGCAACTGTTTAAGCCACATTCAAGTCTTAATTTTCTTATCTCCACACTGCACACGCCACCGCCACCAAAGGTCTCTCCTCCTCCCTGCCCCCCACCCCAGACCAGAGCCGCTGACCTCCTAACCCACACAGCCATATGGTACGGCCGGGACCAAACCCGGAGCAGTAATTAGGGGGATGGTGACGGACACTTGGCCCCGCTGACTCATCTTCTCCTCTCCTGAGCATCATGAAACGGTTCACTCAGACTCACAGGTATGTGAGTTTGAAGATGGTGCAGCGTCTGATGGACAGGGAGGAGGAGGAGGCGTGTTATGGCTGCTCCTCTACTGTCATTGTTCTTGAGCAGGTTCGCTGTTATGAGCTCAAACCAAATGTTTGGAAAGTACACATTTCCAAATAAACACACAGTGTCTCTCACACATGCTGCCATCTTCACCTTTGCCCACCCCGAACCCCTCCCCGGGCTGTTGTTGCTTTATCTCTCTGGTGCAGAAACGTCTGTTTTGGCATGAGAAGGAGACTTTAGGTGGATGTTTTTCACATTGCCAGAACACTTGTCTCAGTATATCAGCAAAATAAAGGTGGAGAAGTTCTCCAAGGTGGCTTTCTTGGTGTGGCGTTGCATCAGCGTCTAAAATGACACATTACTGATTTTCTGGCCTGTTTGTGTTTGTCATTTCAGGAAAGTATTTGGTTTTTAAAAAAAGTCAAATTCACAGTGGGAAAGAATGAAGTGTTTTGAATGTGAGTGTGACCTGCACAGAGAGAGCTGCCTTCTCAGTCACTGCCTCAACATCCCTCTTTGACAAGGAGATGAGGAGGATGGGGGGAGGAGAGAGGGGCCGGGTGAAGCTGCGTGTGCGACAGAGAGAGAGAGAGAGAGAGGAAGGGAGGGAGGAGAAAGAGGGGGTTGTGATGTGAATGAAATAGAATCAGCGCGAGAGGGAGAGAAAGAGGGAGGAGGACAGCGCAAATCAACCTGCCTCTTGACTTCAACAACAGAATAAGTGAGCCGGTGCGGGCGCGGGGATCGGGAAGTGTGCTGCGTCGCTTTCTTTTATTTTTGGAGAGAGGAAGAGGACACCAGCCGGGAGGAACTGCAGGAGGAGGAGAAGGAGCCTCGGCGTGGGGATAGATAGCAGAAAAATGCTGTCATGGGGAGAGCAGGGGAGGGAGTCGGCGGAGAGGAACAGGATGAAACAAGGCAGGGTCGGGCGCAACTGAAACGTGGAGGTAAGCCTTTTCTTTCTGTGGGAGAATTGAGATTCCGCTCTGCCTCGTCCTTCCGTGGCGACAAGGATTTCACATGGATGGATCTGCACATGATGCTCGCCTCCTACCTCTGTAAAGGCATGCATATGCTCTCCTAGCCGTCTCCCAGCCGGAGACAATGTATGAGAGGATATGAAATAATGGCTTGGCATCACCATGTCATGCAGCTTTGTCCTTCCTCTGCCTCGCTGCCCGTGGCGCGGCTGTCACCCCGCGTAAAAACACGCCTTATTCGTTTATAAGGTGCTCTGTGCGTACTAGTTACACACAACACTGAAGATTTGAAAGCAGCTCCCAACCTTTGTCGCATTTCATCCCAGGCCTGCCCTCCTCCTCTCCCCTCCCGACACCAACAGGCCCCCCTCCTCACACACACACACACGCACACACACATGCACACACAATCATCTTCCCATGTCTCCCTCCATTGTGCGCTTTCCAACGAGGCATGATTGCATTAAAAGCAGTGTTATGACATTGTTAAGAAGGCGCCACGAAACCTTGCTGTAGCGGCTGCAGGACTCAGAGATGAGGGCAAGGTGGGGGGGAAGAGGAGGGGATCGATGGAGGGACACTCAGAGAAAGAAAGAGGCACAGAAAGGAATAAGATGCAGGGCCAAAAAAAAAAAAAAGGAGGCTCAGCATTTATTCAAGAACTACAAAAAAGCCAGGAGTCTGCGGTGTGCTGGGATTTGAGGGGATGAAGAGGATTGCAAACACAGTGATGGTGTGGAGAAGCACATCCTGAACTGGGGTGTTGTTTTCAAGGTGGCAGAGAAAATGAGGGATGCAGGAGTCAGGCTCCCCGTCCCTTCCTCTGCACTCGCTAATTTAAGACGGGGTTGTGTGTTTATGACATGCTGGGGCTTCGGGGGCTGTATTGGCTGCTGGGGAAAGAAAAGCAGGGATGAAGAGCCAAGCGGGAGAAGGACGAGCAGCAGCAGCAGCAGCAGCAGCTTACATAAGCCGGTGCACTCAAAGGATGGGCCATTTAATTTACACTGAGCTGCATGATTCCTCATCCAGTGTGGTGTTCACCGTGGCTGGTTGGCATTGCCATTTTAAGTGATGAAAAAATGAAGTGTCACCTGTCAAGATGGAAGGAGTTTTGTGGTTCTTGGCCAGACGGTTGGGAAGGTGTGATGTTTTGCAGCTGGGTCAACTTTGACCAGACCGTTAGGTGTGTGTAATTGTTCTTGTTTTAGTCCTTCTGCTGTCATCTATCATGGTGAAGGACCAGTATGTCTCCATGACGTGTGTCGAACACAACGGTGCTCACAGTGTGCAGCCTGATCATCCAGCTCATCTGCTGATGACTTCAGCTCCTCTGCACTGCATTAACAGCACATCTAAATGTACCAAAATCCTCCAACCACACCATCATCCAAACCAGATACACTCCAGGAAGGCCTGAATTCAGCATATTTCTCTTAAAGAAAGTGAACAAAACCAAAATGTGTTTTAAAATATGGTCCTACTTGTAGTCTAATTCATCTGGTTTTTTTTAGCCATACAAAACTACTCTCCAATTTCCTTCTCCCTTGGAAGCATGTTAAGTTTAACCAAGTGGAAATTCAATCTTCTGGTAGTGGTGTAGCAATTAGGAGAAACTAGATTTTCTACTGTTTCTAATTCAAATCAGCTCAAACAATTACGTGTCGTCGTGCTCTTACGTTCGAGTTGATCCTTTGGTTCTAGTGATGAAGAGAGGTTATCGTTTTTTGAATAAGGGCTGCAGCTAATGATCATTTTGATTACCGAATCACTGAAAATAAGTCTGTGACTCAGTAATCAATTGCAGAAAATAATGTGAAGCAGTGCTGATTTGGACGAGTCACTTCTTTTCTCAGCTTTCTCCACCACCTGGGTGCTCTTCAGGGTTTTAATCTGGTCAGTCTGTGTAAAAGTCCCTGTGAGGGTGTGTTATGCCTCCTGTTTGATGCACTTAACTACTCCAATAAGTTGAAATGTTCTCAAACCAAAACCACGAAGAGACAGCCACTTGTATTGACAATATTTTGTTGCTTTTTAATGCAGTAATTTTCATCCCCTGGCTGTCCTTCATGAGAGGCTTCCTCTGTGGGATTTACGCTATTCCACGTTGAGCAGGAAGGGAGTCACAGGAGACTCTTGAATCAATCAGCCCACTATTTATTTCCTGCACCAAACAAGCGAGCCCGTCCGATTTGATATGAGCTCCACATGGATACAGACTTACAGCAGCCGCCACCTCTCATTGGTTCTCATTGTTAGTTATCATGTAATAATTCATGTTCCTCAGTCACTGATTGTGGAAACGCTGGCTTGACGTTTGAAACCGTGCAGCAGGGAAAACCTGATTGGTGGCCAGGATTCAAACTTTAGCTTTAGTATGTTCTGTTCTTGAAGTGACTTTTTGTATAAGTTTAATCAGCAGCCCTTAGCTAGACAGTATAATATGGGGAAAATTCAAGCTGCGCTCAGTTTGCGCTGCACCATAGAAGGAGTGGTGTCCATTTATGATTTATGGGGCAGAAGGTTACCAGGCAGATTTTGTTCTAGCCTGAGTCAGCATCATATCCTCCTCTCATTTGGAGTCTTTCTGCACAGCTTGAACCCGGCAGGCTTCTTGTGGGGGCTCAGTGAGGATGACCGTTGGAGGGGCCGAGCCTCCCCCTCATCGGACGAAGTCTCCAGGTGGATCCCTTCAGCTTGTATCTCCCTACTGTCATCTAGCCCCCCGCCCATGTGATCTTAACAGAACGTGAGATTTTGACCGAGGCTTTTACCCATGTTGCGATCACCCAGTAGTTCTCTGGATGGGTAGAAAGCCATAATGAGAAACTGGAGAGCACGATTCATGATTCAGCAGCTACCATAGTAGAACTGCACAGCTGAGATGAATGAGGTTGACAAATATGCAGCTCGCTTTTCATCTTTTGGAAGCTCCTTTCTGACCTCCTCCAGAGCCACTGCTGTCTTCTTAAACAGCAGCAGTCATAGACTTTTTCTTGCAGGAAGCTCCTCAGCGATTTTACAAGACCCACTGCCTGCGCAAGACAATTTTGTTAGATTTTCAAAATTACTCACAGGAATGTAATATCAGTTCTGAAACTCGTCACACAGTCCATCAGAGTGTGACATGAGTGTGATGTCAGGGTGCAGAGAAATTGGTCCCGCAAGTTAAAAAAAAAACATTAAAAAAGAGGGGAAAGAAGTTGGAATTAATGATGTTGTAATTGATATTATAGCTGAAACAGACCCCCGGGGTCCTGAATAGGAATAAGTGAGTACATGTTTGGATGGATGCTGTAAATGATGTTGATAACTACGCAGAAGGAGAGAAAGGTAACCGAACCAGCCAGAATATGGCACATAAGTACGGAAACTATTGTCTTTATGAAGCGTATTTATGTAGACATCTTCGGTGAATACAACCCATATGGCTAAAATTCCTCAACTTAGCCCATGAGGTAAAACGCCCCCTTCCAGAAATACAGACAAGCTTATTGTCCTAAATCCCAATTCCCTGCTCAGTTATGTCAAACATACATTAAACCATTAAGCAGTCCAGTGGATCTTGCTCATTGTTCTCGTTGCTATTACCAGAGAAGTGCACTCAGGGGTATTCAGAGCTGCTGAAAGCAGACCAGGATCAGCCATTTATGCACACGCCACGTCACTTCATCACTATACTTGTTCGATAGAGATCAAAAAAAAAGCAGAAAACATCCCACACTGATGGGAGTTTAAAAATATCCGGATGAAGTGCTCTATTCTGGGGGGTGATGTGTGAAATATGAGAGATAGTCACAGTATTTATATCAGACTTGAGGCTCTGTTTGTTGTGTTACAACTCTGAAGAGGAAGTTGCATTGGCAACTGTTTCCTTTGCACGTAAAATGCACTTTTACCAAACAAGTGGAAGAAGAGCTGAAGTACCTGTCAGTAGTGCACAGTCTGTCGAGCCGTACGGGCCCAAACGGCAACCACACACAGGAAGGTGACATCGGAGATGTGATCTTAGTGGTACAGAAAGGAAGAGGACTGGTGTTCATGTTTGCTTTGAATGTAAGTCGTGACTCACTTCCCCGTATTCTCGGTCATTTTTGTTAACATGACAACATGTGCCTTGCAGTCATGTATTATTGCCATTTAGTGGAGAACGAATTAGCAGCAAGAATAATAATTTTGACTTCAGGGGTTCACTGACAATCTTGAGAAAGGCTCTTTTTTTGTAATGCCATCCGGGCGTTAGTTCTCACTAGCATCCCTGAGAACACACAGCAGCTTTAATGCTTTAGTTTACAAGTGCAAAGCCACAGACGACCTGTTATTTCCTGCGAGCGTGATCTATGCACGTAGCATCGCAGAGAAGCTCGAGCGCATTGGCTGCTGGCTGCGTCATCACGGCTGGCATGCTGATGCACGAGCTGCTCTTTTTTATGTAGGTCGGAAGGTGCAGAACTGTTGGTGTGAATGATACAAAGGCAGCAGGCAGAAGAGAGGATCTAAACCGCAGCGCGGGATTGACTTCAATGTGAAAATATGAGCGATGAGCCCAGCAAACTAGCCTGCTGGTCATATTTTAGTACCATTGCTTCACATCTGCAAGAACACATTACACACATTTCCACAATAAAATATTTAAAACTGTACAATCTCAGTTCTAGAAAAAAAAAAAAAGTTGGGATGCCGTGTAAAATGTAAATGAAAGCAGAATGCAGTGATTTACAATTTAAAACCCATATTTTAGTCACAACAAAACACAGAAAACACATCAAATGTCAAAAGTGAGACATTTCTCCTATAAAACAAAAAATTGGCTCCTTTCGCATTTGTCTCAGGAAAGTTGGGACTTTGGCAACAAAAGGCTGAAAAAGTACATTTTACTGAAACAAAACTCCATCTTACAACTAATTAACTGTCAACAGTTTGGTGACGTAACCGGCTGTAAACAGAGCACCTTACAGGGGGAGAGTCTCTCAAAAGTAAAGGTGGGCAACGCTGCGTCAGTCTGTGAACAACCAAGTCTACAAATCGTGAAACAATTTTTGAATTGTCTTTGTCACTGTAAAATTGTGACGGTTTTGAATATTTTGTCATCAACGGCACATAATTGTCATAAAAAGAGATATAAAGCGTCAGGAGAAATCTCCAAGCTCAGAGCGACAAGGCCAACGATCAATATTTGATGCCAGTGATCTTCATCTCCTCAGGCAGCGCTGCATTAAAACAGCCATGCTTCTGTAATGGAAATCACTGCATGGACTCTTCCAGAAATCCCTGTCTGGGAGCACGTCTCATCATCCCATCCACAGATGCGGGTTAAAGCTCTGTCATACAGCGCAACAGCATGTGATCATGATCCAGAACCGGTGCTGTCTTCACCGGACCAAAGCTCGTTTAAAATGGTTTGAGTGTAAAAACTGTCTCGAGGTCTGATGAATTCAAATTTGAAATTCTTTTTGGAAGCAGCTGACGCCGGATCCTCCAGGCTAAAGAGCAGAGAGTCCAGCTTGCTGTTAGAGCTCAGCCCAAACGCCTGCGTCTGTGATTGTCTGGTGGTGTCTCAGTTCTGAGTGGGCAGTTTGGACACCTGGGAAACGAAGTGCTGATATTGACAGGTATTTAGAGGTTTTAGGGCAATAAATGCGCCCATCCGGAAAAGCCTTTTTAAGGGAAGGCCTTGCATCATTCAGCAAGACAACGCTACACTGCATTTTGCATCCATTTAGAAAGCCTGGCTTTATCCTCTAGGTGGGAGACAAAAAAGGGACAGCAGTCCTCTGCAAAAACTCCAGCAGCTGGCCTCCTCCATTCCCAGATGTATATGGACTATTGTCAAATGATCATTGTCCTGTCCTAACATTTTTGAGATGTTTTGTTGTGAACAAAAAAAACGTATTTAAAATGTTCTAATTATTTTACACAGTGTCCCAGCCTGTCCCAGCAAAACCAATTAAATACACAATCTGAGAAATAGCAGGTAGAGAAACTTGTTGTTTCAGATCAGCTCTAATTCGGTCTCTTTCGCAGAAAAGCCACCATTACAGATGTCTGTGCCACCACAGCCAGCCAGAGACATTAGTCTGTTTCTCCAAATAATGAGAGCAATTTGCGTCCAGTGAGCTTGTAATGGACGTAGACGGAACCAGCGTCGCTTGCAAGTTAAATGGCGACCATTAAGAGGTGACCTTCCTCAGCTGATACGCCAGCTCATAATCAACACTCACTGAGAGCAAATTGAAGACAGCTTTTGGCTCAATTTCCCTCCACAGACAAAGATTTTAGGCTGGAAAATTTGGATGAGATGGGATAGTGTTGGCATTGCAGCCATTTCGCAAGCTCCTCTGCAGCATTTCGGGGTCAGAGTGTCTTCCTCTGAAAGTAGGCAAGGTAGATCAACGGTTCAGTGTTGCTATTTAAGCAATATTGAGCAATCTCTTTTCCTCTGCCTCAGAGCTGGTCTCACAGATGACAGAGGGGTAACAGTCGACCGTTGAGCTCAGCATAATAGATACAGTCATGAAGCTGGGGGTCAGTTCCTCTCCCCGTCACCCACGCCCACACGCGGCGTGGTCGCAGAAGGACAGCTGCTCTTCCTGTCAGTGTGCAGACAGTGTGCCACATCTATAGGGCTTTGATAGTGTTTCACACAAAGTCACTTTTGCTCTCAAACTACCTCTCGGACCCCAAATCTATCTGCCCAGCCCCTGTCACTCTTCTGGCCTGGCACAAGCTGCATTTGTAGATACACAGGAAATGGTGCTGTCATGGCAAATAAGAAGTCAGGCAATATTTCTAGCAGGTGCCTCAATTTGACCACAACAGAACAGTCTGTTCAGCACGTTACAACACAAACAAATGCACTGCATTCTGTACACCGGTGCACCAGTTTTAGATTGCACTGTTTGCAACAAGAGGAAGTAAGGTTTAAAATGCACAATACTATAGGAGTATCTTTTCTTAGCATACTTCCTGTTTGCATTAACTGAGGGGCGAGGGTTGTCTGGGTTAAAATAGCACAAAATAAAAATCTACATGCACTGTTTTGTGAAGCTTACAGATTTGTTTCTACTCTGACTCCCGGTGCAGATGTCTGGCTCTTCTGCCTTTTAGCCGCCTGCTCTCTGTCTCCTCACAGACGGAGGGACAGAACTGAAACTGGATCAGATGCCGCTGAAGTCACACAGTCAATGACCTTTGGTGCACTGGTTTACTGTAACACATGTGACACGAGTCCTCAGACGAGTCAGGCTCAGACTTCGATATAAATCATAACAAATCAGCTCCAGCCAAGCAATGAATAATTAACATCACAGTAACCCTCACCCCTTATGCCCAGACATATTAATAATGTATTCAGCAGAAGACTTATTTTCAATTTGTCCGCGAGAGACTGGAGGAAGCCTTGACCTCTACGTATAACCATAATAAGTGAGCCATGTAGCACAGCTGAGTCAGATGGTTGACCGTTTCCACAATGTTTTCCTCTGTGGAAAATCCTCATTTTGGGCTCATCACCCCCTCCTTTGAAACGAGACAAGGAAATAAGTGTAGTGTCAACGTGCTCAAGTGTAACTGACAGCTGAAAACATCATGTTGTGTTGGAAATGATCTTTCACCAACGTCTTCTGATGTCTGCCAAGGTCACTTCTCAAAGCCGTAGAAACATTTTTAAAAAATGGACATCCTTGTTGGATCTGAGCACCGGTTTAGCAGCGCTAAGAACTGCTCACATAAATGGCAGAGATCTTTTTTAATTCATCCGAAACCTGTTGTTTTTCCCCGTCGCTTTGGCAGCTATCCCCGTTCCTTTTCAATCAGCCAGTTGAGCATCAGTACCCATGGATTATGTGTCTTTGGGGATCAATAACTGAGACTGACGTCCACAAAACAGTCAAATAAAAAAAGAGAGCTAAAACCCTTCACAAAAGAAAAAAAAAACAAAAAACAAACGAGAGTGCAGCACTCAGGAGCCCCTGGACTTGGCCCAATTCTCTGTCCGCAGTGTGGCGGTGGGGGAGAGGCGGCGCTCAGCAGGGAAGATGCAGGGAGAAAGTATTGGACATTAAAGTGAACTCATTTTCTGAATCAGATCCAGCCACATTAATACACATTTACTCCCTAAAAGCCTTGCATCTGCTGCAGTTCAGTGTCATATATTCAGGAGCAAAGCAGGAATGCAACCTGATCGCAAATGTAGCAGAGTTGGGCACGATCAATAATGAGTGTGAGACTGAGCCTGGCTTTAAATTTCCCAAAATCAATCACTATTAGAAGTTGATTCAGACCTTGTGGTTAAGAATCGGCAAGGCAGCTTTTAACTATACAGATAGACAGTGACACAAGAGCAGCTGCCCTGAACAGACCGTGAAACTGGACATTTAATAAAAAGACTTGTACAACAAGCTGGCTTTTTTACGGTAAACAACAGTTTCATCTCATTTGTTAATATGCACGCATCTGACATTTTCAGAGCTGCAAAACCACAACCTCATGTTGTCTTTTCTTTCCATAACAACAAGAATACCAACAGTGAAGCGTTTCAGTTGTTATTTTGGCCCTTTCTTTTTCCTGTAAACAGTAGAGTTGCAGCTGCCTCGTTTTCTTTTCTCCACAAACTCTTTTATTGGGGACAGGTCAGAACCACAATCAGGGCATTTCAGTACCTGCATACTCTACGCCCTCAAAGTCATGTCTTTGTAATATGTGCAGAGTGAGGTTGTGCATTGTCTTGTCAGAAAATGAAATGGAAAATGCGGTCTTGACGGTATCATGACAGACAGTAATAACTTAATACTGTCTCCATAAATGTTGAAACATAAGTTGAGGTGCACTTTGTATTTACATTTTTCATAATGCTCAATTTTTTTTCCTGATATGGAGTTGCAAAAGGAGCCTTAGTAAAATCAAAAGTGCAGTAATGAGCATATTTCTAGAAGTCAGTGTTGCATCTGGTTTCTTACTGCATTCATGTATTATTTAATTTCACGTGTCAAAACACGTCTGTGCTACAAAAGATTTCATCTTTCAGCCATCATCCAGTGTGGAGGCAAATGATCTACTTTAAAACACAACAATGCTGCAGACTGAAGCAGCTGCCACAACCTGACATGATAGAGATGATAAGCTTGAGTTAAAAGAGAACAACTTTTGTCACAGTTGAGATCTAATTGCTGCCAAGCAGCTAAGCCGATTTCCGCAGCTTCACCTAAAGGAAAAAGAGATCAAATCTCAGTTGCCTATCTGCACGCCATCTTTTTTCCCCAGCATCAAACGCTTCAAATGACGGTACCGTCAGCAGTAATTTTGATTAAAGCACATGAGCTGAAGGTTAAGCCGGCTTCATTAAGAGGCAGGGAGTGAAAATCTGCTCATTCATGCTGCAGTGTGGCAGAAGGTCTCCCGTAGGTGTGGAAGTGTTGGTAGAGGGGATGACGACATCCATCCTTTCAGGGTTCAAAAGTCAGTCATGTTTTCCTGTTTCACAGGAACCAGACTTGCACGAGCGGGCGCAGAATAAGTCAAGCGGCCCTGACTTCCCCAAAAACGATGCATGTTTGATTTGACTCTCCTTTGACTTCCGCTTGTGTTTGCTGCACACCAGAGCCTCATTAACCTTGTCCTGTTCTTAACATGGAAGCGGCGCTCGCTGTCATACTTTAAAATAAGTCTTCGCCTTGGGCAGGAACGGCCCTTCAAAGTCAGTCTGGTACAAAAGGGAACAGAGTTTTGAGAAATTATGGAAAAATTTATAAAAAGACAGACAATGCCGACTGATAGAAGTAAAACTGATGCAGAATACAAATTTGTGTCTGATGAAATGAAATGCCTTTCGCTTTAAATGATGACGCTTTTGGAAATAGCCTTTTACCCTAATGTCAGGTTCTGAATATGAAGCAGTCCTAACAGTATTACTGAAACGTTGCGGAGATTGAACATTTGCCTAAGCTTGTTTTTGAGGTGACAGGGGTTTTAAATTGTACTGTTTTTGAGTGTAAGTTTACATTTAAATGTTCTCAATCAGCTCACCAACAACAACAAAAAAAAAAAATCCCAATAGAAACAAGAGGTAAACACAGATAAAAAATTCAGTTAAAATAAAGTTGAATTTTTGAGAGAAGGAGGATAAAACTGATGTGTATATTGTCCTCAGAGTTTTAATTATTTCTATCCTGTGGGATTAAAGACTGCCGTCTACAGACTCTCGTACCTCAAGAGAACCAGGAGAGGGCTGCAGACAGCAGCTTCCCAGTCATAGATGGTGGTTCAGATCTTTAAAAAAATGAATCATGGACAGCATCAACTGTCGTAAATCTGTGGAAGAAGAGAAACCTACACGCACTGTTCTATCTACCTATTTTAATCAGTCTAAATTTTGAAATGCACCACCGGACTGGCAGCATGTGCATAAGCAGACCTTATCATCCATTATTGATTTCATGTAAAACTTAAATGAGGATGAAGTAGATGCTGAGACACATATAGCATATGGAAATATCGGTCAATATTTCAGGACATCAAGATCGTGGAGATAGAAGTAATGGCTAATTAGTTTTAAAAAATCTAATTATATGCAGTTCCTTCTCAAAGCCATGTAATTCAAAGTTTTAAAGTAGTTTCTTTGAACCGCAGTGTGGGGTCAAGTGTCTGGGAGTGTGGTTGGATAAACCGTGGCTCATGGGCTCCATTAACTGTTACTCACATCTTCATGTCTGACATGGAGAAATGGAAGAACCATGTCCACGCAGGAGTCCATGCGATTAAGTAAAAAAATATTTGTGTCTTTGCCGATGAGAGCGGCTCGCTGACATCAGTCTGCAGGAGTGTCTGCATGGACACTCAGCTGTTTTATGATTCAGCAGCGTGTACTCACATTAGAAAAGACTGAAGTCTGCCGATATGATGGCGTAAGCCGTGTTTGGTTTAGCCTGGAATTGTATTCAAAGAGGAAATGAGCAGCTTGATCGTCCACATCCTCATTTTAGTCCAGTACACAAATGTCAAAGGTTAATGATGACGTCTAAGATGAACAAGCAAGAGCACAAAGTTCTTGGTTGTATGGAGGAGACGTCTGACCTGTTGTTTTGTTGTGTAAGGGTTAGGCCAACATTTTGAGAATTATCTTATTTTTCCATCAACCCCAGGGTTTATAAGAGAGTAGTAACACTCTCTTCTCGGTGTATCCAATAACTCAGTGGCTAGCCTAGCGTAGCATAAGGATAAATAACCTTCTAAACAACTCCAGAGTCTTCTTATTTACATCTAGTTTCTTGTATATTTACCTTATGTAGAAATAACAACAAACAAACAATCATATCTTTTGGAGCTAGAAGAAGTCCAGGTTTTGGAAGCTGATTGTAAATTATGCGCTGGCTGAATAAGGATCTGTTTAGAAAAATGTGTCTCATTTAATCGTCTAATTTCTCCACAAGGGAACAATATGTAAACATTTTGAAAGCTTATTATGTCACTAACTTCTCGTTTCCATTTGCTCCAGAAGTCCATTTATTACTGTGGTCTCTGATGTAATTGTGAAACTCGTCTGTTTTAGGTTTTTTTGAAGCATTATACTTAAAAACTTCTGTGGTGGATTTTGGAGCAAACACAGTGTGCTAGCATGCTAGCACACTGTGATTAGCTAATACAACGTGAACACCTAGCAACTTTTTTTTTTGAACATTTTGATTTTTTTTACTGTAAAATAATTTAGACTACAAGTACATGCTTAAAAAAAAAAAAGAAAAACGTTTCTCCCAAGGGAGCAATGAGTCGCTATTAGCGACATTAGCATTATTAGCATTCCGTGGAGGTGATAAATTTGTAAATAACTGCTTCCTTGCACCAAACACCATTGGACATGCTCTCTAATCTATATGTACTGATGGAGGGTAAGTTGAAACTTGGTATTTGGTTAGGTGTAACCACTTCCACTAACTACTCTAAACTAGGCTAGCAAAGCTTTGTCAGACATTTATTTGATGCACAGAGAAGAGAACAGTACATATCCTCTTATCAAACTGGATTTGACAGAAAATAAGCTGTTCCCAGTAAATTACAGAGAAAAAGAAATCAATGATTCGCTTCTGATAATATGGATTATATAGTTTGGTTCAGAAGTAAATATATGTCCCAAAAATGGTTCAGTGAAACAATTTTTTTTAAAAATCCCCACCTTTTTTTCATTAAGGCACAGTTGTTTAAATATACAAGTTTGATTGATTTGGTGCTGGGAGGAAATACCCTACAATGACATTTCAGTCGTCATTATGCTGCATGTACCAGGAAATTTACTGGAATTACATTGTTCTTTTATATAAGCTGAAGAGAAGTGCGAGAGGTTAATGACAAAACCCCTCAGTTCCTCTTTACTTTTAACTTCTACTAAAGGTATATCACACTTCTCTAGAGTCTCAGTCAGAGGTTCCAGTTGAAAGAGTCAGAAATACTCATCTTCCACACCACTCTGAAATCATGAAGATCTGATTGAGGACATCTAATCACACTAATGGTGAGAAAATGACTTTACTGCTGTTCAAATATTTTGCTGCTTTGCATGAATGATTCTTGCAGGAAACAAAGATAAAAAGCACTAACACTCAGATCACTGCTGAAGCTTGATAGATTTTATAAATCTGAATCATACAAAAACTTGATTAAAGTTTTGCTTAGTAATGTTTTTGGGAACTAAAAAAAATAATGGAAAAAAATCATCTACAAACATCTTACATATTAGATTTTGAGGCAGGAAATAAATGTCACTGGTGTCAAACAAATTCTGTTGAACTATTGCAGTGTTTGATCATGTTACACAGGTTCCTTGACACGCTTTGCATTTGGTCCAGATTATAAATGTAGAATATATTACCACACACATAAAATCTGTGGGAAAGAAAAAGCCAGTTCTGCATATATTGAGTTCATTTGTGTCGCTGATGTCAAGCAGATATGATACTTTCCTCATACAGCACTGTAGTTTATCACATTTGCAATATCTCACATAACTTTTTCTTACATTAATTCATGTATATTTACAAAACTCAGATAGCTGGTTTGGAGTATGATAGTGTTTTTTTTTAATTAGCTTGTTTTTGTTCTTTCTTTTTTTGTATTATTATGATTTTGGCAAAATAATCTAATTTTATACTTAGCAAACAGTTCATTTTATTTTTTATCCAGCCATCCTGGAGCCTCTTCCAGCTCGCTGGAAAAGCAGATGTACAAGACAGATTGCACTCCATTACAGGACTTCATTTTAACCAACATTTATGAGTTTAGCATCTATTATTTAGATTTAATTTTTACAATAAATTTATCACTGACAGAAGCGACAAATTTAGTTCACCTTTGGTCCCAAAACCGTATCTATAGTTATACATGTGGCTTTGGGACCAAAGGTGATCATTCACAATGAAGTGGATACCCTGCAACTCTGACCAGGATTAAGTGTGGAAAGAAAGCGGATGGATAAGACCTCCTACTGGTCTTGAACCTAACAGAAGAGAAGCAAATACTGTATGGATATCCTTCAGCACTATTTTGGATTTGCAAAAATATCACCTATTGCTTTGTACAGCGTTATGACTACACAAGATGTGTCAAAGTGGCAGAAGTTTGGAAAACCAAATGTATAAAATCAGGTAAATTCTTGCAAGTCTCAGATTAGTATTTTGATAAAATAATAATAATCATACAAATTGGATAGTTATCAGGTCCTAACATTAGATAGATACCGCCTCACATGAACAACATGTGTCATATTACACTGTGTATATATATTTAACAAAAGCTCAGTTAAAATGCAGAAGTAGAGCAATGACAAAATGCAGAAGTAGTCTACGTATGCTCCATGATTTACATGATTTATCAGATTGTAGAAGCAACTTTAGCAACAATAACTTCAAGTAATTGTTTTCTATATGGCCTTATCAAGTTTATCACAAGGTTGTGGAAAAAAAAAGTTGCTCCACTCTTCCATACGACGTTGCGTCAGGTCAGTGAGGTTTGCAGATATTAACTAATGCATAGATGTTTTGAGGTTCAACCTCCGCATTTCAGTCAGTTGTGGTCTGGACTATGGCAATAAATGGTGTATTTTGTGTTTCTTTGTGTGTGCGTGTGTGTAATTACAGCTGTGGGACGGATGGCTTTGCATTTTGCTTCAGAATGCTTCGGTACCCCCCGGGTTCACAGGTCTTGTTCTGTAACCAGTGGTTACAGAAGACCAGACCATCATCCTTCCCTCACCTTGCCTAACAGCCAGGAGGAGGTGTTTGGGGTGATATGGTGTGTTGGGTCACCAAACGTGGTGTGGGTTTCTTTTTTCTTCTATTTTTCTTTTTTCACACACAGATTCTGCATTTTGGCTTATGTTTTGTTCAAATAAGCAAGTAATGAGGTTATATCTACTGAATTGTAACACCTGGCAAGTACAAGATAATTATTCATATCATGTCCTGATGTGTCAAGCCATGGGACTCTAAAAGTGTTAAATTTGTTTTTCACATAACTGCACGTGTCCCCATAATTAAAATGAAGCACCATATGCACTAAACAATATTAATTAGAAGAATTTTTTAGGTCTATGGTCACTCATCACAGGTGGGACTTTCTAGCTGGTTTAACATGGAAGGAGGTCCATTTTTTTTTTTGAGTGACAGGATTATTTTTTCCTGCCTTGTTTGTCCTTGTCCTTGTCTTGTTTGTGCAGTTTGTTGATGGGTAAGACGGGTCGCTGACTCAACCGTTATGAGTCGAGGGCGTCTCAGCAGAGTAAAACAGGGTCATTATAAAGCTGTGATGCACCACACAAGTTGCTATGGAAACAAGGAATGTTTTCATGGGTTTGGGATCTTAAGAAGCCCGGGAAAATGTGAGTTTGACAAAGGCCGTGTGTGATGAATGTCCAAGTTCAGGCCTTGCTCTCTGTTGATGCAGTGGCTCTGGCCAACCTTGGAAGTTGTTTTTGTCTTTGGAACAACATGAAGGCGACCTGTGACTGTCAAGAGAGACCCTGCTGCCAATGATGTTTGTCCTCAGACAGTGGAGAAAATTGATTACTCACACCTTTAATGGCATTATAAGGCATGGGGATTATGCTTCACCTAATGATTGCACATTGGCAGAAATTATGTGCGCCCACATGGGCATTGTTGCGTGGGAACATCTGAAAGCTCCCAGAGAGAAACATGAGCAGGTTTTCAATGTCAGAAGCCTTGGCACCATATAGACAGTGCACAGTGGCTGCTCTGTGTGCTCCAGTGCTTGTGTGTCAGACGGGAAAACCACACAAGGCAGGAAATGGCTTGGATTGTCAGGGAGAGAGCAGGGTGGACCAATCCGAAGCGGTAAATAATGTCTTTTGCATGTAGTTAAATACTTTACTGCAGTTAAGTTTTGATCCATGTGTTATCAATTTCACTGCAGATTAGAGAGGTGTTACACCGAACTAGGATCCAAGGTCAAATTATTTAATCACATGGAAACCATGGCCTGTTTGTAACTTTGTATTTGAGCAATTGAAAAAAGGTCTAGAGTTGAGTGAGCTGAGGAGAAAAAAATGAAACTACCCCAGATGATTATTTTAAAGTTGTATTATTGTGAGTGGAATTGCATAGTCAAAGCAGAGTAGTATTTGTTATTCATAGTGAAGGTTAAGATCTTGACATGATTTGCCAGAAATGAAAATTAATCACCAAAAGGATCTGAAATAACTCTGCCCTTTTAAAATATTAGTTTTTTCCTGCAAAGAGAGGGATGTTAACTCATTACAAAACTAACAAGTTAAACTCAATTATTCACACCAGACGCAAAAGACAGGCTCCTGTTTTTTTTTTCTCTCTCTCTTAGCGCCAAACAAAACAGAAACTCGGATGTCTTTTTTGCCTACAATGCATTGTCATTTTAACCCTGTAATGCTAGATGCACTATATTCCATTCATTAATTTCTGAGACTTCTGTAGCACTCCCATATGAAAAAATTATAAATAAAATTTGTTTTAAACAATAAAACAATTAAAAAGCAAATACATTCAACATACATAAAACTACATAATGTATTCATAATATGATTCAGATACTGTTAGAGACAGTGTTTTTTTATTCAGATACATAATAAACAATTAAAAATAGGATTTTCTGTTTGTAAGTCAGACATTAAAGGGTGAAAACAGTCACAAAAAGCTGAAAGTAACGCAGAATTAGTTCATGAGAACAATACCAGACAGGTCTGACACAGGCTTGCTTCCTCTTTTTTGTTTCTATTTTTTTTTTTTTTTTAAGTTGACTTCCTGTTGAAAAAAACACCAGTGTCTTAAATTATGCTTGATTTATTTACACCTTGATGCTCTTTAACACATTTAGTGATACAAATACAACCATCAGTCAACTATCGTATTAACTTGAAAACTTTATGAAGAAAAATGAGGATGTGTCGATGAATTCTGTTAATGTGACGAAATCGAGACTGTGTGAAAGCAAGTGAAGAGGGGAAAGTACATATATGGCATTGGTGTGTGTGTGTGTGTGTGTATTTGTACTACTCATGTTATGATGACATTGGTCAGTTTATGCAGTCACAATGATGGGATTCGGTTTTCTTTTGGTCACAAAACATAAACCCCCAGTATGCAAACGATTTGCCTTTAGGCTGGTTAAAGGTGAATCTTCAAAATATAAGTCAAACTAATGTCTGCTGAAGTGATGGAAACCTGACAGTCTGCGTGTGTGCGTGCGTGTGTGACTCTCTCTCTGGTAGCTGCTCGGCACCGCTGCACCTGCTCTGTAGGCTGCAAGCCCAAGACGGGTGATGCATGTGGAAAAAAAAAAGAAAGTCTGACAGGAAGAAGCCTGACACATTACTGACAGCGTTAAAAGAATTTAGCTTGAGCTAATCGCCACAGGTTTGGTCAGAGACAGGCATGAGCGACAGATGATGATGAGCACATGCTGATCTTTATCGAAGGCACAGTTTATTTTCGGGGTAAGTAGACGTTGCTGTTTAAGACATGAATGCTGTTTGAACATTAAAAAAGAAGTAAAAGGGAAGCACATGGTTTCATAACCCTGAACACAAAGCTAAATGACTCTTAAGATCCTAAGATAGCTAAAATGACAACATGTGGAACAAAATACTGTATTTGCAATGGTTTTGCTTTAGTTATACTTTTTTTTGAGGACAGCAATAAAACTGTTTGTCGAGTGAGACCGTATGTAGGTGTGAGAGGCTGCTTATGTTTTTTTTTTTCTTGTACATCGGTATATTGTCAGTCATTCAGGAAGGCCCCCTCCCCTGTGTTAATACTGTCCATTGTGAGCGTGTGCAGGGTGGATGTGCTGAGAATTACGTTTGATATGAAACTATTTAGGGAAACTTTGGAACGGAAAGTGTGCAAGGGAAAGAATAATAATGAGAAAACAGAGGTACAAGGCATTACTCAACAATACAACACACGTCAGACCTGCTTACTGCT
>JAOWBL010000006.1:7515397-7540991 GCA_028564865.1 Zenarchopterus dispar | reverse complement strand
TTACTGCTGAAACTCAGTGCTTGTTTATCGGAGACATTCTGACTCTGACGTGCCACAATGGGTTGCATATAAAACTGTCAATAAAAATAAAGTCAATTATTTTTGTCTTTTCTTTTTTTTTTACTCAGGTGGCCAGTGGATGAAGGCTGCAGGCACTGAGGAGTGCAAACCAATGGATGCCATGTTATACGGGTCGGTACTGACAGAACCTCTCCTACGCAGAGGGCAGAGAGTCGGGCCCCAGTGATGATCCTCTCATTCTCAACCTACTGGAAGGAGCAACCTGCAACTGGACGTAAACACACATCTGCACAACTGGATGGACCCCTGCAGCAAGCAACAGCGGTGCTTTCTCTTCTGTCTTCATCGTTCACTCTCAAGAACTCACTAACACGCTGTAATATCTCGCAGAGGCCCCTATGAGAGCCAAAGGGTTGAGAAAGTGTTGTGGCTGAGAATGACATTCGTTGCTTTCACCTAGCTGGATTTTTCACCTTCGTGGACAGCAACCCCGTTTCACACCAGCATACATACACCAGGAACTGGGACAGCAAACGGCTCTGGTCAGAAGATAGCTAGACTGGAGTCGCTCTCAGGCATCATGCAGTCCGATGACCTCTTCATCCGCAAGTTTCGCCGTCAGAATGTGCGGCCGCCTGTTGCCACCGTCAACTTTGACAAGCGGGAGGCAGGCGTTGTGGAGTGGCCCCCCAGGAGGGACGGTAATGCCACCGATGCAGACAGCCTCACTCCAAGCCTCACTCCAAGCTGGTTGAACTTGCGGTCGGTGGGCCGGGGCCACATCATGCAGAGGAGTAACAGTGATGTCACCTTAGGAGACTTGGACTCCTCGGCGAAGACAGGGGGCAAAGTAGTCCGAGCAGCAGGTGACAAGGCGGGCACAGGGGCTCAGGGGGAGTCAGGTGTGCTGCTACACAGGGAATATGGCAGCCTGTCATCACTGGAGAGGCAGACCCAAGCCCAGGAGCCCAGCGCAGAAGACCCAGGGCTCTTGAGTCCAAACGCTCTTCGCTTCAAAGATCCTTTCTTGCTCTTAGGACTACAGGACGCCCCTCCAGAGCCTGACGGGTTCTTCCGAGGTTTGTCCAGTTCCACAGGGGACTCCCCAAAACCCGCAAAGCCACCCAAGCCTGAAGGTCTTGGCAAAAAGTCCAAAACCACACCTCCTCAGATCCCCCAGCCAGGTCCATATGACAACCTCGGAGGCGGCGCGTGGGTGAGGAACTTCGCCCACTACGACGTTCAGAGCATCCTGTTTGACCTCACTGAGGCGGCCACAAACAGAGACAGCATTGGACGCAAAAAGAATATCACCTCAGGGGCGTCAGCTGCTTCCCAGCTGCGCCCCCTCTCCCAGTCCAACCTGTACTCACCTGCACAGGGTGGGGCAGGCAACGGGGGGAACGGAGATGACCCAGAACAGTCGCTGCTGGACGAAGGGGACGGCAACGACAACGAGCTCCTCCTCAGCTGTCCCCACTTCCGCAATGAGACAGGAGGAGAGGAGCAAGTTGGTTTGGGTCGGTCCCCGGGCAGGCGGGGACAATGGTCAAGCCTGCGGACGCCCAACGATGCCGTTTCCGTCCTGGAGGAGCCCAGAGAGAGCCACGTCCAGCTGCAGGGCAAGAGCAACTACTTTATAGAGCACGCCGATCTGGGAGCCCATTACTATCGCAAGTACTTCTACATGAAAGGTACGGGACACACCACGGCGGGAGGCGAGTCAGTTTCAAGTTTAGCTGGTGTTGTTTATGTTGACAAAAAATCAATTCAAGCTTGATAACAGATGGAAAGACGGAGTTCCACTGAATGTAAGAATCTGAAGCTCTAACAAGGTTCAAATACCCACATTTTCGACCCAATTTCAAGATCTGTGTGAAAATTGTTACAGAATAGGTGGAATTAAGAAAAGGAGTTAAATGAAGAGTTAAACTTTTGTAGAGAAGTCAAGGTTGGTTTGAAAACTCTTCAAAAATCTGAAACCCCTTGAAAATAATTCAAAATTAAACCAGTGGCCTCTGAATATTAATAAACACTAGTTTTTCACACAAATGATCTTTGATTTACAAAAATCTTTAGCTCCACTAAGTTTAACTTTCTTATAACCATTTCGTTTTTCATTTTCTGGTGCAGGATGAATATTTTTCTGTCATACAGTATAAAGATAGCATTTTGTTCTGCAGTGAAAAAAGAGAGACTGCCTTGACATCGTCTTTGAACTGATTAAACATTGTGTATATTAATAATATATCCAAGAATTAATTTTTCTTACACATGTGTAACTATTCACTGCAGATATTTAGAAATAAGAGATGTTGGATTGCTCCTATATCCTTTAGTAGATCTTTGAAGATCTTTCTGTGTTTTACTGGCTGTAGTATTACATGCAGTTGTTATAAAGTAATAGTACTATCTTGTACTATCAAGGCCTATTATAGTTTGTATGATATCTGCCTTCACCTTCACAAGAGGGACAAACTTTAAAACTTCATACAAAGCTTTACAGAAGTTTTCACATTAGCTAGGAAGTTTAGATGAGTTGGGATGCTCTCAGCCTTGGTCACGTGTATGTGGTCAGTATTTCATCCTCTAAAATAAGGTATCAGCTTTATAATTTTACTTTTTCAATCTTTTAGTTCTTTATAAATGCAGCAGTGTTGATATGACGGTCTTACTGAAGAGACGGCTTGAAGAAAATGTCATTAACTCTGTGGAGGGCTTCGCTTTCAGCAGTAATAGAAATCCCACTCTGGGTCGGGAAATCAGGACCGAGTCAGGATTTAAGTCTGAGGGATTTCCATCACTGTTTCACGCAGAACACCAGAATTTCTTTGGAATGGATGATCGTCTCGGTCCGGTGGCCATCAGCTTCAGACGAGAGGAGAAAGAAGGGTCCAGTGGAGCTCAGTACAATTACAGAATCATCTTTCGGACCACAGAGGTAACCTTGCTCACCATTCCTCCTCAAAGCTCACCTAACGCGCTTGGAAATGATTTGACGAGATGTGTTCATGATGACTCCTCTCCTCAGATGAAGACGCTGCGAGGATCTATTTTGGAGGAGTCGGTGCCCTCTGCCGCTCGTCACACGACCCCCAGAGGCTTATCTCCAAAGAGGCTGCTGGAGTTCATCATGCCTGAACTCAACCTGCAGTGCCTTCGCTTGGCCTCAAACTCGCCCAAGGTCCGCGACACCTTGCTGAAGCTGGACGAACAGGGGGTGAGTGATTCAGCGTCAGCGATGGCTGACACATGCAGCAGTCAAACGCTGCACATCTGAAGTTGTTTCAAAGCCCAGGTGTTAAAAGGTTTGGTGAGAACACCTGACATTAGAAAGCCTGTACCTGTTGTAGCGTTCACAGCTGAGTTTAGATGTGGAAACATGAACGCACAACCACAACCAAGACATTTTGACATAAGATTACTGTAGTTTTTTTTTAAGTCAAACAGGCTGCAGTGAGAGAAGGTATAAGTGCTTTTTTTTGTTGGTTTTTGTCTGCCTCTGTGCCTCTTTTTGAAATCCCAAACCCTGTATTATTACTTACAGACAAAACTCATTTTAAATATCTTAAATTTCACTTCTCAGACTAAGAGGTTGTTACTTTTTTAGTAGATTTGGGACTAAAGGCAAAAATGTTGTCATGAAGTTGTAAATTTGTCTGAAAAAACACACAAAAATGCTAAGTTTCAACAGATAAATTGAAAAGAAGCAAAAACAAGCAGAAAGCTTGATAAATGAAGACCAAAAATGTCATCAATCAGATTCTAACAGTTTTTACAGATTTTTTTACTTCACAGTGGCTTAAAAATCTCTAATTTTATTACATTGTAGATGTTTCCAAATAGCTTAAGGAAACTTTTATTGTCTTTCCTCAAAAATAAACACAATTTTCTGATTTCTTAATTAAATGTCTTTTACATGTTTTGGTTAAAATACCACAGAGAAATAGCAAAAAGTTCTTATTTTTAAGCACATCTTTTCTGATTTTAGGAGGTGGAATTGTCATCTCAACATCACTTAACCCCTTCTTATGAAACTTGTGCCTCTTAAAATCGTTGTTAGAGCTTTGTAACACCAGCTGCAAAAATACAGCAATTGAAAGAAGATTTGAAATTGATTATTGATACGGATGGCGAAGCAGGGTAATTTGACTCTGATGCGAGAGTCTGTGATGTCACTGTACTCTGAGAGTCTGAATAGTTCAGTGAATGACACATTTTCAGAGGAGGTTGACCCTATTGAAGTGATAAGGTTATGTCACCTGAAGCTTTTGAGTCGTCACTTCAGACACCCAAATTTATGCTTTTAAGCCTCAACACATTAAAAAGTTTAAATGTGTCTCCTTTCATGCAATCACTGTACTTGAGACCACTTCCACCTTTTTTGTAACACGAGTTTAAAAGAGTGTACCTAAATAAACCTATATATATATATATATATATATATATATATATATATAAGTGGTCTAAATGAAAAACAAGACTAAATCCCAAAAGTTCATTAAATTGTATGCTTTTCTGTCTTCCAATGTAGCTGAATTTCCAGAGAAAGGTTGGTGTGATGTACTGCCGAGCCGGGCAGAGCTCAGAAGAGGACATGTACAACAACGAGAGCTCTGGACCAGCGTTCGAGGAGTTTCTGGATTTGCTCGGGGAGCGGGTCCGACTGAAGGGCTGGGAAAAGTACCGAGCTCAGCTGGATAACAAGAGTGAGCTGAAAACATGCACATCACCCCGATCTGTTAGCTGCATTTCACTTTGTCGCGGCGCAGTTATCAGAAGGGCATCGGTGTCCCACTTAAAGCTGGAGATAAGTCCCATCTAGCCAAATGTAATCTGAGTAATGCCTGCAAAATAGCATAGTCACTGCTGATTATCTCATCGCTGTTTTCCCTTCAGTGGGACAGATTTCAGCCCGGCTGTGACGGCATGTGTTTGGTCTTCAGTTCAGGGACGATGACTGACTCCTCTACCTGTCTGTGTCCTCATGTGGTGTGTGTTTGTGTTTATTGTGGATTTGCAGCCGACTCCACCGGGACACATTCCCTCTACACGCGCTACCAGGACTATGAGATTATGTTTCACGTGTCCACGATGCTCCCCTACACAGCCAACAACACCCAGCAGGTAAAATGAACCCAAATCAAACAGACATATGCTTTTCTTACATCGCAGAAGCATTTCTTTTGTGGTATATCCATGTCTTGATTTTCACACTCTCTATTGTTTGTCCTCTTCTTGAAAGCGCTGTTTCTGGACACCCCTTCTGTTACTAAACCATTTCTGTTTATGCTTTAGTAAAAGCTTTAGAAAAAAAAGCCTCTGTGCTCCAATACAAGCGTGACACAAAAATCCTGCCCCCCAGTGTTCACTCCCACCAGAAAAGGTTTTCACTGTTGCCTCACAGGCAGACTTCCTGTTCAGCCGGCTGTCAAGTCTGTGGTTTAAGCCTGCTTGGTGTCAAATAACTGGAATTTAAATATATGTATATATTTAAGTTTTGGGACAGTTTTTCACTTATTAATGTAATGTTTGTCCCCTAAAGTTGCCTAACAGGATTGGCCACTTTATGAGGAAATACAAGTTTGCATTAGTAATTTAAAGATAAAAGAAGCTCAAGGATATTTCTTCATTGTTTTTGTTTGAAAGAAGTGTTAATAGTCAAGTCATAAAAAGTCTCCTAATTAAATGTTGGGAACTTTTTGACAACTAGATTCTGAATATATGTCAATTGAAAACAATAATTGACTGTAATTTATGCTATATTTTTTTGTATTTGTGATAACATACTGATATTTGTGTCTGAATTGTGCTGAATAATATATTGCAGTATTAACATTAAAAACATTAATTAAAACTGAGTTTATGCTTAGTATTAAAATGGCCCAATGTAAATAGTTTGATTTTGAAATCTTAATGGTTGACATATGATATAATGTTAAAAAAATCTCTTTTTTTGTTTGAGGTGTTTATCATATTTTGAAAACAAAAATACTTTCAACTTGGTCTTTAACACTTTTTAAGTAATTTTTTAAATCATTTGCTAAGTTTATGTATTTTCTGATTTATTTGTTTTAAGTTTTTGGTTTGTATAAACCTTTTTTTTTATTATGGGTGTGGTATAGCCAACATTACAGGGCTCATGGGATTTAAAGGTTGGCGGTCTGGTCAGATGCGACTCTTTATGATATTCAGTTCTCTCTAAAGAGCTTGCTGAGTTAATGTGCCTCTGTCTGGTCTCATCAGCTGCTGAGGAAGCGACACATCGGCAACGACATTGTGACGATCGTGTTCCAGGAGCCAGGCGCCCTGCCCTTCACCCCAAAGTCCATCCGCTCCCATTTCCAGCATGTCTTCATCATCGTTCAGGTTCACGAGCCCTGCACTGACAACACCTATTACAGGTCTGACTCCACTCTTTCTGTTGCAACGATGCATGGGAATTTAGTGGTGACAGGACATGAGCTTTAGGGAAAAGAAACAGAGATAGTTCACACTTTTATCACCGTATAATACATGATATCCATGTGTTGTAAATTGGTGTGAAGATGGGTGTTACGATCGATGCTACATCCCCATCACTGTAGGTGTGTGACAGCTCAGGAGCAAACACTAATCTGTTGCACTCCAGCGGCACACAGCAGCCTCCTGCGCCGAAAACAAGACTTAGACGAAGCTTTTCTGCTGCAGCACTCTCTTACACTGCCTTTCCTCTCTTCCTCTCTCCCTGCCAGAGTGGCTGTGACACGCTCTAAAGACATCCCATTATTTGGCCCCCTGTTCCCCAAGGGTGCACGATTCCCTCGCTCCCCCGCCTTCAGAGACTTTCTCCTGGCAAAGGCAGTGAATGCCGAAAACGCTGCAGAGAAGTCGGAGAAGTTTCGCTCCATGGCCACCCGCACGCGGCAGGAATACTTGAAGGACCTGGCAGAGAATTATGTGACCACCACACCTATCGACTCCTCCACCAAGTTCCCCCTGCTCTCTCTGGGCGGAAAGCGTAAGGACAAGCTGAAAGGGGCTAAAGGAGCTGAACTGCACAGTGCCGGGGCGCTGGTGTGGGCGGTGATGGTCAACAGCAGAGGTGAATGGGAGGCAGAAGAGCAGAAGCTTCCCTGCCTGCTCGGGGTGTCGGCGGAGTCGGTGGTGCTCATTGAGAGGTGCACACGCAGGGTGGTGTTTAACTGCTCCTGTCGTGATGTCATTGGCTGGAAGGCGGTGACAGAGATTAAGGAGGGGGGGCCATGTCTGGATATCTTCTACGAGCGAGGAGAGTCTGTGTCAATCTGTGTGCTGGAGAATCAGTCAGAGGACATAAAAGAGGTGGTGCAAAGGCTTGAGGTGGGTCATTGTAGCCTTAGGTGAAACTTTCCACTGGGTGGCTTATTATCTCTCTGGGTCATTCATCCTGGCTGGTTTCTCTACAGCTGGTCACAAGGGGCTGTGAGGCACTGGAGGTCACCCCCCTGCGGGACGGAGTGGGGCAGCCAGGCTTTCTGATGAATGAGGAGGGCTTCGTGACGGATCTGCAGAGGTTCTGCTACGCCGAGAGCGGAGGTCTGCAGCTCTGGGCTCGCGTGGTGCGGCTGTGTGGACACTCACTAGTTCACCTGAGTCCTGATGAGAGGACCAAGCTGCTACGCACTGCACACAAGATCCACATCACCGTTATCCCGCCAGACGAGAACGGCAAACCTCGCAGGTGAGCGGGGCTGTGGTTCAGGGAAGGGATCGGGACAATCTGTGTCTTTTGTTTTTTTTTTTTTTAAATTGCGATCTTGTGTACATTTGAAATGTCATCTTCACCCATTTTACTATTTTATCAAGGATGGACCCAGCCAAGACCTGACATGTCAAAGCACCCCAGGAGGCATTTTGTATCAACAAACAGAAGTAAAGGTGGAGGAGAAAAACACAATTCTAAATTATAATCTCAAAATACAATTGCTGCGTAACAGAATGTAGTTTCTAAGAGTTTCTCATGCAGACACGTAGTTCCTGTAACTTCAAATTAGCAGCTGATTTATCAAGATAGAGTCAGTGTAAAGGTTTACTTAGTCCTTGAAGTACGCAGATATGAAAATCCTCTTGTCAGCCGGATGGCTGTACCTGCATCAGCTACACAACAGTGTGAGATCGTACCTGCGCGACGCAGCATCTCCCATCAATGAAATAATTATGTCACCTAGAACTACACCATTTGAGATAAATACAGACCATACAAATTGTGCCACAGAACATGTAACCACTTAAAATGGCACAAAAAAACCTTTCCAATGCTTAGCTCCGAGGGTCCCCCTACAGGGGTGGAGGGTAAGTTGCTGTTATTGTACTGGTTGAGATTCCCCTCTGCCATGATGTGTCACGCTATAACAACCTGTTAAAGCTGTTTTAAGCTGAGTTTCCAACACTTTAGCGACAAAAGCAAAGCGACACCCCCACACATCACCATCTTCAGCAGACGGGTCGTCTTATTGTTCACTGTCTCTCTTCCTAGTCTGTGGTCAAAGATAGCTTTAATCAAATCCGGTTTTTTCTGTTTCCACCACTCCAGCTGTTGTGGTCCTCATATTTTACTCAACAGCTTCTTATATTTATTCTGGTATTGTTGGGCCAAACTCCTCAGCAGCTAACCTTTATGTGACCAGTCTGAAAATGTTCTTGTTCCTCACTGCGCCGTTATGGCCTGTTTGCACCTCTTCTCCCTCAGTCACCTCTTGGTTTGTTTAGTGATCATTGCTGCACACTTTTATTGCTTTATGAATACAAACTGGAGTCCTCACCAATCAACAGTATATTTGTTTCATGCACCTGTTTTTTTTTTTTTGTGTGTGTGTGAGACAAATTCTTTTCGATCAATAAATGAACAGTTCCACCGTACCATTTGAAGTAGTAATATAAAAAAGTGCCTAAAGTGAGACTGGAGCAGGGGCTTGTGGTTAACACATAAACAGCATAAAACAGAAGAACGGTCCAAGAGAGGAGGTGAGACAGCGGACAAGGAAAAGTGGTTTTAGTGGGACAAGTCCATTCAGAGCTGTTCAAGAGCCACTCAAGGGTCACAGCGCTTTCTGCTGTTAATGACAGCCTGCAGTCAGCTGGCTAACAACCCATAAATCCCTCTAATGATGTTTAATCACAGTGACTCTGGCTTCCCCGCTGTAACCAGCACCTTTCCGCTCAACTGCAGTTTCTGTGGATAAACATCTGTGGGTATAAAATTAGGCAATATTAAACTAGACATTCCTGCAGCTCTCAGGTACAAACAACATTTGTAGGAGAAGTATTCTCAGAAAACCTCTCAGTTAGATTTATATTTCATCCCTAAAATGCTTTCTCTGTGACAACAAACCCAGACTGTGAGAAATGTGTCATCATTCCTGGCAGAAAGTGCAATATTGAAAGGTTTTATTGTTGCTTTCAGCTTCCTTCTGATTAATTGATGAGTCATACTGGAATAATTTGCGGTGGTTTTATTCTTACAAAGTGTGTTGTTGTGTTATGTTTCTCAGAAGCTTCTCTGAACTGTACCAGAAAGCCATCAAGGATGCCGAGTGCAAGCCTGGCGAGAACCAGTCAGGAGAGGCCTGGGTGCTGGATGAGAGAGAAGACGAGGAGGCAGAAGAGAAGCAGGCGAAAGAAGACGAGCTGAAGGCGGGTGGTGTCGCCGAGGTGGAAGCGATGGAGGTGAATGTAGAACCGGACGGGGGTGAAGAGCAGCTGTGTGATAAAGGCCACGGTGATGGAAGTCAAGGCCTGCTCCTCCCGCCCCCCAGTTTACCTTTGTTAAGGGCCACTTCTCTGCAGGACCAACCAGTCGACCAGAACCAGGAGGGAACCACTTCCCAACTCACCCGCAGCCTCTCTTTGGAGAAGCAGCTGTGCAACACGGATACGTGTGATGGGTACATGTTAAAAATATCAATACTATTGTTCTTACAACCTTACATAAGTGTGATGAATATGTCATAGAAATGTACCAACTCAGAAACTAAACCCCCATCGCTTAGTGTGGAGACACCTACATAGGTTTGAAAATGAAAATGATGATATGACATAATGTATCAACAAAAACAAAAATATTGCATTATACTGGATCTCCTGTAAAGGTAGGGTATGCAGGTCTACTCACTTCCTAACGCAGAACACTAGACACAGCTTTTAAAGTTTTAAAGTCCAGGATCTGTTACACTATAAAGAAATATATTGTGTCCCTCCAATCCATGAGTCAAAAGCAAAGCGACCCCCTCACACATCACCATCTTCGGCAGACAGGTGGTCTTATTGTTCACCGTCTCTCTTCCTAGTCTGCGGTTGAGGATAGATACTGTTACAACTTTACATCAGAAGTTTACATTGTGTTTGTGTAAAATCTGATTAAGGAGCTGGCAGGTTGACCACAGGAACTTTAGCACACCAATATTCAGAAACTTTACATGAAACATATAAATGCAGATAACCTGTAATGGATTTATAACGGTCTGCGCCGTGGTCCCGCTCTCTTCCTGTCGAGTGTGAAGGTCTCCGTCTGACAGACAGTCAAAGCCGCGTCTGTAATTTCCTGTTCAGTTACTCGAATCAGACTTATCAGCTCAAACAAGAAACTTTGCATAAAGTACACACTCAGTCAGACAGTATTGATTTCTGCTGCTCACCAAAATTGAATTTCTCTGATTTTAATCATCACAAAGAGCAGAACCGATCAATTTGACCAAACTAATGCACTTCATGTTTTTGATCATTTTGGGGGTTCGGTAAAGCTTAAATCTAATCCATGCAGAGATTATTTGTCAAAGATTAAGTTTGGTTCAGTTTCTGTTTTCACATTTGGATTAAATCAAGATTTGTTGTGTGGTTTTTCCCTCTCTCCACGTGGTGGACAGGCACATGTATGACAACGTAGGGATGAAGGTGGAGCACCACATCTACGAGAACGTCGGGGAGCTGAGGGACGCCACGCCTGATCTGATCCTGGCTGTCAAACCCAAGGTTCCCCTGGAAGACGAGCAGGTGACAAACCAAGACAAGAGGACATCCAACTGGCTTTGTCGCTTTTTTTGGGCAGTATTATCCTTTTATCATAACCTCTGTCTTGTCTTTAGTTTTTGGGTGCTGAGTTTGGTGATGACAGAGCTTCAGCGAGTGACTCCTCCCTCTCGTCTTCCCGGTTGTCATGTTTGGACCGAGCTGAAAGAAATTCACGAGCCCTAAGTCTCCATAACTCAATCTCCAAGAGTAAGTCATGCCTCAATTCAGATAAATCCTTGAAAATAGTGGATACATTCATATAAATGCATCAGTGTATGAAAATCGAATGTAAATTATTTTTTTCTTCAAGAAAGGAGTCTTAGAAGCGAGAGCATTTAAAAGTGAAAAGTAGGAAATCTATTAGGATGTCACAGAAATAATATGACCTTGATCAAGGCCTGAAAACAAAGCCACATTACGAGACCTAACAGCTGACACAATTGCTCAAATGATGCCAGAATGAAACGATTACGCATGTTTCCAAATCACAAATTTCTTTTTCCAGATTTTTCCTGCCATAAATCCCTCTCTTTATTATCCTCCCTCGAGTCCCCACTGCTTCCCCTTTGTTCCCCCTCTTTCATACACGCTGCCCCCTATTCCACTAATCTAATATCACCCCTGCTCTGCTGCCACCCCCTGCCAGGACCAGGATAAAAGGGGGACAGATGGGGAGTGGGTGGGGTGGAGTTTTAGACAGCCCCAAATCAAGGAACCCCTCTTCCACCATCTGCTCTGCCCACACTGAGTTTATGAGACTCATCATTTGACCACCACAAGTGCACACTTGGTCATCTTCTCATCGGATTCCTCTGATTTTTGTGTGGGCAGTTTCTAACGGCACTGATTGTTTTCCATTGTGTTCTGTTAGGGGGTCTGAAGGACTTTGAAAAGCTCCGGCAACTGTTTAAATCCAACTGTGAGATACAAAGCCTTTGTAGATTTAAAAACAAAACAACAGTTTGCTTTTTGAAACAATTTTAGACCTTATTAAAAACAATTTTATAATGTTTATTTTCAACTTGGGTCAATCCATCCACAAAAATATTAAATGACATTAAGGTTACCGCTTGTATTTTGAGTTTTATTTTCTGTGTTTTGGTTTTTATTCTGTCATTACTTTAATCTAGACTGGTGGCATGCTTAGTTCAAAAAGAAAAAGAGGCAGCAACCCCAAACCAGGACACACACGTTAGCCATGAATGTAATCAGCGTCAACACAACAGCACCTCCTAGTGGGAGATGATTGTTACTGCAGGGCCAATTTACAATGGCTGCAGTCCCATCTATCTCTCACATTCCTGCCAACACTGCAAGGCACAGTATGTGGCACATGGCTCAGTTATGAATCGTTTCCTCTTTCTCTTAGTTCTGTCGGAGACCACAGACTCAACCGATGAGGAGTGGCAGTCCATTGCTGACCTGGCAACAGCCTGCCGCAGCATCCTGGAGGCCTTGTCACGAGAGGGTAAGGAACATGCACATACATTCGATTTCATTTTATGATACAAAATGATAAGCATGAATAGAGAAATTTGTGGATTTTTTTAAATTGACAATATAGTTTATCTTTTTTTTTAATTTTTACTCTAATCGTTTTCCTTTAGTGGAGGAGATGGACGCCACCCATCAAACACCCGGTTTTAATCCTGAGTTTTTACTTTTTATAAAAGCCTGGTAAAAATCATCTGACTGTAGTGGGTCTTAGGCTTATAGAGCCTCAGAAGAAGGAAAACATGTAACTTTTTTCAATATCTATAATCTTTATTTTAACAAAAAAGAAGCCAAGAAGAAAAGCACTCGGACGTTGGGGCAAATGGCACTGTCACTAGCTTAGCTCATGTTTAAACTCCATGGTAAACTTCTGCATGACAAAAGACAGTCATCTGACCAGTTAAACCTCACTGTACTGTTGTCTGCACCTGTGGTTTAACCTGCAGTTGAGATCTAGACTAAATGCAGTTGTAATGTTCTTAAAAAAATGTCAAAACAACCACTAGAATTTTTTTTTGCATGTTTGCTTAAACCTCATAAGTTTAATCAAACAATTATTTATTATTTACAAGTATACATGTATCTTACCCTCACATCAATTTAGTTAATATATACCCTCATTTAGTCCTATTCAGGGCCCTACCTCCACCTCTAAATTAAAGATTTGTACCGCATGAAGATTGACATATTCAGGTGGCTCAGACACCCACGCGTTCAAACACACACAAGAATGATCATGTTAACTATAACACCTGACTGGATTTGATTTGACTTGCTGGGGGAAGACTGTCACTGTCGGATTGTCTTCTGTTAACTTCAGCAGGAGCAGTGACATCTTCTGGCTGATCGTTTCCAGGTCTAGCACAGTTTCTGGTTTGGTGATGAAGCACTTTAGGAGCAAAAACTGTCAAACAAAACTAGTTCTGCTGGATTCGCGCTCGGGGAACCTGCTGCTGTTAAATCAGCCCATCGATTGTGATGTCTTTGCGTGTATTTTTGTGTTTTAAAAAAAAAAGTAGGCCGTTTTTGGGAATGCTCTAATCTTCAGCAATAATTTTACACCAGTCAGTTGAGCTGCACCTGCTCCAGTCCGCCGGCTCTGGCTGAAAATGGGTGATGCAAGAAAGACTCAGTGCTGTGAAACTGGACTCGCCAAATTTCCAGACCTCAGCCCGGATGAAATGCTTTTCAGACAAAAATGCCCAAAAAATGGGTGAAAAACTGAAGCAATGCTGTAAAAAATGAACAAGCCAAAATTCCCCCACATTGATGTCAGAAACTAATGAACTCATGCAGGAATTGGTTACTTCATGTTGTTGCTGCTGTAAGTGGATCTACAAGCTGTTGAATCATGGGGATACTTCGTACTGGCCACATGATTTTTTTTAACTTCACTTCTGTGAAATACATGCAGGAATGATGAAAAACTGTATATGTTGCACAACTGAGGTTGTCTTTATCTAATAGTGGGACACACTATGATCAAATGATTATCATGTCTTTACACACACATAAACAGGATGAACAGAGGGGATATTAACATTTGTATTAATTATGCAAACCAAAGTTAACTTTTGAGGCCTGGATATGAAATACTGAGTAAAATTATAAGGAGCTTTTTTGCAGCAATTTTAGTGGGACTCTTACTTATTTTAACCTGAAAATGTCCCAGCCCTCTAAACCAGAATCTGACAAATGAAGGCGCGACTGTCCTGCATTAAACTCGCCCAGTACCTTTACGATAAAATGGAAAAATGACTGTAAGCCAGCTGCAGTGTGGGTATCTAGTTTCACTAATGCAGAATGGGAGCTAATCTTTAAAAAAAAAAAAAAAAAACCTTCAGAAGAAGAAATTGTTATAGCTTGGATTTGAAACAAGCTGTGCAGGTGTCTCCATTTTTTGTGGACATCTAGTGTCTGTGAAATAGGACATTTTTGCACAAAGGATCTAAACTCTACACATTAAAATCTGCTTCATGTTCTCTGTGTAGAAGCTCCCTGTCCTTTTGTTTTGATGAAAATGTATAATTGTTTTTAAGCAATCATGTTGTTGGATAATGTTCCTTACAGACCGCAAAGCTGGAGACTCTTCTCAAGCAGGAGCTGACCAGACTGATGGCAAGCTGAGAGACTCAAAGGACAGGTGGGTCTGCAGTAAAATACCTGCAAAATGAAGCTTTCTTGTTCAGCAGCTTTGTAGTCAGCCTGTAATTTTTTTGTCGATTCCCTGAACTGTGCAAGACCTACTCTGATATTCATTCACATTTATTTGGACTTTATTGGCCACATCCATCTGTTTGAATCAAAGTGATTCTTTCTTTTGCCATAAAGAGAAGCATCCTACCGCTTTAGAGGCAAATCTGACTCACTGCCACGGCCATCTATCTGTACACCCCCAGCTCTGATCTCTTTTATTTTTCTTTTGTACTCTCTCTACCTCTTTAGTTGCCCTAGTTTCCTCGAACAAGATATGGATCCTTTTATTTTTATTTTTATCCTGTTGTAGAGGTATAAACTCCATATCTTCCATATTTTGGTTAACCTATTTAATTTCCTTTGTTCGTATACATCCATTTTTGCATTTCAGGTTTGCAACACAAAGCCAAGAAAATTTGGATGGCAGTAATCCAGGGCTTGTAATGGTGTGAAAAAAATGACTGAGATGTTATTTCAGACAACTGATGTCATTAGATGAGCAGCTTTCAAGAGGTGGACTTAACATGAGTTAGAAAAGTATTAAAATGTTGATAAACAATATTCTTTAAAAAAGGATAGGAAAGGATTTGCACATTCCTCCCTCTAAAATGCATAATGTCAATAACTGGTTCAGGGAATCTGAAATTATTTGTGTACATGAAGGGCAATCTGATCTATCTGTCTATATGTCTGGGCTCAGAAGTATTTTATAAAGAACCATCTCACAGTGGAACATAGATTGTGGCAAGTATCATCTGTGTTTTAGATCTTTTTTTGGAAGAAATAGATGACCAACGCTTCACACCAAAGACCATAGTGGGCCATCCAAAAAGTCCAAAAACCAGTGATGGTACAGGGTCAGACCAGAACCCTTTAGAAATCTGGTATGCAAAACTAACAAAAAAACAAAACAAAACAAAAAACAGTGCGTTGTTCCTTTAAACTTATCAGGACATTTGTCCTGTGGTCCACAGGCTGTCGTCATTATTTATGACTGGACTGAGATGAAATGCAGCCTGAGGCGACTGCGCTCACTCTTTACTGACTTTACTGATTAGATGCGTGTGTAAATTCACCTGCGAGGGTGACAGGCTTCATTAAAGGTAACCTAAACAAAGTCCAGCGCTCTGAGGCTGCCAGAGCGACAACATGAGAAAACATTTCTTGATTTAGTTGTTTGGAAGCTAAGCGGCCCCAGCACTTTAGTTTCTATTTATGCATTTGTGATCACAAGCCGGGCAGCTCCGCAACCGCTTTTGACGTATTGCCACTGCTTCTCTCCGCTGCAGCGACTCTCCAGGCCACCTAGAGGAGAAGGTGTCGCAGCTGGAGGCCATGCTGAAGAAGCTGCAGGATGACCTGCAAAAGGTGCTTTGACTTCCATGAATGTTATTCCCTGTGATAAAAATTTTATCGAGCTGCACTAG
This sequence comes from Zenarchopterus dispar, assembly GCA_028564865.1. Taxonomy (NCBI): domain Eukaryota; kingdom Metazoa; phylum Chordata; class Actinopteri; order Beloniformes; family Zenarchopteridae; genus Zenarchopterus; species Zenarchopterus dispar. The sequence continues at coordinate 7,524,825 of JAOWBL010000006.1, read as the reverse complement.
AGAGTCAGCAGGTAGAAATAAGTATTTACTTTGCTCAGCTTGTGTCTCTGGAGCAAGAAGATTTCTATTTGGCGATGCGGCTGTGTGTTTACAAATCTTGCCATTGGTGCAAACCACTTCAAGCCACTGCTGACTCACTAAAAAGATGTATTAAAGACAGAAACACTCGTAAATGCATTTATTTATTTATAATTTTCTGTACAGACACATTCTCAGATTGTTTTTTTTTTTTTAAAATACTCCAGTATGTTACATTTTTATATTTATTTATGAGACCTCCTTTAATGCTGTCATCGATACTTTTTTCTGCACATTTCCACCAGACATAAGTCTGCGTTGCAATGCTTATCTGTCCTGTTCATGCCTCAGATTACTGTATGTGATGGCTCAAGCTCTTCTTTTGTACATGGATCGCAGCTGCCTTACGAAACAATTCTCAACACAAAGTCCACTTGGATTTTTCTCTCATACCCGATTCCCGACCTTACGGAGTTGCTCGTTCAACTGCAGACAAGTGGACCTTATGTTGACAATCTTTTTTTTTCCCCCAATACTGTCTCTGTGTATGTCTATGTATGTACAAAGCATGATGTTTCTCTCAGTTCTCTGACACGTTTTCAACCGTGACGTCCTCGAGCAGGACTGCAGCTACAACTGTTTTCACCACTGATTAATGTGATGGATATTTTTACACTTAGCAAATCATATAAAACACGGTTGATTCACGGCAAATGAATCAGCTCTTTTGGCTGTTTAATCGCTTATTCATTTAAAACTCAATTTCCAAAAAAGTTTGGATTCTGTGCAAATGTAAATGCTAATAAAACGTGACGCAATGATTTACTGAAAGTAGTACAAAAAGTGCTATTTTCAGTCTCTGGCGTCGTTGTTTAGGAACTTTGGCCTCGTTTATGACTTTTCATTGAAAACGAAGAGAAAAGGCAGCTCTTGAACCATTTGAAATGACTTTCTTTTTCCACTTTTTCCAACAAAAGCTGGGAAGTTTCTGTAATTTGAAAAATGAATATGTGTCAACTACAGATCAAGTGCAGTTTTTACAGTGAAATATTTTTCTGTACAGAGTTTATGTTTAACTGCAGGGCGACAGGTCCTGTGGCCACAAAAGGACCCCAAACCATCACATCACCACCACCGTGCTTTACTCTTAGTCTTGATAGGCTCTTTGATTTATACCACATGTGGTGCTCTGCCATTATAGCCAAACATCCACATTTCTGTTTCATATGTGCACATTACATTGTTCCAGAAATCTTGCGATTTGCTCCTGTGCACCTTTTCAAACTTAAACTGTGCTGCTATTTCATTTTTATAGAAAAGAGACTTTCTCCTGGGAATCCTTCCAAATTAAAATGGAGTTTATAGTTTAAAAAAATCTTAACTATAAAACGTAATAATAAAACATAGAAAATTATATAAAATGCACCCATCCATTTACTTCTGCTCATCTGGGTTTGGGTCATGAGGGCATCAGCCTAAGCAGTGAGGTCCAGCTGCACAGCCACCTCCTCCAGCTCCTCTGCGAGGATACCAAGGCATTTTATAAAAATAAATGAACTTTTTTTATTTAAAAAAGAAATACATTTTATAAAAAAATATGAGAAGTAAATAATGCTTTTTTTTTTTTACTAATCTCTTTCTATTTCCTTTTAAATAAAGTCCAAACTTTCTTGGAAATAGTGTTCTATGATCCAACTAAATCTGATGATTTGCTGCTTTTTTTTTCTGTTTTATAGTAAAAAAATAATCAATCTAATGACCTCAGCCTGGACATAAGGAACTTGTGATTGTGTTTCCCATCAGCTTTGCTATTTTTCAATGAAAAGTAATTATGAGACTGTTGAATCACGTAAAATGGTTAGTTGCAGCCCCTCTACCCATTGTAAGCGATAAGGTGCTGAGCAGCAGCCCTTAAAGCACTGATCTTAATAAACGATATGCAACCGTAAAGAATCCTCAAATGTTTGGTTGTGTTCACCTGATAAATGACTAAAACAAAGCAAATCTATCCTCTATGATCCGTTCACTGACTCAGTGTTTCTGCAGAGTTTTGGATTGTGAGTTTGTTTTTTTTTTTCCTCACTGCTGTGTGACGTGCGTCTCTGCACTGATTGTGTTTGTGTTCTTTCACGCTCTCTGTTTACATGCACCCACAAGTTTCCCTAAAGCCAGCACTGTACCTGTCGCCCTCCTCGCGTGCCTGCCACAGCCATCTGAGCGACAGCTTTTTGTTTTGTTGTGTGCCGATGTCTTTCAGGAGAAAGAGGACAAGGCGGTGCTGCAGGCCGAGGTGCAGAGCCTCAGGCAGAACAACCAGCGGCTGCAGGAGGAGTCGCAGACCACAGTGGCCCGCCTCATCAAAGTCACCGAGCTGCTGTGCAACGTCAACAAGCCCTGTTAGCTTCACAGTTGCATGCACGCACCCTAAAACTCGCTTCTACGCTCAACACCCTTCTCTCGTCCATGTATAGCTGCAAAAGTAAAAACACACACCACACAGTGGCCACAGTCTCTGTCCTGAAGCGTGGACCTGCCTGCTGGTGAGAGGGTGTGAAAATCAAGTCCTAAAAGAAAAAACAAAAACAAAAAAAAAAAACAAAGACTTTATCAAGATCTCGTGATGACGTTCACAGACTGACCAGCACAAGCTGCTGAGTTGGTGCGCAGTGCCAGAGTGCTTCTCTTGGTGTGTGTGTAAGCGTGTAAGTGTGTAAGTGTGTGTCATCCTTGTCTGAAATACTTGACAAACTTGGCTTTGTAGCACTCAAGTGTAAGAAGTGAGAATTAAGAGTGAGAGACACGGTATTAGCATGTGTGGTAGTGTCTTCTCCAAAACGACCAAAAGCGTGTGTGTGTGTGTGTGTTTGTGTGTGTGATATAGAGTCACCATTAATATATGTGATCAATATTATCAGTATCTTCTCTGCCAGACGCGTAGTTGCAGCGTCTCCGTCTGGCTCTGCCTGTCACTGACGGTGAGGAAGGTCCGGATTTAAAGCAGCAGGAAAACAAACAGAGAAACGTGACGGTTTCAAAGCCTGCAGGCGGCCTTCTACTTCGAAACATGCAATGATGCTGACTGACTTGCCTCAGAGCGGTCCGTTATGTAACGACGTTGTTCTCTGCTCTCCTCACCTCTCTGTGATACTGTATTGAAAAATGTCTTCAGAGAGAGACAATAAAAATGAATAAATGGGACCTTAACTGGAAAAAAAAAAAGAAAAGGACTGCGTGTCCCTCCTAGAATAATATAAGGGTCGTACCTCTTGTGAAGAGAAACTGGCAGGAAAGAGCTGCTGCAGCTTCCTTCCCCGACTGTAGCTGTTCTCTTCTAACCTCACTGTTGTAGCAGCCATACTGTAAAGATCTGCTCCTGCTGGCCAAACCACAGCACGCCAGAAGGCAGCTTTTATTTTCAGCTGGCGAAATAGCTTTAGGTGTGCCAATAAACCACCTTGTTCTGATAGTGAAATAAGGATTGTTGTATTTTAAAAAATGTTTAGTGGATGGCAGAAATCTACGGTGACTGTTTTCGGGTGATTGTTTGCTCTGGCTTCAGTGTGGTAGAGGTAGATGAAATCTCGCCATTCCACTCTGGTGTGTTTGTGTGTGTTTCTGTGTCGTTCTTGCACTTTTTTGGTTTGTATGTTTTGTTTTTTTTTGTTTGTTTTTTTGTAAACTCAACACTGGACATGGCACATACTGTATTCCACTTAGCCAGCCCAGCTCGTGTCTCACTCAACATAAAGAGGTGAATCAGATGCCATCCCCTACCCCGCCCCCCGCTCCCCTCCTGACACGGCCTTACCTCACCTCTCCGCGTCCACCGCTGGCGGCGCCAGTGATGGGTCGCGCTCGAAGGAGGCGGACTGCTTTCTCCTCAGTGCCAACGAAAAGCCCGGCAGCTCTCCTGACTCTCCCGCTGAAATCAAACAGAACTGACCGCAAACTAACCACCACCAACAAACTCTGAACTCGTACGACCGGATGCCAAATGTCACTCAGACTCTGTTGTTTCTTGTATAAACCTCCTCTTGTAATTTTATTTTAGAGTCACTGTGAATACCTGGTACCAGCATATTAAGATACGGTATATTCAGATTAAATTATGACTTTAACTTTATCAGTATGTGAAGATACTGTATGTACAGCTCAACTGTTCCATGTTAGTGGACTGGGTTTGCCCTCGCTTGGCAGGACGATTATGCAGACAAGTGTTGCTCGCTCGACTCCTTGTTTCATCTCCTCCACCTGGTGAAGGCACCGTGATTTAGACAGGGAGACATTAGTGTGAGAGTTTTACTCTGTCTTGTATATTTATGTAGATTGTAGGAGGTTGGTTGAGCATGAGAATGTGCTGAGCAACTTCCAAGCTCTCCTCTGTATGTGTGTACGTAGAAAAAAAAACAAAAAAGACAACAGTAACTTATTAATCCTGCAAATGTGGACTTTCTTGTAGCTGTTCAAACTGGATGGAAGGTGTAAAAATCCATCTATCCTTCATCTATTCCCACTTCTTCCTATCCAGGGATCTGCTGGAGCCTATCCCAGCTCTCTCTGAGCGAAATGCGGGTGGACAACCTGGACACGGTGTGGCATATGGAAGAAAAGGCAAAATGGGCTCGGTTCTGAATTTAACTTTCTTTTGTAGACAACCAACAACTACAACATGACAGGAGAAAAATAAAATCTAGGCAAATGTCATATTCTCATCCTAGCATTGAGCTGTTTCAGCAACAGCTCTTACATTTTTAATAAGGTCTGAAAACACCATCAGGTATGCCTTAATAAGTGAATCTCATTCAGAAAGAATGGTCAAGCTGGTGTCACATGAAGGCTTACTCCTATGACTTTGTGCCTACCTGAAAATGTAATGTATGCCAACCCTGCATAGTGATTTCATTTCTTTGCCTTTGTTTGCACTTACAGAGGTTTTATTAGGATTATTGAAAAGTTCTGACAGATGAAAGATTTTCCAAGAGACGATCGCAACATCTGGTCTGTCATGGGGTGCCACGTGATCTGAAGATCAAATGATAATAGTAGATGTGTTTTGTTGATCTAAAGCGTCACTGAAGGCTCGCCGCTTGATGAGTGCCACCGATTGTCAAAAGAACCAACATACATATACATATATATGATTTTTAAAAGTCAATAAAAAAAGAGAACGTGTTTAATATTGACTAATGATTTGTGGAAGTCGAGTTTCCGTGGCGATGCTATCCATGCATGCTTCCCTTATTTAATATATTTAAACAATGATAAATAAATGAATGAAACTGAGGGTCAGAAGTGAAAGAATCTGTAATAATTTGGGAATTACAAGCTCCTTCAACTTGACCTCACTGGGAAGTTCAACAGTTCAAACCTGGTCACATGTAAAGTCTGTACAGATGTTTGACAAATATGCTCTAAGCAGATTATACTAAGACATTTGTTTGGCTGACGTTTGAATATGAAGGAGTGATTGTGGAGGATGTTTGTCATCCTTATGGGGTTTTTTTAAGCTGAGATATGATGTTTTTTGGGGAGGATTTAAAGTTTTATATTTACTCAATGGCAGAGTTTTTTCATATAAAGAGAAAAGGTTGTGTCTGAAATATTACATTATTTTAACTGACCAGCATTAACATCGCTTGGGACAAAATGTTCAGAAAAAGTAAATGGCTGATATGGAGGTAAACCTTTGAATTAGAGGCTGTGGTTGGATTTCTGTTCCCGCCAGCTGTTTATTTGCACTGTTATTCCAGGTGTAAATCTGCCCCACCACCAAAATGAATCCTGACGACTCTGGACGGATTTAAAAGTGCTGATCTCGTCAAAATCAAACTGCACTGCACTTTAAATTTGATTTATGTGTTCTTTGCATGACACACAAAAGAAATATTAATAATCGTTTCATTTTTTTGTGATCAAATGCACATATATCCCTTTGAAATACATTTTCTTTTGCATTTGAACTAAGTTTTTAATCAAGAAACATCAAGGATTTGAATTTAAAAAAAGCATTTTCACCATGAAGAAACAGAAGCTTTGAATTAATGCAGTGTCAGCAAAAACTTCTGATGATGGTGGATTATAAGGGTTCAAGTGCTTTGACTCTTGCCCCCCAAAGGGATTCAGAGTGTAATAAGTTTTGTGACCAATACACAAGACCAACCTAAAATTAACCCAGAATGCTGAAACTTAAACTTAGTAATCTTGTTGCTGAGACAAACTCTGCTCCCAGTGCCTCAAAACCCACAATCGAGTGACGTTATTCAGTGAGACACGGCTCAGATACTTTAACTTCCCAGGAGGAACTGGAAGCTGTTGAGTTTAATAGTGCTGGTGATTTGTCGGGACTACTCCAAAAATACACAGTCCTATCTCAGCGACTACACCCCAGACCAGGAGGCCAGGATCTGAGGCCACAGTTGTTACTCTTTTCTCTTTAAATACAATGAAATCAATGTCAGACGGATAAATGAAACAAATGAAATGAAAGAAATAGGTTTTGGCTACATGTTTTCGATTCATCACAGATACATTTTTATTAGAAGGTGATAAAAAAAAATCTCGTCACAAGTTTGTGACTTAAGCTACACAGCAAGCTAAACATAGACTATATCGCCAGATAAAACAGATATTAACTTATTTATCTTCACGTCATGAAGATTAAAAAAAGTCATCTAAAATTTAGGGGGAAAAAACGACTGAAGATGGGCAGGTTTTATGTTTACTGGGTCGGTTATTAAACATTTTCTGTGTTTTTCTGCAGCTTTGTGGTGAAACAGAACGAAGAACTAGTAATGCTAAAATGATGAAATAAGTAATAATAAATAAGCAAGCATGCAAGCACAAATGAGGGCCCTTTAGCATAAAAAAAAAACCAAGTCTTTGCCTCTAGTGAGGCCGCAGGTTCTGGAAACATTGCAGAACTTAACACTATCAGGTACCAGGAAGACTCCAGTGAATTTGCTGGATGTGTTTTGGATGTTCACTCAGTGGTGCAGAGCTGCCACATGTTAACAGGGGAAAAAAAAATTATTTGTGTTCAGCGTGTGCCAGAAAGGCATGTGATGTTTTTGGTCTGAATGTGATACTGCAGTGACTCAAAGAGTGTGCAGGGATCTCTTCGTCAGGATTTGGGAGATGATTTGTAAACAATGAAGTAGTGCAAAAAACTCCCATCAGATGGAAAATGTGTTTTTTTTTCAACAGAAATCAATTCACTTACCTGTTTATTTTTTAAAACAGTGTTAAGGTAAGTCAAGACTATTAAATCAGCACAGAGGAACTTTTGCAGTGTTTTTACTCCGAGGGGGAGGAGCTTGGGTTCCTTTTACGACACTGTCAAAGACTTAATTTTGATTGGTGTCTTGTTTGGTCCCTGTCTCATTTTGTCTTCCCTCGTATTAACTATTCTGTTAGTTTAGCTATTTAACTTTGAAATAGTCAGATTAATGGTAAGTGCACTTCTGCCTTTTGTCCAAGGAGAGATGGGATAACCTCCGGCAGATCCTTGAGACCCTGAGTAGAAAGAAATGGAGATAGATAAGGAATAGATGGATGAACTTTTCACTGTTTAAACTTAAAGTCAAAACACCTCCTCATCTACTTGCCTCTGGTACAGACGCTTGCATTGCACATACGACCAAAATATACCAAATACCCAACTATTCATGTTGGATATTGAGCAGATGTTTAAGTTCCTGTGGATTTTTGTAGTCACTGTGTCTAAGCGTCTTAAAATGGGAAATGAGTGTGCACCAAATTCTATGCCAATCTGTGCAATAGTCGTACCAGACTTGAGAAAATAAGGCTTCAGCAAGGTCATTTGAATGTGTTTACATTTAGGTTCAATACCTCAACATGTCGGGTTTAGTCTCAGGCTGATCAGCTGACAGTCGGCCTGGCTTAAAAGAAGTCCTGCGGTCTTAGATCTTCAAAAATCGGCTGTGTGACAGTTGATCATCAGCTTATTGTCAGTTTCTGCTACTTGATATCACTGTAATGTCCATGACAGTGTTGCAGCAGTCCCTGACCCAAAAATATCTCAGGTTGAAACTGAGTATCAGGATGTAAGAACAAAACCAGCCCCTAGTAACAAAAACACAAGGAGAGATTCAAAAGTGAGATAACAGAGTTTCAAAGCATCTTGAAATCCTGACTGGATGCGCAGTCCCTTCTCCCTGAATTAAAACAGCATGAGGGAAGACAAATTCGTTTTCCGAAGCCTATTCCATGACCATAATACTGCACGACAACATCATACAAACATTTCCCAGGACTTTGTCCTCTGGAAGGCTTTCCTAAACACCAGCCACAGAAAAACACTTATCTTCCTGGCCCTGACACCAGGAGAACAGATGATGACAACAATGTGCTGGTCTATGTCTTTATTTGGGGCTGGAGTGCACGAGTCGTCACTAGGGGCTGCATGTCACACATGGCTCAAAGGCTTAACGCCAGTTTGACTCATCTGTGTTCTGTAAATACAGAGGTTGTGTGTCAGTGTGTGAGTGTGTGTTTAGACTCCAGGGGTCACGAGGTCATGTATTGAGTTTTAAATGGCCCCGGCTACTGTTGCCCCACATACAAGAAACAAATGAGGACTAATGTGAGTCTGTCCACGGCGTAACTGCTGCGTTGCTGCCACAAATAAAACTTTGGATCCATGAGTCAGATCTCATAGGTTCAGCACACATCTACAGATGCAAACAACACATAAACAGTTTATCTCGACGCTCTTCCAGTGTTTAGAAATTTATCCAAAGGTTTATTTAGCTAGGCTAACGTGGGCTAGCTCGGCTAACACTTAGCTGAGGATTTCCATTTTCGGAAACAACATCTAATGGCTTGTTTTGACGCACTTCCAATGTAAGAAATGTATGCTTGACATATCTTTAAACGAGATATTCAAATGTATCAATAAAAAAATCTATCAATAGGTCAAAACTCATTTTGGGATTGTATTGTAGTCCAAAACCTTAACCCTTTAATGCCAGATGTGTTATAGTAGATACATGAATGTCTGTAATCTCTGTACACTCCCATAACAAAACAACTAAAAGAAAATAAAAAAGAAAATAATTAAATTACTCAATGTATTCATAATGGTACAAAAATATATAAATATATCTAAAGACAAAATTGGGACTATTTTTTCATTTCAATATAGAGTTAACACTTTTTCTGTGTATTATTTTATATGTCAAGAATTAAAGGGTTTGGGCAAAAAAAGGAAAAAAAGATGCATTAAGTGAGTTTCTTTGAACAAAAGCCATTCGGTAAAGCATGCCTTCTGTTAATGAGTGATGCATCTCGATACAAGTCAGCGATGACTTATCAGTGACATCATGCCATAAACTGTGGAGTTAAACATCACAAATGAGTTAAACATCACAAATGAGTTAAACATCACAAAT
>JAOWBL010000006.1:7482083-7515297 GCA_028564865.1 Zenarchopterus dispar | reverse complement strand
CACTGAAGGGTCCCTTTATGAGGCTTCTTTACTGCTTTTTTGCCCAATTTTACTGCAGCACAAATGTATCTTCTCAGAATTCTTAATTGTTTGAGGAGGATGTGAACCAGGCAACTTCTGTTGAACAGTACACACATTTTTACTCTGAAAGGGGTTGTGTATCTTTATGTGCCTTCTGGGGAAGCGGATTACTCCCAGACAGGACAGCAACAGTGTTTCTTAATCTACTCCTGGTTTCTGGAAGGTCTCCATTTGACAAGTGCTCTTTGATTCAAAACACAGAAGGATTTGCTCACTTTTTTTTTTTTTTTTGAAATTTCGCATTAACAGGTGAGGATGACAAAGTAAGTTTCAGATCTCTGGCAACAAAGTAGAATAAAAATTACTTTCATGAGCTCAAGTGAAAAACATGAGTGAATGTTGCTTGTTTTGACTATGGTGGTGGAAGGATGCCACCTCACTCTGTTGATGGACTGTCAACAGGTTTGCGTTAATAAAACAACACTCTATATTTGGCAAGTTGTGAGGATGGACATTCACTGTGAGGGGGAGCTCTGAAGAGTGGAGAAGCTTCAAAATCTCCTCCTGCTGCGAGCAGCCTGCAGGGGGGGGACACAAAGACAGCAACCCCTGCCCGATAAAACCCAGTCAAAGAGCACCTGTCGGTCCACAAGCAAAACATTATGAACAGAAAAATTCTGTTGTTTAACCCCGTTGTCCCATCCTCCTCTTTTATCAGCGGGCTGCTGGAGGCGGTCTGATCGGATGCATCGCGATATAGTGCTGAAATGGAAACTGTAGTTGTAAGACAGCTGAGAGGATTATCCGGGTGTCCCATTTACAGTACAAAAGCCTTCAACATCAAAATTAAAAAAAAGATTAAAACTAAAAAAAAAAAATCCTCCACTTTCACTGACTCCCTGTGATCTTGATGGACACTTGTGGTCCTTAAACTGGACCAGAATGAGCAAGTGTCTTTCCCACACTGTGAACACACACACACGCACACACACACACACACACACACACACACACACACACCTAATCACCTAACATAAAATAAAATATCTCGTATAAAATATCTGCATTACTGTCTAAACTCAGATCTTTGTTACGCTGAGGTTTCATCCACCAAAAATAACCCTTTTTTGTAGTAACAGTTTAATCACATGTCCTAAAGAATCAATAATTCATCTGAAGTGTATTTTTAGTCGGAGAGATTGCTTTTTAAGTACAGCCCCACTTGTCGGATAAATAAAGTTTAACGTTATTATTGCTACAATGGTTTTTTTTTTTTCTGACTCACACCCTTCAGTGTAGAAAAATGGTTAAAATACCAAGATCTTCTCATTTGTGGGACTCTTGCTTTGACTTTCTGTGGATTCATAAATTGAAGAATTATCAGAAAAACTTCCTGTACAAATGAATGGTAGAAATTCCTTGAAACAAGAGTCCAATTGGCTTTGGCAGAAAAGCTCATCTGAAGGGACGCTGAAAATTAAAATGAAAAGGTTTTTCTTTAATCTGCCCTAAAATTTCTCTAGGAATTGCTTTCTCTAGTTGTATTAGGAACTTTTAACATTTTTTTCCCCATTTTCCTCTCAAGGAGGTGGCCACAACCTTACTGCAATTTGAGTAGATAATAATTAAACCTTCACATATACCAAACAATCCAGATCATTCAACCTAATGCTTTTTTCTTTGTATCAGCTGTCGAGCGTTTTCCTTTCTTGTGGAAGATGATAGAAATAAAGACATCCCAAATTTGAGCAGATTTATGGGTTTGAAAAGGTTTATTAGCTATGATCCTGACTATCATTTTCCTTTTAGGGTCAGATGTTCTTGGTCTGCAAGTCTCTGGGTCATCTGAAATGTTTCACTGGGATTTTTATCCCACACGAGCGCTCAAAAAGTCCACAGCTGAAAAAGTATGAAAGCCATCCGGCTAATATTTGTTTTCCTACTTTACAACAAGCATTTTGTAGATATCTTCATTGCTTCAATGTCACATTTGTCAGGCAGAAACTCTGTAAATGTGCCTGCAGAATGAAAAACAAATGTCTCTCTGTTTGTCATCTGCTGGGGAAGTTAAACATTTACCTCGGTTTACATATTCTCATTTATACATGTCAGATCACGCTAACTGAACTCCACACAGACCTATAAAAGTGTTATTGAAGCATGAGTTTGCATCATGGAAATGCAACTTTTCCAGTCTTGTGAGTACTCATTTATCTCCACTGGCAAAATGATACATCTACACTTTATAAAAGTTGTCTTTTGTAACTGTGTAAGTCTGGTTCACTAATGTAACAGTATTGTTACATGTATTACTTCTCTCCGAGTAAGATTTGGGATATTGCTAACAAAACAACTGATCAATATTTTCCATGAAGTTTTCCACCATAAATGCTAAAAGTCTCCTCTCATGCTTGTTTTAGTTCCCTGCAAAAGACAAATGTTTGAAATGCAGATGTTGGATGAACCTCAGATGTAATCCTTGGAGACACTGAATTTAAACGTTTACAAAAACGTTAGTTTGCTCAACTTTACAAGCAGTTTTACATGCAAAGCGCATTCATCAATACACAGTTTGCAATCAAGAGAAGCACTATATTTAGTCTGTCAGCCACCTAAGAGTCAAACCAAGAGACAAGATCAGGAGGAACAGGTTCATGTCAATGTAGATGCTTAACAAAGTGAGCCCCGCGTGGGAATTACACTCATAATTACCACGGCAGTTATATTTATTATGCACCTATTCCAGTCTTCCACTTAATGAGAGGAAATTACCCAAATGAGACCCTTGCCTGGCTTCACATTTGTGTCGTGAAGTTATGTTTTAATCTTCCTAACTTCAGTTGTTGACTTCATCACGATGGTTAAACTCAACTGAATTGTGAAGCTTGTGACATGCCTGGACCAACATTTGTTTTGTTTTCTTTCATTTTTTTTTTTACTTCTCTTGCCCGCATAAACATTAAAACTACTTGCCTCTATGAGATTAGCATCTAGCTGTGCAGGACTGCATTCCCAACGCAGTCCTCCACCATGAGGGCCGGGGAATGAAAATCTAATCTGAGTGACAAAACCTGGATACTTGAATGAAGTTTTCTTTTTACAACTCAAACTCCAAAATAGGCGAGGATGCTAAAATAAATAAATAAATAATTAAAAAAAACAAGATGCAATAATTTGCAAATATCACCCATATTTTCTCCACTCACAGTCCAACACAAAAAACATATCAAAGGTTTAAACTGAGAAATTGTATAATCTCACAAAAAATATTAGCTGACTTTGAGTTTGGGGGAAGCAATATGTCTCAAAAGGGTTGGGACAGCGGCAACAAAAACTCGGATGAATGATCAATTCAGGGAAATGGGGGGTAAAAGAAAAAAAATGCTCCTTAACATATGACTTACTGCCCCTTTAATCTGAAAAAGCGCGCCCTGCGTTTTGTCGCCCCCTGGTGGTCGGACAGGGGAACCTCCAGTGAGAACAGTCAGAGTGAAGGAACACGGTGCTCAGAGCAGATCCCCCTCCTGTTGCTGCACCTCACTGTGGGATCCACTGTCGACCTTTCAGACTACACACATGAAGGCAGAAAGCTATTTCACGCGTGTACTCGCTATGTGCGACCAGGACTGTCGGAGGAGTTCGCCAGAGCAGAGGCGCCAGCTCTGAGTCCGGAGGAAAACGAAAACTGGGCTCGTCGCTTTCTTTTCTCTCTCTCTCTCTCCTTTTTTTTTTTTTTTTTTTGGAAAAAAAAAACAACCCAAAAAACCAATCTCTCCTCTTTTTGACCCAACTTGTCAGAGAAGTCTCTTTCTGCTGCCGTCGCCGCTGCTCCCGGAGGCGGCGGTTCGTCCGGAGCTCTTTGCAGAGAAACAAGTGTGAAACAAGTGTCAAGGAAGAGAGCAACAGATGTTTTTGGTGGATATGCAGCCGGCTGAGGAATGAGAGCAGCAGCGAGCCACCGGCGGCCCTTCCAGCGGTTCTGCTGCTGTGGAGTCGGGCTGCTCGCCGTCATTTGGCTCACGCAGGTCACCCAGGCACCAGGTGGGACCTTAATATAGACTTACAGCTGCGCGCCTGCGTGCCTCCACTATACCAATAATCCAGCAAAATCAAACATTGCAAGTGTAGTAGAAGTGCTGCATGAAAATGTAGTTTGTTGCCACCAAAAACGACGGCGTCTGCAGTGCAGAGTGAGAAGTGAAGCCATTAGAAGCTCGCACTGGGTTCTGTTCAGCTGGGAGCAAATGTCTCACAATGGGCTTGACTGACACTGTATTTTTATATTTTGTTAATTTTGCACTATCACATCAGAGCTCTCAACGAAAAGCTACACCTGTCGTAGATTCTGCTTAATATTTCATGCTTTAAAAAAAAAAAAATCATTTGGAAACACGTGTCTCATTTCTATGTTAATCTATCCCACCTATCATACTAAGACAGCCAGATTCTCCTGAAAGTCTCTTGATTGAGGCATGTTTCTTAGAGTGAGTGGTTTAACTTGCATTGCTTTGTGCTATTTTTCAGCTGTATTTATTTTTGAAAGGAAAAAAAAAAAAGTCTTTTCTATTGCTGGTGCTGATGAATATTTCCTAACATGCCTGCTTCTTGGGATGCTTGACTCAGTTCACCCTGCAGGGAGGTGACAGATTGTTGATCACAAAGCAGGCACAAATTATGACATGTATAAATCCAATCATTGGGGGCGAGCGCAGCCGCTGAGTATCTCCGTCATCTAAGAGGGCTCACTATATACAACTAGCAACACTGGGGTCAAATTTCTCTCGACATATTTGTTTTAACCCAAATAAACTGCCTGAACTTTTTAGATTTATGCCTTTTTCCGATTTCCTTCTGTTTAAAAAAAAAAAAACATTTCACACCAACAGGATACATTTTTATTTCTGTCCAAACAGTGGATCGATTATTTTGATCGTCTTGGATTGTTCGGTGACTGTCATTTCATCCCATTTATAGCACTGTGTGACACTCCCAGACCCAACAGATTTCCTGCACGTAATCCTGATTTCCCCACAGACTGGTTCTCCTGCAGACCTCAGGGTAAAATAAACTTCACGCGGAACATGCAGCGCATCTATAAAAGGACATGTAGTAAAGTGAATATTTTTGCGGACTTCTTCACGTTCAGAAAAAAAGCTGATGTTTGATGCTTTACTGCGTAATTTGTCACTGATGAACTTAAAGGCATCATCCCACTCCCCCCGCCCCCGTCCTCCAGCTCGTCATCCTCTCATCACCTTTGCTGATGCGGTCGCACGCTGTCACACACACTCAGTGGATGCTTCTGCACCATTTTCCTCCCGCTTCCTGTGTGGAGAGTAGATATATTTGAAGAGGTGAACTCTTTGTTCTTTAAGGACTGTTTGGTTTAGGATTCATCCTGCCATTGCCTGCCGCCCTTTGTAGCAGAGTGTCCTGTTGAATGAGCCGTTTCATTAATATTTATACTTCACCTTTAAATTATGAGTGTGCCATCAACCTGGAGAGGTTTTGGGGACAGAGACCCAGGCTGGTCAGCTTGAATTATATGAAAGCATCGGGCAGAGCCTGCGGTCTGCTGTTTGTAACGGTGACAGGCAGGATACTCTTGCAATACTTGGAAAATCTGACACGTATCCTGAATAACCCTTCTTGTATAACCTTTTATGGATATACATGTCCATTAGAATAATCAGGATCTGTCTTTTATTGTGTAAGTCCACATACTGTAGATTTTCCAGTTGTTCACATACTGCATACTACGGACTACGTTACAGCAATAGAAAACGCTGAAAATGCTCATTTAAAAAGCTGTTATGTAACTGTGCTTGTTTGCCAGATCTGGGCTCTTACTACAGTATAGATAGATTGTTAAAGGAAGCAGTTTGTCAGATCTACTTGGCCTTCAAGCAGAGTACAAAGGGAAATCGGAAATCTAGTCCAGAGTTTATAAATTCTGCATTACGTACTCAGATGCAGGATCTGTTGATGGAGTTAAATCGTTGTGCAGTCTAGCTCCATTTCTTGTCAGGTTGGTCTTTGTATTGGATATTAAAGGAAACATGCCCTGTTTTCAAAAGCTGACACATTGTCCTGAGGTGATAATGAAATACCTTTGACATGCCTTGTTCAAATCCCACAGAGATTCAGTTCAAAGTTTCTCCTTTCAATCCCGTCTTTACATCTCTGTTCACATTAGCAGAGTTTTTATTCGTCCAGGGAGTTAAAAAAAAATCAGTGTTAAATCTTTGTGGTGCCCACTTTTTTCTGATACGAGAAAGTCAGTATGATGTGAAGGTAGTTTTGGGTGGAGATGGTGGAAGCAGGATAATTTTCCTCTGATCACAGTAACCTGCAAATCAGACACAGAAAAATACGCTCTCAAGTCCAGGAAATGAGATTTTTCAGAACATGTGCCCTTAAAATTGAAATGAGAGACGCTTTGTTGTTCAGCAGTGGAAATGAAAACTACAGTCCAGTAAAAGTGTTAGCAGACTTTTACTTTCACAAAACAAAATCAGAGTAAAACAAAGCTGCATTTGTTTCTGCCTGAAGAATCATAATAACTGAAGTCATTTTCACTTTTATGCGAAGACGTGTTTGATCCTCTCTACCTCAAATATCCAATATCCTACAAAATGTTTGAATATGTTAAATATTCAGTAGCTAGTTTCGCTTTGTTTGTAGACAACAGCCAGTTAAGCAAAGCTTCGCTAAAAACTAATAAATCTGTCATTTCAGGGAGAGAAATGTTAGTCAACTGGTAAAATGTGAAAGGGAAAATAAGCTTTTAATGTGCTAAAATAGTGTTTCAACTGTTAGAGTTGTTACATGGTCATGATTTACTGTAAAAGTGATTTGATTTAGACAAGTTAATCCTTGGCATCTGTTATACAAAGTTTTTATGATACAAAGTGGTTCAACCTGCTTTCTTCCTGTTCCTCTGTGTTGAAAGTATTGAACATAATTGGCTCATGCTAGCTGCACGTTGCCCGACTGTTAGAAAGACTTGTGCAGACTTGTGGACAAAGGAAGTTTATCTTCTTTAAATACTAAGATTTTATGACATCTGACGTTTGCTGCGTATTAAATTAATTGAATGCAACCTCAGATGAATAACAGCACGTCATTAAAAAGCATGTCATTATTTCTTCATCAGAACTAAGCCATGGTGCATAAGCAGCAAACGTAAAAATAATGACACTCCGACTGCCTCCATGGGACCAGGAGGTTAAGTAGAAGCCAGGTGCTGCTCATCAGATCCACTTCATTGATCAGCAGCAGGTATGATCACCTCATTTAAAGCAGAAAGTTTAGTCAGCTTGTTGGAAAACTGGCCTGATCATTAACACAATGCCAGTGAAGAAAGACATCAGTGTGCATCTCAGATTGTCTGGGAAGGGTTATAAAGCCATTTGGAGACCAGTATTCTACAAAACAGTGTTTCCATTAAAATTTAAAAACAGGGAAAAAAAATCAAGATCTCAATTATTCTTTATTGACATTGAAAGCACAAAAATGATTACAGTAATTGTGCATTGACTTTTAACACGTTGAATTTATTCAACTTATTGCATAACCTTTGTTAAAAAAAACAATTGTAAGACAGTTGTCAGTTTTCCCAAAAAAATGGGAAGTAGCATAATTTGTGTAAGACTTCCTGGACAAAACCCTCTTCTCTTTTTCTCTTAAAAAATACATAAGTAAAACAAAACAAATCTATATAAATCATAACGAACCCCAAGGCTTCTGAAACGATGTCATTTTTACAGATTAGATCATTTGGTGGTAATTCCCAGGACCATGTTTGTTGAAAACTAAACACTGCATAACAAACATTTCTTACCTATTGTCAAACACGGTGGTGGAGGTGCAGTGATGTGGGCTTGTTTTATAGTCTGAAACCTGGGAGCCCTCCTTTGTATATCAAGGTAATGTCGAGTTCAACAGGTGAGGCTCGGCTGACCTTATTCAACCTGAAAATGATCCTAAACCCATCTGCAAACCTAAAACAAAATGTCTGAAATGACAAAGAAAGTTAATTTGAAGTGGTGCAGTTCAAGTCCAGACGTCAACCTTTAACTTTAAAGAGAGCTGTGCATGAATGAATACACATAAACCTCGATGAACCGAGGCAACGTTGTAAAGAAGTGTGGGTCAGAATTCCTCCACAACAGTGTGAGAAACCAAAAATGATTACCTCAAGTTATTGCTGCCAAAGGTGGTTTTTACAATCTATTAAATCGTAGTCTATTTTTTTCCAAACAGTGTATCTGCATTTTGGTGTAGTCTTTAAGTAAATAAGTATAAAAGATAGCATGTCACGTTCATCTGAGGTTGGATTTTCCTATTGTAACTCGTGAGATTTGAATCTAAACATGATTGTCTCACATCAGGTAATGACAATTTACAGTTGAGGAATCATGTAGCTACTTTATAATCAGAAATGTCCGTAGTGAGAGCCAAATTCAAACTTAATCTGGTATGAGATTTAGTTTGAATATCACATTTGCAGAAGAAAACATTCTGTGCACTTTCATAATTGTGAAATCACACGCTGGATCAAGTGTATTGTGAAACGCGTTTGTTTAGGTCGCCATGACACTTGCATTGCGGTCATTGTGACTGCCAGTGAAGAGATCTGAAGGCCTAAACTACAAATGTTGGTCTTACAAAGTAATGTCTGTCAGATGTAGCCTCGCTCACTAAAGTTGCAGATTTCAAAGTCGATGACATTTACTACCACCCACTGGAGTCTTTCATTGTGGAGGCAGTGGAGCTGTTTGGCATCAGACCTGAGGAAGCTGGGCTGTCCAGTCGGCATGTAACCAACCGCATCAAATGTTTCTGTTTCAAAAAAAAGGAAACAACTGTTTGTCTTCTTAGAGAGTAGCCGGTTATGATTTGGACGTTACTTTCCTGAATAACAACTTCTTCTTCTTTCTGCAGAAGTCAAACGGGGCATGAAAAAGTGTCTCCCCCGTGTCTGCGTCCACACCGTTACCTGTTCCTCTCTCAGGGTTTTTGCACGCATTGTAACTGTTTCTTCAAGTTGTTACATATCATGTGTCTTCTCCCAAAGGTTAAAAAAAAAAAGCAACAAATGGTGCTCTTTGATGCTTTACAGCAAGTCCAACACTTAGTGCATGACTGGCATGTGTTGCAACAAATAAAATTCACAGGACTGGTGACTAAAAAGATTTAAAAATGCCACAGTATTGTCTCAGTTTTCCAGCTTTAGCTGGAAGATTCATCCCAGCGTATCCAGCTTCTTAGGAGAGGGACTGTGTTGTGTTTTTAGACTGTTTGCGTCCGACCCTTGTGTTTACGTTTATGAATACAGCAGTCGGATTAAGTGATTTCCATACAGACAGCGCATTTCTGGTTTTATCTCCGCTGATTGGCTCTGCAACCTTTCTCCTGTCTGAACATTTTACAGTCTCAACCTTATCTATACCAGCAGTCATTGCAACAGCAGCTGAAGCATGAATCACTAAAGTTGCACTTCCAGGACAAAGATCAGAGCGAAGACAGGATTGCTTCACGCATAAAGCTTTAATTAACCTGTTAGCTTTTTTGTCGAGTTTGTAATTCTGTGTCATTTTTCATCTTGAGGGAGGTTTTCCCTTTGTTTCAACTTTTAAGGGGAATATGTCACAAAAAGAAATGGGACAAATGAGATATTCGGCAGAGCAGAAGTCGTGTTGTGCACTGATTACAAGATGAGAGACAGTTCCCACCCTAGGACAGCGTCCTGGGGTGGGTGTTTAGTGTTTAACAAAGGCAGCTCAATCTGCAGATATGAAGGCCTTTCAAGGAGTCGGCGTTCTGAACAACAGGATCCCCCCCTTTAATTTTATCAGTCTTTCTGTGTTTAATTTTTAACACAGATTGCTTCCCAGTGGGAGATTTTCAAAAGGCTTTCTAAGCCAATTACTCCAAAAAAAAAAAGATATTTTACAATCCAGATCCAGAAAATGTTTATTTTTGCCAAATAGATTGTGCAATGTTTAAAATGTCCAGAAAAGACAGCGTTGCAGCTGCTGTCAGCTTTGCCATCAGTAAGAGAAAGCAACCTCTAGATTAAAACATAGCTTTATCTTTTTTTTTAAAAATCTAATGAGACAAGATGATTGTTTTGGTGACTTGTCCCAGTTAGAAGTCTGAAAATGCTGCAGAGCCATCTGCGGCAGAAGCCCATTTGAATTTCATACACGCCGAGTTCCTCTTGATGCCTGAACATGAAAGCCGTCACGTCTCTTCTCAGCCACGACCGCTGCCCTCCTGAAACGGGCTTATTGAGCTGTGAGGTACAAAGGGACACTACGCTGCCTGGCAATCATGAAATGCAATAGACACGGGCACCAAACTGCTTCACGATAACAGTAAAGTGTGCCGCAGAGGGCTTAATAAGTGCCTCGCTATCTTCACGGCCCTCTGTGGAAAGATCCCTTTAGGTAGCGCAGAAAGATAGCTGTATTTTCTTCCCTCCATATCTGAGGTAATAAAGAGATCTATGTGAGGGGAGTTTCCTTCACATCGTGTAAAAACTAAAACCCAGAGGCAGGTGAAGTGACAGAGATGCAGAGGAGAAAAACCCACACCACACTAGTGTTGGTGGTCTTGAATTACTGACAATATTACCTCCAGCTAGAATCATTACAACTGCTGTCTGAAGAAAAACACTGCTTTCCCTCAAGATACATCGCTAATCTGATTAACGTTTCTGGAACTAAAAAGGACTAAAAGATTTATCAAACAAGAAGTTCAATAAAAGCGTCGGTGTAGTGCTGAAGATGTGAGGAACGGCCTGTTCTCTTTTCTTCAATATTATTTGAAGGAATGTTTGAAAGTTAAAACAGCCCTCAGTAACAGACTGTTACTGTTACTGAGTGGTACTGAAATTAAAGTTTTATTAGGGAGAAAGAAAAAAAAACCACGAGTTGAAGCAGTTTTAAGTTACAATAAAATATGCGTTTGCAGCAAAATGGCAATTAATGTTAGCACATGGAGCACCAGAGCTATGGCAAAAATAAACGGGTATTTTAACCCTCTAACGAGACTCAAAAATATCTTTCCACTAAAGCAGATAGCGTGGGTAGTCTCTGTGGACAAAATGAGGTAGATGTAACTTTGTTTTGTGTATAAAACAAGTTTGTACAGGAATCTCCATCTGTTTACTTTTGACAACATAGCAGCAAACAGGTGGAGACGGCGATACACTCAGTTTTTTCTTTTTTAATATACTTTTTGTACACAATGAAAAGTTGAAATTACTTTGGTTTGTCTGTAGGGACTCTGTTCACATTATACTTAATTTAAGTTACATTTTTGAGTCTTGTAACAGAATTATTTTAGCTGTTTATTTTGGCGTTGCTCTGTTGCCTGCACCGCTAATGTGATGGAATTAATTAATTAATTTTGCTGCAAATGCATATACCGTTCTCACTAAAAACTGGTTTGATTCTCGTCTTTTTGGTGCCTAACAGAACTTTCCATCCCTTTCCCATGATAATAAACCTAAAGGGTTGTTTTAACTCAAAATGTGTCAAGTTTATTGGAAGGTTCACACTGAGCCATTTGCAGCATCTAGGACATTATGATGGACTTCAATACTGGACATTATTAGGGCCTTCATGGATTATTGAATGGTGATTATAATCTGTTTATATTCAAATAACTGAAAAAAAAATCTGTAAATTCTCCCGAGTTAGGACCCTGACCAATCAGTTCGTTTTTCCCTGAATGTAAAACAATGTCTTCCATATTTCAGTGTCACTGATGAAAATGTTTTGGGTTTTTTTGTGCTTTCCTGTCTAAATCTAACCACAAAGATCTGTGTCTGGCTGGTTTCGTGCTAAAGCGAGTGCTGTTGTTTTGTAACAGAGACTGAGTCCTCTGGGCTTCAGCCAGGCGTGAATGGTGGGCTGCTGCGATGGACACGCAGGTTGATGCAAGAGAAGTCAGACAACCAGAGCCTGGATGAGCCCCGAGCAGGTGAGTCACTCACCAGCACACACACCAGCAGAGACTCCCAGACCGTGCAGCACTGCCTCACCTCGCAGTGGCGGGCTGGGGGACACGCCTCGCACAATATCGTCCATAAATGGAACAAAAGTATTTTACTCATTTATTATTATTCCTTTGACACTTGTGCTTAAGCTCCAGTACATCCAAATTTCATAAGTGGTCCTTGCGATGCTTCGGCAGCGCTGCTGGAGTAATCATGAGGAAATCGCTGGACGTGCTGTCATTAAGAGGGCGCACACTTGTCTATAACGTCTTACGTTTGATGGTGGGTGTCAGCAAATCAGGGTAAGAGGGGCTTCTTCAGACAGGATTGTGTCTTGAGAAGAACAACATAAAATGTCCGCATCGTTTGAAGAGGACAGATGTCATCCCAGCCAAAAAGGCTCTGATTAAACAAAGCTATGATTACTGTGACTGAGGTCCAGAGTTCCTCAGCTAAGATGTAAGAACCTGACAGGTGGATGGTCATCAGTACAGCTTTCCATCACCTCCTCAGCCTTATGTGGAAGAGTACCAGGAGAGACGCCGCTCCTCCCTGAATGACGGGGACAATTCCCAGCTGCGTGTGAAGCCAGCGTCGGCTCATTAATGGCACCTCTACAGCCAGCCATGGTGATGTTACCAGGGCTGGGAGGCGAGTCGGGTCAGGGAGAATCTGAGTGAAACCTTTTCCAGATTGTGTAGGGTATAAAGTCGTCATTTCACAGGAGAGCAACATGCAGGAAACCGTTTCAGGAAAATTCTGCGAAAGTCCTGCAGTGACGCGTCCAGGGTTTGGACCTGATCCCGGTGTGACATATCTGGAGAGACACGACACTGGTTCAAAACGTGAAACAGTCTAAAAACTTTAAATTGCAATTAAATCAGCATGAATTAAATAAATAAATAAAATTAAATAATATAGTCTCCATGCTTTTCTTTTTTTTTTTTTTTAACGGTTTGATATCGGCCGTGTTTGACCGTGCGGGGTTTGATGTGTGCATCGTTTCGCTGCAGAACCGAATAAACATTAGTGATGGAAATAAAACAGGAGTCAGAAAAGCCTCATCGATGCGATTCTCTCTGCTGCATTTTTGTACACGGTGTGGATGTGTGTTGTTTGTAGGTAAAAAAAATAAAAAAGTGGAGCAGAGATCTCTGGCTCTTCCCTGCAGGTGAACTGAAAGGTCATGCAGACCAGATATTGCATTTGTTTGTGCTCTGTGTCAAACATGTGCACTGAAATCCCCCAGGAGACAGATGGGGCACAGAAGACGAGGCTGCCAGAGTGAAAGCCAGATAAGATTTTCATAGGTGATCTGATGTTAACAGAAGCCCAATTACTTAATTTAGCTTCCTGAGTTCTGTTGCTGTCAGGATAGTTAGGATGTATTCAGATTGCTTGTCATGAAATCATAACGGAGGCATGCAGCCATAAGCAGAGCTCTGTTTCTCTGGTTCGCAGGCTGAATAAGTGGTTCGCTGACATGAGCTGCATTCATCACAGCTGACAGTTTTGTTATTTAAAATTTAGATGGAAGAGGAAATCTCTTTATTGTTGTCCGGGGGGAGAATAGCACGGGGCAGAAAAATAATGTGGCTGCGGAAAAAAAAATCTGTTGCCTCACTAACGGAATATAATTGTGTCTTCATGTCATTTGCATTTACTCTATGGTTGTGCTAATATTAGCCTGTCAGGCACAATGCTGTATTGTATGCAATATGCAAAATCATTGTTGAGGCCTGACGACAAAATGTCAGGCATATTCTTGCAGAAATTCATGAAAGTCACTAATAATAACGTGCTGGAAATGGTTTTCTCAGATCACACTCCACCCAAATAGCACTTGTAATGAGTGCGAGAAACCGCAGAAGGTAAAATATAGTCATGAATTTTCAAGGCAGGCTTGAGTTCAACATTCGAGGACGTCCTCGGCATGCAGGTGAGTTTTCATGTTTACAAAAGATAGAAAATACTCATGTGAGATAATATGGTCTCACATGCTTCCCAGTACCATCAGAGAATCCCTGTTGGGTTCAAAAGTACAGGATTTTAATTTGGTAGACTCCCAGAAATAGAAATTACATGTCTTAATGTTAAAAAAAACCATTGTTTTTCCCTACTTTACATCACTGAAGAACCTCTTGTCAGCTTTTGTCAAAAATGCTCAGTTTTAGCTCCTATCTCTTTATGATCCTTTTCCAGAAAGGCTCAGCTCTGACGGGTCAACTTATAATATGAGTTGACCCATAATAATAGTAATTATTGTTATTATTATTATTATTATTATTATTATTTAGGTGTTTCCAAAGGGGTTTCATCCAGTTTGCTAGTCTGATCCAAACCCAATAGTGAGCAAAATTGCAGTTCAGCTGCCCACTTTATCACTTGGTGTTATCACTTTAGTCACTTAGCACTGTCTTGAATTGACTTCTGAGTTGTGAATAAACACCCAACATCCTTTTATTTTTAAGATAATATGACTTGTCGTGCTGTTACGTGTGCTAAGAGACTGCTGCAGCCAGCTTTGAGTTGGCCTGGACGTGTTTGAAGTGAAAGCAGCCTGCAGCAGCAGCTAGCTTGGCTCCTGTTTGGAGGCTGCTGGTTGAGGTTAACCAGAGGATGCCAGCTGGACCCTCTTTACCTCATCTGCTTCTATTTCTTGCAGCAGCTGGGTCCTCTGGTTAAGTAACCTTTGCCTCGGACCATCTCAAGTCCCGTCCAAGTTCACTCACTGATTTATTAGCTAGCAACATCTGAAGTGAGGGCTGAGAGGAGAAGTGGGTCTCCTGGGCCGATAGGCTTGGTCTGACAAGCTGCGGGTCCGAATAGGGCCGCTGTTCCTCATTTCAGATCTGGTACAACTCGTCGGATGTTGAAATTGCGATGTTTGGACAGATTTGATCAGAATGAATGTAAAGTTATATTAGTTAGCATCATAGGTCAGGATGAGGTAAGCCATGTGAGCTAACTTGTAAGACGAACACTCTGCTTATTTGCCCATTTTTGGTTTATCTGGGGTTGGGTGTCAGTTTTTACCAACATGCAGTAAGATAAAAAAGAGGCTTCAAATCACTGCTCAGAAAACCTGGGGGTGACTTCACAGAGTCTGTCCTGTTTTTATCCAGTCGGTGGGTGTTTATGCAAATATGTTACACAGTGACATGGATGAGCGGTAGAAGAAAAGCCTCACCCCCAAACGAAGCTCTTCGAGAGAGAAAAACTTCCTTAGGTGTGAAGTTTGACTCTGTAACTGCAGATCTTTGAAAGTAACAGATAGCTCTAATGGAAAAGCATCACCTCTTTAACATTTATCTTATGTGTCGCAGCATTTGTGAAAGATAATCTTGCTGGGATGTCCAAATAGATTTGCTATAAATACTGAAGTGAGACTTGTTTATTTCGGATGCGTTGCCTTGACGTCAGCGGTGCACATGTCTGGCCAGTGGTTTCTAAAATGATTTTGTAAATTTAAGTGTTAACTTTCCAGATGCAACAGCTTAGACATAACACAACAAGACTTTTTGTTTTATAATAGGAAAGTTTGTATTTAAGAGGTGCATGGATGTGCACTCATCGGAGACGACAGCTCTGACACTTGAGTGAATTTAAATGCTATTGCCACTTCACTGTCCCACCGCCGACCACACATCATCCTCTGACATTAGAGAGGTGGGGTTTTTTTTTGTTTTGTTTTTTTTGTTTGCCTTGACCTTTGCAGCAGTAAATAATGAGACGCGGTGTATTTCTCTGCTGCTGCTTCATTTGCTCTGTACAGCCATTTGTGTTCTGCTACCTGATAGCACACTTAACCTTTATTGAGTTCCTGCTTGCAAACAGATCTCCCTCATTATCTCTTACAAAGACGCGAGCGTACTTGCGGGTGGATGCTTCATCGGGGTAATACACCGGAGAGAAGGAGGCGGACAAAAGGCTGGACAGGTAGTATTAGGCACAGCAAGTGAGCACGGCTCCAGCCTCAGGTTGCCGTCCTCTTCCTCAACAGGCCGCCTGACAGTGATTGTATAATCTTCAGTGTGATTAAAACGCCTGCCCCGGACCTTCGGGGATTTTATCTTGGGGATTGCACAGCTACATCCAGCCTCGGGCTCTTTTTCCCTCTTTTCGTCCCTCCACTCCTTAACAAGATAGATACGGTCTGATCCAGCTTCAGCTGACAAGGCGCGCAGACCGCTGTTGCTAGGCAACTGAATGCTAAATTTTGAAACCCAGACAATTCTGTCTTTCAAGTGTAAAAAGTGCAAAGCGGGGAGCTAAAAATAGGCCGTCGGTGTTGGTGGGGGCCGAGCTTCTAAGAATCCAAACCATGTAAATGAATGTGTGCTGTTGTTGAGGTTTGTCGTGTTGTTTATTTTGGAAAGGGACAGTCAGCTGAGAATAGTATTTTTCCACAACTATGTTTTATGGGATTTTTTCGGGGGCAAGTGTTGAGAAAGAGAAACTGGTGGACAATGTATCATAAATTATTTTCGTATGGTCTTGAACCCGATGCTTTTATCAGGACAGTCATGCGGGCTTGGAAAGGTTTGGAAAATCTGAGTCGGCTATAACTGGATCTTGTTTGTTCTGACTCAGTACCGAAGCCTTCTGAAATCATAAATATCCTCTTTAAAGTTCTGATTGCTATCTGTCAGAATATGCTTGCTTGTGTCCTCTGGACTTGTGATTGTTTCCCTGTTATTAGAGATGATGCTTGATGATTGCACAAAGCATTTTTTTCAGCTCTATCACAACATGTGTACCTGATGTTTAGTGTCATTGATAAGCGAGTTGGCTGGTGCCGTTTGAAGCCCTGCCTCACGTCTCATCTGTCTCGTATTCAAACCACCTCAAAGGAAAGTGAATCAAAGAACAAATGCATAATTGAATTTACATTGCACACCTGGATGAAATATTTATTTTTTGATTCTCATGAAACATGCAGCTGTTTTTGCAGAGGTGTGTATTTGTGTGGACACACCAACAGCTCTTTCGTTGCTCTAATAAACGCCTTTACTCATCGCGCCAGTCAATAGCTTAGCTTGACTCCAGGACGGCCTGCAGACTTCCAGATCGATAAAATCGTCCTGTTCCCTGTCATTCAGCTTTCCTGAGGCCTCAGAGAGCTCGGCTCCTCACATCAGCCCTGCTTTTATTTTGGGTGCTCTAAAATTAATGCACTTTGACGTCCACTTAAAGATTTAATCTACTGCAGGGACTTCATTTAATCAGAAAAAAAGTACAGTTCTGAAAGATTACGCTACTGAAATTATGACAAAAATAAAGTCACAGGTGCTTGAAATCTCCCTCCTATTTGAGTCAACTAAAAGACAAAAAGCTGCATTTTGTCGTAACACAATCTAGTTCTTGTTAGAACTTGGCAAATGATTAGATGAGCTGCCTCATTGACTAAAGCCTGAATGAAGTTTTAACTGAAGATAAATTTCATTTTAAGCCTAGCGAAGCAGTCCCAAAATCAAATTATTGTCAGCTTCACACTGGAGAAGATAGCAAACCTATTTTTCAGTGAAAAGCCGTCATTTCCTTGATACTAATAACTGGTTGGAAAAAATCAATATGAAGAATTTTGGACAGGGATTTATACTTTGTGTTATGGCCTTTCATCTATTTACAAATGCGGCTTAGGTCACTGAAAATAAATGAAAAAATCTTGTTTCAAAGAAAAAGAGACCTCTGAAAATGACTGGTCTGACTGGGTCTCATGATGACTGATGGGTCAGGGTTTGATGTAGATCAAGTAACTCATAGGGTTACGAATTTATCTTGATGACTTTCCCCACATTAGTCCAGTGACTGATGGTTGCAACGTGCGCCGTCAGATAACTTGATGCTGGCCTGTCGTGTCTGTGGGATGTAGCAGAAGTTCTCATCACAGCTCAACAAACTGGTGTGGAGTCACGAGATGCCTTTAGTAAGCTGTTGAGTCGTTTTTGGAAACAGTAAGCTCTCCGAATAAATGTTATTGATATTATACATAACGTGTATTAAATACATCTTAAAAACACAGGACAGTATAATATATTGTAACACTTCACAGCCTAAAGGTCGTCATTGATGCCTGACCTCCAGTAACGACAGATTCTGTCTTTATCACGGATTAGTCGTAAACCTCAGTTATGCTGAAATACCTGCACCGAAATCTAGAACAGTAAAATGATCTTTCTAAATCAGACTAATAATAATTTGTGAATATATTTTGCAAGCACGTATATTGTATTTTTCAAAAGATTTTTATTCTCAAGATTTTTGTTTCGATGGCTGTCCTCCAGCGGGAGGTCAGCAGATCAATCACGTGCCAAAGTGCCTTTGGGCAGGACACTGAACCCCACTCAGATATTCTTATTTGGAAATACTGATTGTGGATTGTAAAAATCCAAAATGCCACTGTGTATGAAGTGAATACATGATGGAAGTGCTGGAGTGTGAGTGTAGTTGTGTGAATGTGTGAAACATTGTAAAGTGATTTGGATAACGTTAAAAAGGTCCTGCATAAGTACCGTTTCCCATGCAAAGAATACCTCAGTCTGGGCAAACAAAAATCTACTTTTTACCACAAAAAATAGTAGTTTGAAGTAACAAATTTCTGCTAATGTTTAAATCCCAACCACACACTTACTTTGTATGTCAGCATATTATGAGGTTGATGAAAAAACAGTATCTAGTTTCGTCATTTGCTATCTACAAACATCATCCCACCTCAGCTAGGTAACCATGCAGAGCCAGAGGTTTTTCTTTCTAACCTCCCTGACGGGACACACACTGATAGACAAAGTCAGATGCAGCACTGTCATTCATTTGTTTGCTTCTGGAAAGCAAAAAAAAAAAAAAAAAAAAAGCTAATGAAGATTGATTTTTCTGTGCTTAGGAAGTTTCTTTGCTCACTTTAAAGTTGTGACAGATTTCACATCGTTTTGCTCCATGATGGAGTGGTGACCTGTCCAGGGTGTCCTCCTGCCTTTCGCCCACTGATGACTGGAAAAGGCTCCAGTAGACTCCAATGACTCGGAGAGGAATTTAAAGGGATATAGATGATGGATGGATGGATGGATGGATGGATATAACACTTGATCATGTTTGCGCCTTCATGGAGGTGGTCATTGTGCGTGAACTCTTATGTGATGTGTTTCTAGACATGTCTGCCAACGAAAGCCAGTCTCTCTTAAAGCCAGTGTCCACTATATATGTGTTTTTATCTGTTGGATGGATCCCATTCATTTTCTATGGAAAACAAAGAAACGTGTCGAAGCATCTCTGAGAAGGCATGGCTTCAAAAAGCTGAACTTAGCCCAGCACTGAGATGCACACAACTACACACCAAAATGGGGTAAGTGATGTGCCTGCACTTGAAATTGTTCATGGTGTAGTGGACACGTGGCCTTTACAACACCAAAGCACTCGTCTGGGGTGTGGGACTGAAACGGAGACACGTGAGCTGCTGGGAAGCCCGCGTCACGCAGAACGAGATCAGAGGTGAATGACGTGGGAGTATCTTGTCATCTTGGCAACGAAAGTCACAAAATGAAGAGGGACGTGATGTCAAGTGCAAACGTTCCCTAGTTGGGAGCTGATTCAGGGAGTTGCACATGTGCAGCCATCTCCGGTCCTGGTGTTTCCGGGGGTGGCTTTGCTCCGTGGGACCGCAGCATACGAGTCTTGGCAAAGCTCACTCTTGCTCAGCAACCTTCAGTAAACCAGCAGACCATCTCTGTGTGTCTCTTTGCCGTCCCCCCCCCCACTCTCTCAGACCTCTCCTGAGGGTTAGTAAGGAAAAATAAATATTTTTAGACATTACAGTCCAGAGCTGCTGTCACTTCTACTTTTTTTTTTCCCATTTTTTATAAGCCCTTACCATGGGAAACACATATTCACCTCCCCCTTTCTCACTGTTCATGCAGACGCCTCGCTTTTGGCTTCCTACTGCCACCCATCCAAAAAAAAAAAAAAACTTCCCCCGGGGAGAGGGTTGTCATAGCAACTACCTTCACCAGAGCAACCTTAAAGCGTCCAGAAGCTACTTCTACAAGTCCTGCGTTTCCAGCGACAGTATAAACCGAGAGTTTATGTGCTGGGTGCAGAAAGGAGGCTGGGAGGCTTCCAGGAGGCGAAGAGCAAAGACCGAGGTGATAGAAATAAAGCCACAGAGACAGCGCAGATGTGCAACAGCTGATCAGCTCGACGGGCCACTCAGCATCACGCACGTAGCGCAGCTCCTCATTTCTGCTCCGTCCTTCGTGCGATAAGATGACAGAAAGTTTAATTGCTAAGCCTCGATGAATCGCTGGACAAGCCCAGCCCTTCAGTAACAGCTGGCACACAACGAAAATAGCCTTCTTCTCCAGTCTTAGGAGAGCAGGGAGCACACACACAGCCACCCTTCACAAACTCATTTCAACCCCGGGGGTTTTAAAAATGATCCACAAGAAGCATTTACATTTTCGATCTGAACTGGACCAAATTAAAGTCTCCCTCCTCGGGACCATATGGCCTCCCACTCTGTGCTACTGCAGTGTCAAAGAGGATGGCTCGTCTCCCTGATGACAAGGGATGCTCTCTTAATCCAGGCAGTCTGCTCCTCAGTCTCCGTGCATCGTGACAGCTACACTGCGCTTATTGTGTGCTTGTCGACACATTGTTGTCTCACACGGCAGAGGAGCTATTAATAGCTGCAAGCTCCCCATGTAGTTTAAATTCATCCAGCTCAGCTCAGAGTTGTAAATTCAGGCTGCACCACACTCTCGAGACTCTTTTTTTTTTTGCAACGACAAGGGAGCGGAGAGACGCTCAGCTGTCTTTTAAGATGCGTGTGTGTGTGCGTGTGTTTTTTTCCCTTTTCAACTTGTAGTTGAGGACAGGAAGCAGCTGCTGGTTTCACTTCCATCTCACTTCCTGCGCCGTTCTTCAGCTCAAGGCAAACGCTGTGCCGCCTTTATTGTATTTGCTGTCACGCAGGATGAAAACACCAACACTATGACTTAAATCTTGTTGTAATTTTAAAATGAGGGAATGTGATGACAGATGTTGTTACAGCATCTATGGGTTTTTTTTTTGTAATGTCTGTTTGTTTGTAGATAGCGGGTTTATAAATCAGGAATGTAGAAGGTTAACTAAGAAAATTGAAAGCATCCTAAGCTGTAAAAATGATGATGGTGTCATGTTAATCCCCCTCAGCTATCCACGAGTTTCCAGAGGACATTTTCACCAAGGAGCAGAGGAAGAATGGGGCCGTCCTTCTGCACGCACTCTGTGTGAGTGTCTCTCAAATTACTGCCTCAAATCTGAAGAGGTTTTGCTATTTATTTATATCCTTGACTCATAATGTCAACATCTGACATCACCGTAGCTTCACAATTCCCAATCCGGCTTATTTTCTGAAAAGGCAGCGTGTGCATGTGTCTCTCAGCTCCGTCATCTGTGCTCAACTGTACTTTCCAGGCCATCTACATGTTCTACGCTCTGGCCATCGTCTGTGACGACTACTTTGTTCCTTCCCTGGAGAAAATCTCTGAGGTGAACAAAAACACTCCCAATATTGCTTCAGATATAGTATCCACTCGACATTATAATAACTGTTATGCTATTCTGATTTTTTTTTTTTTTTTTTTTTTCCCCCAGAACCTGCATCTCAGTGAGGATGTGGCCGGGGCAACGTTTATGGCTGCGGGAAGCTCTGCCCCAGAGCTTTTCACCTCTCTCATTGGTTCGTAGATCAGCCAGTCTGAGCTAAACATCAAACCCAGCTGGTTTGGAGAGAACATGTAAAACCTCTGCTTACATATTCACAACATTTAGACAGAGAAGCGCTTAAAGGACAGCGTTCTCGGGCTCTGTACATCCCAGGATCATCCAGGAGATGTCAGCAGAGTCCTGTTCAGAGCCCCAGCAGGGATCTCTATTATTTTGTTTTCAGCGGTTGGAAAATAAAAGCATAAATAATCTTATACATGCCATTAAAATGAAACGTACAGATGAATTTCTGCCTTATTATTCAAACTAACCTCTTTCATGTTCAGGTGTCTTCATCACTAAAGGGGATGTTGGAGTCGGCACAATCGTGGGTTCGGCTGTCTTCAACATCCTGGTCATCATCGGGCTGAGTGGAATCTTTGCAGGCCAGGTCGCCCAAACTTTTAGGACATCCTACCAATTTGGTGCTAGAAAACAGACAAAAACTCATTTCATTTGCTCATTTAATCTTATTTGAACCTAATTTTTCACCTGTAGGCAGTGTTATCATTGTAGAAAATTAGTGTCTAATAAAATATGTTAAAAAAGAGTTATCTAAGTTTCCCTGCTGGCTACTACGAGATTACCGCTTCTTATGCACTTGCTACTGAACGATTTAATAGTTGGTGATTTTCCTCCACAGACGGTGGTTCTGACATGGTGGTCTCTTTTTAGAGATTCCTCGTACTACATCCTGTCGGTGCTGGCACTCATCATGGTGAGACGGGTATTTAGGCACCATCGTTCTCTCGGACTGCTTGAACTCATTTTGTTTTAAATGATCAATATTCTGCTCTCTCCAGGTCATCTATGACGCCACAGTTGTTTGGTGAGTTACGTTTGTACATTTGCCTGGTTTAGGAGTAGTTCCACTCTTTTTATGTTTTCTGAGACAACATTTCACACTTTAAGCGTTTCTTATTTCTCTATGAAGAGAGGAAGCAGTGTGATTGCATTTCCACTGACGGTCACCCCCCCTCCGTGTTTCAGAGTCAGCAGACTTGACGAGGAACAAGATCAGTTTCAGATTAGTTATAAAACAGGTTCTGATCTCTTTCTGAGTGTGTTTGTAGGGTTGCTCTTATATCGATGACATGTGCGGCTTCTCCTCCACTACAGCTGCAGTGGGGCTCTCGATGCTTTAACTTAAAGGCTTTTGTTAGAGGAAGCCTTTATAGTGTTGAACATGTGAGTCGTTTTAATGAAAGAGGAGATTTATTCATAGACTTAATGCCTGTTGCAACAATGGATCCTCCAGAGATATATCGCTGAAAGTTTATTGAGACACAGCGTGGCAGGCCAAGGCCGAGCCGCTGTATTTCACCTTAGCTCTGTTTCTTTGATATCAGGTCGGCAGATTTGTGTTTCAGCTAACTTTTGCCAAAGTCGTTCTTGCAATATCCGGGACATAAATCTCCACGTGTGCCGGAGCGCCTCCTCTACTCAGTGGACGTAGTCGGCTTCTGTTGATGAGCCAGTGCTTTTATTGCTGCATGGAAAACTATGGAAATGCTCAAAAAGAAATTATTTTGAAGATTTCCGAGCAAATTAATTATCTTGATGTGTAAATTTCAGTGTTTACCAACGTTTTTGGTATTTTTTTTGGCATATTTAGCACCAATTATCTAAATAATAGCAATAGCTGTTAGAAAATAAATAACTGATGGCTGATGATGAGTTGGTCTCTACTTTTCATGATGCACTGTGGGATACACTTAATATAAAAATATCTGGAAAGTACTCCAAATTGACAATAACAGTAAACATAGAGTAACGGGGATTTTGAACACAGCCAATATCTTTGAATCTGCAAATATATTATTTTTCTTTTGTAAAAGAGACAAAAAATGTAGTTGACCCTCTCTCTGGCTTGATACTATTATTTACTTTGAAAAAACTGCAGTTTGTAAATGTGTAGGAACCTTGTCTATAATTGTTCATTATTAACAGAAAATAATGATGCTCATAATGTCCTGACAGACGTCCCTGGTATCACAATCTAACTGGTTCGTCCTACAATTTGAAGCTGAAATTGTACAAAGCGTCAGCGGAAATGCAAAGTTAAAGTTTGGACCTTTGTCACTGTGTCAGACTAACACGTAAGTGCTGCTCACCATGCAGGTGGGAGTCCCTGGTCCTCATTACCATGTATGGGATCTACATTATAATCATGAAGTAAGTTCACACCTGTAAAACACAAACCGTCGGGACTGTAAAGCTTTAACCAGTATAATGTAGCCAGATGTCACAACATTTGAAAGACATTGTGGATATAAAGAAATAAAAAAAGTTTTTGTTTTTTTTTAATCCTTTAAACAGCTCCGAAATGCAAAAGTACTTTAACACAGTCACATTTACCATTTTAAATTTTTCCTCACATTCTCTGTTGGGGACAGGTTGGGTCTGCAGACACGTCAGCTCAGTACATATACCCTCTTCCTCCTCAGACACGCCTTTGTAATGCACTGTTGGGAAAAGTGCATGAATGTCCCTGGAACACCCGCTATCATGAAGATGCACTTTTCTGTATCAGTGCTGCCAACAAAGAAGTGTAAATGACCCTTGGCAAGAACACTGATACAACCCCACACTGCCACAGACCCTTTCATGTTCTTGGGAAGTTTTTTTTGGTGTTTGGTCTAAAGTACATGGTACTCCATCTCTTCCAAAAAAAAAAAAACCACTGAATAACGTGACCCAAACACACATTTCCTCTGTGCCCATCCCAGATGCCTCCGAGCCCAGAGACGTCAGCGTCACCTCTCAACAAGAATTTGTAAAGAACTGTGGCTCAAATCAGAGTAGATCAACTTTGCTTCCTCATCTTTAAATCCTTCCAACTGTACATCATGTTTCATTTATGTAACATCTGATGTAGCTAGAAATAAGTAGTAAGACCAACCTTACTACTTATTTCACAGTGAGACAGAAGAGGAGGGTGGAGTCAAGTGGAGTGTCGGACCCCACCTCCTTTAAGTACTATAACATTCATCAAGATGTTTGGAAATTATCAAACTTGTGAAAAAACTGTCATTATATCTCTTCTGTTCACATTTCAATGATTTTCTCAGACAGTTAGTGATAAACTGGAGTCACATCTTGACATATCATGATAGAAACCCCTTTTTTTCTTAATTCATTATTTGTCCAGAACTTCTCTGTCCCAAGTGTTATCACATGAATACATATATATTTACAAATTAAAGGGCATTTCAAGACAAAACAGGATTGATCTTGAAGTTCAAACTGCCTGGAGTCAAAGAAAAGTCTAAATAAACATAAGAATTACGACTTTTTTCACCCATGTTTCTTACCATTCCAACTTTTTCTGTTACGAGGTTGTAAGATGGTCGTTTTTGTTCGGTTGCAGGTTCAACTCTCAGATTTCAGTGTTTGTGACGCGCCATGTCCAAGGTGGCGGGGCGTGCTGTCACAAATCAGAGGAGCACCGAGAAGACAAGATGGGAGAAGATGCCCCGGGTTGCAACACTTCTATAGTGCTTCTCAACAAAGGTTGGGCAGCATCATTACTCAAACTGATGAACATGTTTCTGTGGTTTCTAAAGTGTCCTCGGCCTGAATAGAGTCTTCTGTCTTCTCCCAGGACAAGTTCACTGTCAGGAGCCCACTGCAGTCGTCATGGTAGACGAGCTTCTCATCCTCAACCCCCACAAACTGTCCTTCTCAGAGGCCGGCCTGCGTATCATGATCACGCCCCACTTCTCGCCCCGCACCAGGCTCTCCATGGCAGGGCGCATGCTCATCAGTGAGGTATTTGATGTGTGTGCACGTCAGACGTCATCAGGCAAAGGCACAGCAAAGTACAATTGTAAAAACTCACCACCCTTCACCGCAGAGGCAGAGACTGATCAGGAACTCGAAGTACCAACGGGATGGGGAAGCGGACCCCGGGTCGAGAGGGGGGTCCACCAGCAACAGCCTGAAGAGGACCGGCTCCTGCAGTCTGGAGAATGGAGGTGGGAGACCCGGGATAGAAGACCCAGAGTCGGGAGACAAACCGGGGGCGGTGTGCCGGACAGAGGACGAAGAGGAAGATGAAGATGAGGGTTTTAGTCCTGTTCGCATGCCAGGTGGGGATGACAAACGGGATTTAGGCCTTTTGATGATTAAGTGAATAAAATAAACGAAATGACTGTTAACTGACTAGCGTCCATGCTCGTCCCAGGCAGCTACGGTGCGAAGGTGAAGTGGCTGATCACCTGGCCTCTGAGCCTCCTGCTCTACTGCACTGTGCCTAACTGTGTTCTGCCACGCTGGCACCGCTGGTTCATGGTCACCTTTGTGGCCTCCACTCTGTGGATCGCTGTCTTCTCCTACCTCATGGTGTGGATGGTAAGAAGGCATGCAGCTCAGAGAGCAATGACGTCCCGCCGACATGTTGGTTTTGTTTTAACGTCTTTTACACGGCAGACGTCAGCCCCTTGAACCTGTCTGAAATGATCCTCCATCCATCAGGTCACCATCATCAGCTTTACACTAGACATCCCAGACTACATCATGGGCATAACTTTCCTGGCGGCAGGGACCAGCGTACCCGACTGCATGGCCAGTCTGATTGTGGCTCGACAAGGTGAAACAGCAGTAGAAGAAGTGTGCTACTTGTTTTTCCTAAATCTCTGTATCTATCTTTGCACCGCCTCTCCTTTGTGACAAGTTTTTGAATTCAGCATCTCTGTTTCCAGGCATGGGAGACATGGCTGTGTCCAACTCCATAGGCAGCAATATCTTTGACATCCTGCTGGGTTTGGGCTTCCCCTGGGCTTTGCGCACCCTTTTGGTCGACCACGGATCTATAGTACGCAAAAAGCTTTATCTGTATTTTATTTTCCTTGAATGTTTCCTGACTGACTGATTCTTTGATAATCTCACTGTTCTCAGATGATCTTTGACTCTCGATGTATTTTTTCTTCCTGCAGATCTCTATAAATAATAAAGGACTTGTATATTCTGTCATCCTGCTGCTGGCATCAGTGTTTCTGACAGTAAGTAAACACAACATAATACATGTATGGTATATTTAGGTTTTACTTAGAGTTTTGAGTTTAATTAACTTAGTAAATTTCCCAGTTTTAGAGTCAACATTTATGACAGAAATTTGAGCCCTTTCAGGAAAGTGATTTTAAGGGTGAAAAGACAAAATCCAACAAATTAAAAGACAAAAATGTTAAGGAACTTGGGTAAACTTAATTGAACTGTAGATTATTTACTAGCTTGTTTATCACTTCTACAATAAACGTAACTTCCAGAAAAGTTGGACTTTTTTTTTTTTGTAAAATGCAGTAAACTTAAATCAATATTGTTTTACACTTTATATAGCAAAGGAAATACTTTTCTGAGCCCTTTACTGACTAACTTCATTTAACTTAGAAAACAAATCTAGACCTTGATGACAGAAACACTCAGAAAATAGTTGGTGGAGAATGCAGCTGGAGATGTGCTGGTTTCCTGCTGCTGTTGTCTAATTTCTCTCTGCAGAAAAAAAAAAACACATTGTCCTGGGTGGGTTGCATCTCGTGGATGTAAATCCCATTAAAATATATTCTTCTACGTAGTGACAGTATTTTTTGGGATGTGATTTCGACTTCTTTGGCTCTTGTCCCTCTGTTTTTTTTTCCCCTCTGTGTAGCGTTGCTACGACGACGTATCCATTCATGGAGTTTTTGCAGTTGCATAGCTGCAGGTGATTGACAGGTGATGCTTTTTGGGACGTGCCAGGTTGAGTGGATCAAACCACCCTGGAGACTTTGAGATTATTTTAGGATGCTGATATCAAATATGGAATATAAAATAAGGCTCATCATTTTTTATTGTTTATTTCCTTTACTGCCGCGTTACCCCTGTTTGTAGACAAATCCAAACACATAAACAACTAACCGCACTAACTCTAAATGCTCAATTTACTGCAAAATTATCCGACAACCTAACATGCATGTTTTTGGTCTGTGGGAGGAAACCAGAGTCCCTGGAGAGAAAACCCACACAGGAAATGCAAGATCGTGAAAAACTCCACACAGAATGGCCACATGTATATTTAATAGGAGACAGATCTGGACAGCAGACAGGAAAGTTAAATGCACCATGAATCTGGGAGGGCTCGGTGGTGTAAAGTCACCCAGAATTATGTCTGGCGTTCTCTTACCCATATAACCATGGACTAAAAGTGGTAAAAGTGTCGGATTTGTATTTTTCTTTTCCTCAAACATCCCACTTTACACCGTCTAGTTTGTAATTGGCGGACAACAAAGAGTGCAGTGGCATGTATGTTACAAATCATGTCCTCATCGCGGTTGTTTTAAATATCTGGAAAGATGAATAAATGTTCAAATAAGTATAGCCTAAACTTTGGTTTTAATGCACTGATAGCCTTTACACCCAGCATGACTCTTCCCTCTGACTCTCATCCCCACTCGCTCTCTTCACAAGCATTTTGAGACTGCATCACACTTTCATTCTGATAAACTATTTTTTTAAAGTAGCAAGATTTAACAGCCTTTTCTGATTTGTCATCGGTAAACTATAAACATCCAATTCCTGCTACATAAATGAGCCGGATGCAGCAGCAGACGTGTAACCACAGATGTATTGGCTGATGGTCACCGTGAAGCGTGAAAAGTTGAGAATTGACCAACTTTTGTGGAAACTCCACTGCCGCCGTGACATAAGTCCATTTAAAATCAATAAACCGCGACGCTCTTGTGAGGTGAGCGTTAGCTGGTCAGTGAAGACAAGGAAAGGTTTCTTCACAGTTTACTCGTGTTACCACTGAGTTTCAGCAGAATCGCGTTTGTGAACCTTTTCCTGACTCACCTCTCCACCTGTTTCCTCTCAGGTGACGAGCGTTCATCTGAACCACTGGAGGTTGGACCGCCGGCTGGGCCTCGGCCTCCTGTTTCTGTACGCCATCTTCCTTCTCTGCTCCATCCTCTTCGGGCAGATGTAAGGCCTTAAAGTCAAACGTCCACCTTGTCAGAAGACTTACCATGTGTCCTCTTATCTGAAGCCAAAAAAACAAAACAAAACAAAAAAACACACACACACAAAAAAAAAACAAACCCACAAGCGTGACATTGTTGTTTTGTTCCCTGTTAGTATTTCTGCACACCTCTTTAGGAATCACAGTGGTGATGACGTACAACTACTCAAACACGTTTTTTCGTCCTTTTCTGTGAAGTACAGTGTTTGATAGCAATCTTTAGGTACCAAGTAGGGTGGCTTGATAAATAAATTTAAAAAAAAAGATTGATAGAAACAGCAGTATTATTAGGCAGAGAAACCAACATTAGCTATCACTGTTTAATTATAAATATTTTGATGAAAAATTGAGACTAATTGAGCTCAAATGCACTAAATCCCATTTTCTGACCTTTTGTTGCTGACAATTTTCTCTTATTTTCATGGTGAAGCTCCACCTCAGTTCAACATATCTATCAAGGTCAAAGGCAAATTTGGACTGCTTTCCACGTAAAGTCTTTAAGAAATACCGTGTGGTAATTTATTTATCCTAGCAATAATCCAGTGGGAGTTTAGGTTCAAAGTAACTACATAATTTCCTACTCGTGTTTGCTGTTTGAGCGCTGCTGCAGCCGAGCAGAGTAATTGTAGTTGAACATCGCTGCAAGAACTAGTCCCTTCTCATAGAGGAGCTTTATTATCGTCTACCTGGATTCTGTTGTTGTTTTTATTCCAGCACTTATAAAATAGAGTGAGCAACGCTGCCACAGCCGTGATTATATGTTAAAAAAAAAAAAAATCAATCAATAAATAAATAACAGCACCATAGTAGACGGTAGCATTAGTGTAAAAATACTGTATAACATGCATTCAAATGTAGCAGGCGACACTGAAATACAGCAAAGACTCTACGACGTGATGAATAAGGACACGATATGTGTGCCAGAGACTTTTAGAATAGTGAAGATGAAAATGCACATAATTGTTTAATAATATTTTGATGACTTTGCCTCATTACTTCAAAGCAGCAACTACTGGTACAGCTTATGGTACATAAAGAGATTAACCTAGTATGACAGTATTTTTTAGAAGTCCTGTTGCTATGAAATCTAATATATAATGTACTTAT
Organism: Zenarchopterus dispar; assembly: GCA_028564865.1. NCBI lineage: Eukaryota > Metazoa > Chordata > Actinopteri > Beloniformes > Zenarchopteridae > Zenarchopterus > Zenarchopterus dispar. Next base: position 7,485,424 of record JAOWBL010000006.1, on the reverse strand, counting down.
GAGTGTCACAAACTTTCATGACTTTGAGTACAGATTAGTAGTATCCTTAGGTATGACAATCGATGTTTGTAATGGTCCTTGCACATGTTATGAGACTTTTTTCTGTTTTTTTTTAAAGCGAACACTCCGATCAGGACAGACATACATTTACAGGGTTTGTTTTATAGAAGATAACGCACCAATTTCCATCTATACCGACTGTTCCTCTGTCATTTAGTAAAGAAAAATTGTTTTAGGCAATTTTGGCACACTGCAGTTTTTAGTTCATGGAGAAGCCGTCAGTATTTGGTACTTTTGATTATTATATGTGTGAATTTTACATGATTTTTTTCTCCAGGTGGCTGTACAATTGTCAGTGTCTATTTGACAATACTTTTTACTGTTTGTAAATGTTAAATAACGTACATAGTTTTACAAGAATGAATGTCTGACAAAAACGTGTTTTGTGGTATTTTAATATTTTTAGAAAAGATATCATGTAAGCCTGTTTGTGAATTATTGTAACAAAACGAATGCATTTGTGTGTGCACTGCACTACGAAGGCTTTAAAGTCAGACTAACACTCCAATTTGTCCTTCTGCATTAATTGTTTATTTTAGCATTTATCCATCATGCTCCATTATATTTCATTTTAAAAAAAGGAAATTACACTTCCAATTGTAGGTTTATGGCAACCCTTCTTAAAATCATATTTTTAATATTCTGATTTTTTTTTTAAACTCGCCTGATAAGAATCGAACATTTTTTTTCTGCCGTTTTACTGAGTTGAATAATTGGAAATAGACTTACAGGGCAGTAACAGAAGCGATGATCAGCTTCCTCCTTTATAAGTGTAAGAGTACGTTGTTGTTTCAGCCCCACCTGAGGCAGAACTTGTCTGTTCCCATCCTCATCTCCATCCTTATTTTCGCCGGCAGATGACTCACACCATTGTGTGACGCTGACGTGCTCTTTCGCTCGGCTGTCAGGAGTCCGTCATGAACTCTTGATCCAGAGTAGAAGTAAAAATAATCCAAACAGCTGAACCTCTTTTTTTTTTCCTCCAAAGAACGGTCTGTTTATTCTGCTGTGGTGTTGGAGCTAGACAATATCTTACAAGAGTGAAATTTACTGCTTTAGAGATTGTATTGGATCATAGAAGACTGTTGTATCTCGAGTGCAATAAAAGAAAGTGCAATAACATCTGATCTTTTCAACGTATGTTCTCTGTTGGCAGCGGTGATGTTGAATGGATGGATGTGAACGTACAGGTTGTCAGTGGAAATGTAAGGGATGACTGCCATCTAATGGAGTGCACATCAGGGAAGGAATTAAAACATATTTATATGTATTTTTTTTCCCCCCACCTTCACTTTCCGGAGGCCTGTAGAAACAGAAATATCCACTGTGGAAATTTACACTCTGGGAGGATTTGACATATCAGATTGTCCTGATGTCTATTTACACTAAAGTGATGTAAACTGTTAACTAAAAGGAAAATTGCTTAAAATACAGATGAAAATGTAAAATAGTTGAATGGATAATTTTATATTTGTGCTCAGTTATAAATAAAAACAAATGATTTTTTAAAAATAAATTAAAAACTAACTTGTTATAGTGAATAGTGGAGAAATTTAGCAAGAAATTTTGTAAGGCTTCTTTAAAAAAAAAAAAAAAATCATTCATTTGCCAATCAATGCCACAATAACTGCAGTGTTAAAAATAAAATCAATAAAAAAGCCAGCGGATTATAGTGCCTAGCATTTTATTTTCCTCAAGACATTTTTCATACAATAAAACATTCCATCACAATCCAAATAAAAGTCCACCCAAAGAGAATTCACCTACTATGTAAACCTATGATCTCGATTTAAATTTCTTTTGACGTAACAACTCTCTCCCAAAGCCAGAAACAAGGAAACCAAAATCTGATCAACAGTGACGTCATTGTGTTTTGACGAAAAGTGAACACCGTTCTGCCTCATTTGTGCTCCACTCAAAAGCTGAACCAAGTTAAATCAGTCAGTGTTTAACTCTTAATCACGTTACAGACGCTGCTTGTTGTCTCCAACTCTGGAAGCAAACAGCTCAGCTGAGACCTGGATCACAGGATTAACTAGAAAGCAACTTCCACCCAAATCCCAACAAGTCCCACACATCAGGTATGCAAACATTATTGATGTATACAAAAACAAAAAACAGATAAATATTCTAGTAGCCACTGTCTCTAGATAAAACAATATTTTGAAAACGTGACAAGAAAATAAGGTGATAATTGTGTAATGCTTTAGTAATTTTTAGTTGGCTATTGAAAAGGACATGAAAGCATGGTTAATTTATATTACACCACTCCCCCACTTTTATTGACTGAAATCTGAGACGGCTACGCTGCCTACGAGAGTGCAGATAATTACTGGACATGCTCTTGCTACACGGTAGAATAGGCATTTACTGAAACAGACACTGCAACCGTCGTCATTTCACTCCAACTTTCTCCCGCCCTTCTACAGATTTTTCTAACCCTTAAATACCGTTTCTGTTTGAGGTAAAGTAACTGCTTGAGCAGTTCAGACTTTTATTTCAGCCTTGCCACAGAAGAAAACCATTGCATAATAGATCTAAGAAAGCAGTGACACAGACAGCAGTCTCCCCAGGACTAAACATATAAACATAAAATCTCTTTTGTACAATATTAAGCCATCTGTAACTGGTGCCGCCCTGAAGAGGCATTTTCTCATATGAAAACGTACAATACCACACATCATCTGTCTAAACCAGCTGCTACGACTCCCTGCCATCCCAGCATCACACAGGAGCTAATATTGCTTTTCAAGTGGGAGCAAGTGACCGTCTGGGAGGCCACTTACCGTACCCCTCAGTTAGTTCTGCCACAACTTTGAAACATATCAGATATGTTACGTGATCAGCACACTGCTAGAACACAGCAATATTCCCTTTACCTGACCGTTGACGTGATGATTTGTTTTTTTAAATGAAACTGTCACCAATATCACCACAAGATCCCATCCATCAAAATGGCACCAGAGTGCGGATCAGTCGTGTATCAAGATGAAATCAGATCAAGTCTAGCGTTGCTGCGGTCCTCACAATCAGAATGAAGAGCCAATAGTTTGATCAAAAGGGCTCCAAAGGCTGGTTTCCTCATGAACTCGAGTGTAAACTGTTAATACTCAAGCGTCAACAATTAGGACTGAAGTCTGTCGTAAATGCTTTGGAGCCACTTTGACTTATTCTACTTATATTTCCAGTTGTGTGAGTGTGTGTGTGTGTGTGTACCAGTGGGTGAGCACTGGCAGAGGATGACATGGAAAAACATTTGCAGTCTGAGAGAAGTTATTACA
>JAOWBL010000006.1:7467125-7481983 GCA_028564865.1 Zenarchopterus dispar | reverse complement strand
GTGTGTGTGTACCAGTGGGTGAGCACTGGCAGAGGATGACATGGAAAAACATTTGCAGTCTGAGAGAAGTTATTACATTATCAGATGGACCACCAAATACCCTCTGTGCCACAAAAGATTAGATTTTTCCCACTGAATGAGATCGGGCACTAATGATGATGATAATGATAATAATGATAATAATAATAATAATAATAGACCACTACATCATCCTTCTTTCTTTCTCCAATTTTATATACTTGACAGAATTATATACCATAGAAATATATAAATATTATAAAACTGAACTGTTTAAACCATGAGGAAGTATGGGTAGGCTAGTTGATGTTCATGATCTCTGCTTCTGCTCATAAAATCAGTACATTGCAGGACAGAGCAGAGGCTTCAGACACTTTATGTATAAAATCTGATGCGAGAGTGATAATTTGGCTATTTCTGCTGCATCTCTGAAATGAGTGCTGCTAAAATTGACTATGTGGCAAGCAGGTGGAAATAAAAATCTACTAGACTGGATCTGAGGTTGGACCTTTGTAACAGTCACGTGTGGAGCTGACTGAGGCTAGCCTGGTGAGATATACTTCCCTTTTCACCATTTGACAGGCCAGACTCTGCCCCATCTAAGGTCTTCTTGTTGGAGGAGTTTATTGTGTATATTGAGGGATGAATAAACAGGACAGCTGGGGGATGAGTGAGCGCAGGCTTGTGTGGTTATCACGAGGTTGGGGCGTTCTGGTTCTGGTATATGGATGCCTTCTCTTTCAAAAGTTCCAGACATAGATGACAGCTCCAGCTCCCTGAGTGCCAAAAACACAGAAAACTTGTGTTAAGAAGTTTTAAAACGACGTGAGCAGGTCAATTTCTGCATTTTCAGTCTCGTGACTTTTATACATTTGTCAGCCCCCCCCGCTTTCACCTTAAAGCAGGCTTTTTATTCCCAGCTCTACATCTGACATTTTCTCTTGGACTTTTATAAGAAGTAGAAGACTATTTATGTCACAATGAACTTACCTTCTGGAGGTTCAGACATGGGGGGGTTGAGACAGTACATGTGATAGCCTCTGTCACAGTCGTCACAGAACAGAAGCTGATCCTGGATGAAAGGGGACAACTTGTGATGAGCATATATTTGTACCTTAACTAGGCAATTCTTGTGTGTTGCCATCTCTCCAAAACCTGAACATTACAGGATCTCTTTTACTTGAACTAAAACATACCTAGCCAACATCTGAACTTCACTTGATTTTTCTCGGGGTACTCCAGCTTCCTCATACAGCTCAAAAGCATCTTATGCTACTGGTGGCACTAAATTACTCCCGCGACTGTGAGTGGTTATTTATCTCTGTGTGCCCTTCTGTGTAATTTGTACCCCATCTTTTGCTTGACAGCTGATAGGCTCAAGCAGACCCCCCGTGACCATGAACAGGATTTAAACAGGTATAGATAACAGATGAGTGGATCTCGGCTCACTCACGTCATTCTCTGAAGTCCCACACATGTTGCAGCACTTGCACTCTATGCACTGCCAGCGATACGTCTTCACAGCAGCCATCATTACAGGAGTGAACTGCAGGCAGGAGGGGTGGCCTGCATCAGAGAAAATGCATACAAAGTTTAAACATTCTCACTCTTACAAAGAGTAATTTCATACCTCATGCTACTTTATTTTACTCTTTCACAGAAGTAGAAGGTACCTGAGCGCCCACAGTCAGAACAGGAGACCAGCTCTTCTGACTGGCCAGTCTTGTGGTTGGTTTTTGAGTCTCCCAGGCAGAAATCACAGTAATTATTAGGCAAAGCAAGACCATCTGGACCTTTCTTGGGAGCTGGTTAACAAGTTGAAGACATTCAGACAGCATCAGTTAATTAGAAGACCACCCAGCAGTGTTCAGTTATTACTTCAGTCAAATAAAGGCACCTTTGACTCCACCTATTTCAATTGTCACTCACTTTTTGGCTCCTCGGGGAGAGGCAAGGCAGGTTCTTGGATTTCCATGTCTTCCTTCTCCTCGCCCTCCTCCTCAGCCAAGTGGGAGTGAGCGTAGTGGTAGCTCAGGCCAGGACGGTTCTTGTAGCGCTTTCCACAGACTGACACCAAAACCAGATAACACATGTATCAATTTAAAAAGGAAAAAGAAATAGACAAACCAAAACAGACAATTCTGCACTGTTAAAAGCCAGAGAAAAACAAAGGGTGATTCAAAAATTACCGGTTATTTTATATGCTTTTAACACTTCTATAGTTTGTCTTTAAAAACATCTTTTCATACAAAAGCACACTAGAATACAGCAGTAATGAAGAAAGCCCTTATTTACTAAATGTAGTTTAAATTTATATACTGCAATAATAAAAGCAACATAAAAAAATACTTGATTAGAACATAGATAACTAGATCAGAAATTAGACCTGACAACTTTCATGGGGTGAAAAGTAATAATGCATGAAATGAAGATAAATTAACTAAAACCCAACAAATTCCTAAGGCTTTTTGCTAAATATCAAAATAAGAACATTTGACATTATTCACTGCCTATGAAACTGAAGAAAAAGATGAAAAAAATATGGAAACGTAAAGCTGATGCTGTGGGGCAATATTTCATTTTAACTAGATGGCTCATCCATAAATCTAAACTATAAATATACATTTTAAATAAGAGTTTCCATCTATTTGTGCTTTTCATAAATATAAAAAGTAAATAAGCTTAACCTCCAGCTTTTATCCTAAATAATAGCACTTATGATGTCATAATGGGTTAAGATAACACCTAAGCCACTCATGGTGCCACACACCTACTTAAAATGACCCGTTGTCTTAGCAACAACAGGTTTTTAACATCTTCAAGTTAAATGGTTGAGAAGCAGCAACTATGGTCTGACTAACAAGTCAAATATGCTGACATAAACTTAAGGATACAATTGTGTCAGTTCACTCAATAATCATCTCTTTTACACTGGACTTAACAATAACCTCAAGTTGCGTTACCTCCGACTTATCAGGAAGAAAAAAAAACCTGGGAATGTTCAAGGAAGTTTCTCACTTTAAAAGGAACAAAGACAACACTGTGTGAAGCTGTTGTGGCAGGAGGGTGTGATGGTTGTCATGAGATAACACTCAAACACTACAAGGCAACACTCCTTTCACTTCCCAGCAGCCTGGTTTCCATTTACTCAAAATGCTAATAAGCCTGTTTCTTCAGCTGTCATTTAAAGCGGGGATCATTTTTTTTAGAGTGCATCTTAGCCAAATCACTAAAGAAACTAACAGACAAATCACGGTAGCAGAAAAGCTCTGATAAATATGGTCCAGAAGCCGTACATACAATAAAAGCTGTCTCAAAACTAAAAGAAGAGGAATTTAGAAAACACTGAAGGAGAATTTACAGGATGTAGAGGTGTTGAAGGAGACAATAAATAAATCAAATTACACTCAAAGGCATCAGACAAAAGATAAAAAGCACAGAAGAGAAACAGAGCAGCAGGATCCAGTGTCTAAGTCTCAAGCTTATCTAAGTCTGTGGGAAGTTCAGGGCCACATTAAGTGGGAGAACTTTCATTTCCCGCAGCACATCCTCTCTCCGCTGATGAAACTTTTATCAGTGGCTCAGTACAGACTGAACTATCAGTTGATATCTACAGAAACATTTTTCTGAATCTATTTGAAGGACATCGAGTTGCATGAAAGACTGTTTCCAGTATGAGCTACACTAAGAATAAATGTACTAACACAAACAGAAAACAAAAACAGGCATTGAAAACAAAAAAAAACAGTCTGAAGTGAAATGTAATGAAGAGAAATATACCTCTTTCGGAAGATTTTGAAAAATGCTTTTGTTTGATAGTGTCTGAAAGAGAAGAGAAGAAGAAGAGAGAGCACAGACAGAAGCTCAAAGAAACAGGCTTTTAGACTGACAGAGTTGATCAGAAATGTCCTGCTGCTGAAAGGGAAACTGCTTCACAAAAGAGGAAAACACAGATTCATAGTCTGACAACAGCAAAGTAATAAAAGAAACATTCACCCCCTGGCCATGGAAAGATTTGAAATGCAGGTTTAAGAAGAGTGTGCCATCACAGGGTGGAAAAACTAAAACTAGCACTTCTATACAAACAACAGAGAGAAAACTGAAGAGAGAAGAACATTAAAAGGAAGAGAGAAGTGTGAAAAGGGAAGTGAGAGAGAATGCTGACTCTTGCTAAAAGACGTTAACAATTTAATAACCACTAAACATCTGCAGTGACCCTCTACATGACCTGAGTTCGCATGCTTTACTGGGCCCATCAGCACTCACTGTCACAGGCATAGGGCTTGTCCCTGTCCTCCAGCGCTGCCGTGTCCAGTTTCTTCCTGCTGCTGCCAACTCCTCGACCCTGTGGACATCAGCAGAGTCACCTGACACACTGAAACTAAAACACATACACGCAAATGTAGTTAGGATTGAGCTTACCTTCCCTTTCCCTTTGCCTCTTCTCTTAGGCGTGTCTTCCTCATAGTCTTCATCATCAAGATCATCCAGGAAGTCATCTGGCTCCAGGATTCTCTGTGTTGATGAGAGGAAGGAGAATGAGTTTAAAAAACAAAAAAACAAAAAGGAAATACATGAAAATGGACCAAGTCCAAACATTTTACAGAACTCATCTAATGTATTTATTTGCCAAGAAGACTTCAACATTTAACACCTAAACTTAAAGAAAAGACAAGAACCTTTCTAATCCGGGAAGCTGGGTTCAGGCTTCCAGTGTAATCGCTCTGATTTGAATCATCCTCCGATCCACGGAGGTCTGCAGCTGTCCGTTTGTCCAAGGAATCTCCTTTTAGCAGGGCCTCCAGACTGCTGCCGTCCGACGACAGCAGAGAGTCCTTCTTCAATCCTAAATCGATCTCTGTGAATAAAACACAAACAGGCCAAGACAAGAGCAAAACACAAAAGTTTAACACCATACAGTGTATTTTACTAGAAAATACATTTAACAAATCATGTGAACACAATTACTCTTACAGATGAAAGTACATATTACATCACAATTAATTTAATTATAAAAATCTCTCAATACTTTTTCCATAAAAGTCTGGAAGTCATAGCCTTTTTAAATCTCTCTGAAGGCTGACAGGTTAAATTGAGGAATGGGCTGATCTGGAGGCTGCAATACCTGATTTGACAGGAGGGAAGATTAGCCGAGGGTCCTCTGGAGGATGAGATCTCCGTTTCTTCCTCCACCTCCTGGCCGGATAAGTATACAGCTGCCCTGGAGCCATGCCTGAGGGAGAGATAGACAGCACACCCATCTACTTAACAATGACCCAAAACACAGATTTTACACACACGAGAAAGCAATTGTTACATTTTATTAGAACTTCAGTAATTAGAGACAGCATGATAACAAGCAATTTTCATCTTTTGTCTCATCACCTTCATCTCACAGAACCTGCATTCCTGCGTTTCAGACCTGCAACATCTTCCAAAGGCGAGATTAATGATGCAAGTACTCCGCAATGTACTTTTTGATTCCAATAATATTCTCATTTATTGTTATCTATAATTCATTAAAAGATACAGAAATTAATTTCCTTTCTCACTCGCATTCCTATCTTTCTCAGTTATCACACTACTCTTTTGTTGCATTTTGATCACTCAAAGATGAGACATAGGTTGAATATTTAACTGCCACCTGTACTTGGTTATTACAGTAATGCACTCGTGCAAGATCTTCTTCTCTGTGCTTGAAGAAAGGAGAAACAGTGGCATGCTAGGACAGAAAGAAAGGTTCTCTCAAAAAGTTGCTACATTTTTCACTGGGGCCTTTTTAGATATTAAAAAACAGCTGAAAGTCAACAGTGTAAACCAGCCAGTATTTGTCTCATGTATGATTACATACCGTCTGATCTGTGCTCAGTAAGAGGTGACCTATATAATGTGCATGTCTGAGAAAAGAGCCGCACACAGCTCTGCTTTAACAGACATCACTGAGCTGTGTGCCAGAAACACTGCATGGCCAAAACAACAATTTAAATACAGAAATTGCACACTATTACTGTGTCATAACATGTATCTCTATGTTTAGAGCATACATTTTCTGTAGCTTCTTTTAAAATTACCAAATGTTACATTTCTAAGATCCTAGCTAAAAACAGTGCAGCTCTGCACTGTTTTTAGCTAGGATCTTAGATTGATGATGAGAGCATCAGACCGCTGCAAAAGGTTTCCTCCAGCACATCCCAAAGATTCTCAGTGGGGTTGAAGTCTGGACTCTGTGGCTGTAGATTTATGACTGAAAATTATAACTTCTACTCCCCGAACCACTTTTTCACAGTACAAGTCCAACAAATCCTGGCACTTTCATCCTGGAATATATCCTTGTCATCAGGAAAAAAATAACCAACTGATGGGATTTAAAAGAAAAAAAAGCTCCCTTAGCAAACTCACCTCATTCTTTTGGACACATAGTTCTGCTGAACCATGAGACATTTAAACACTGTTTATCAACAACTGCCAGCATGTCATGTTTTTTTTTTATTTATTCATTTTTTTAGATCTTTTTTGCGATAAAATATGAAAACCAAAAGATAGCAGTTAAGTCTACGAGAATGACATAACGTAGCATTGCTTAAATGACATCCTCTTCATTTCTCGCTGTACCATTTAAAAGTGTGGAAAGTTTGACTTGTTTTACAAGGCATATAACTCAGCCTTGCACCTTACCTGGTCCCCTGTGTCTCTTCTCCATCCAGATATAGCAGTTGCTCTGAGCCACACCAGTCTGAGAGTCGAGGAATGGCATTCGAACGCTCCGCTCAGCACAGAGCCTGGCATTGTAGTTATGACACTGCTCCAGGGCATCTCTGTAGTACTGCTCTCCCATCCTGACAAAACCAAACCAGAAGCACAGTCAGGCTATAATGGCCACAAAGTTAAAAATCTCTGTATTTCTGAAATACTTCTGCTGTTGAGCCACCAACAAAAAAACAAAAAACAACTTGTTCCTATTTTTCCCCCCTTAAACGCAGATTACGTTGCATACATATTCCCCATTAGGAAAGCTGAAGCAAATATACCACAAGCTCATGATGGTCTTCTCAGTGTTTGTTCAAACCCTCGACTTCCAAGAAAAATGAAAGGAGGGAGAATGATCACAAACAGTTTTATCATCCAAGTACTGCAACGACTGAGGTTGATGCAATACCTCCAGTTTCTACAGTTACATTTAATCTACAGAAGTGAAACTGGTGGCAGTTAGGAAATTTTAACTTCCAATTGCAAAGTTTCTTTAAGTAATATTCAAAATGACTGCATGGACCTAAATGAATTATGTCAGATCTAAAAGAGGCTATGAGGATAAAGTAGAAGACTGAAAGTACAATAAGGTCCTAACATTAAACTGAAATAAACATAAAAAGTGCAGAAAAGCCTTTTAGTTCCTTATGGTGGTTGAGGCTGAAGTGATAAATTAACAACATGAAAATATGCATTTACTGAATAAATTATCTGTGAAAGGAGTTTCACTTAAACTATCTTACAAGCTCGTTATGCATTTTGAAAATGACAGAATAAGTTTTTTTTTTTCTATTTCTAACTGTTACCGTGGTCCTCTCAGGCTGAAAACGATCCCATTTGTTATACTTTAGCGTGATTACCGTCAAACTCTCGTCATCAAGCAGCAGCGCAGGTTGAATCATCACATCAGACAACGGAAATGGGAGCTCCTCCGAGCACAGACGGCTCGGGTCATTCGGTGTAAAGGATTCAACTTTACACCTCATATTCGAGTCTTAACGTGACAGTGGCTACTAGGGTTACGAAAAAAAATTAAAAATAAGTGTAATAAGTCTTTCATTCATTGTGAAGAAGTCGGACACACCACTCTCTTTAGCTCGTTAGCGAGCCACCTAGCCGCTTCACCGGTCGGACGTTAGCAGCACCACAGCCGTTTGGCCACAAAACACACAACAAGTAACCACAATATCGCTACAAGTACGTCGTATTGTCGTATTTTAACAGCACCCACACTATTCACACTTGAGAAAGGTCAGCTGAGCGTCTCCTAACTTACACTTCCATACCAGGATGTGAACAGACGAGCACGACGCTCAGACGCGGCTGACTAACCTCAACTCAGACACTGGGAACGTTGCTAAGCTAAGCCAGCTAACGAGTCGGTGTCTGCGTGGATACACAGTAGTTATGGGGCGAGTGTATGTCACTTGTCCACGTGAAAATTAAGTAGAGAAGTCCAGTACTTACAGTTTGACAACATTCTCAACAACAGCTGCCATCTTGCTTTAATGCGCTGGAACAGTGGCCTGTCGGGTAATGATGCCCTCCGTCCGGACTTGTAGGCGGATTGAGCAGGAACGTGAGGCAGAGCGCCCCTCACCGAGAGCCATGCGCCATTGTTAGAGATTTTCACTTTATCCAAAGCAGCAAACCTTGGTCTAATTTTAAAATTTAAGTTTATAATCAGCAGTTCAAGCATATGATTCATTATATTTTATTACCTGAATTATAAAAAAGTGTTTTATTCATTTTGTCTATACCCACTTAATCCTACACAGGGTCTGCTGGAGCTTATTCTGGACAGGTCGCCAGTCCATCACAGGGCCACATGTAGACAAAGAGCCATACGTGCAATATAGAATAAATAATATCTATGTTTTTTGACCTTGGGACAAAGCTGGAGTACCTAGCGAAAACCCACACAAGCATGGGAACATGCCAACTCCACATAGTTCCTGGTTTGGGAGGCAAAGTAGGAACCTTCCTGCAGTGAGGCAGCTGTGCTGCCCTCAGGGAGGGGGAAACAACAACAAAACATTTGAAGTCCAGTTTGTGACTCTGTAACTTTTCTTATTTCTTAGCCAGTATGCCTGTATTCTAAGGGGTTTTGTTGGATTGAGGCGGGACGGCCTCCGACCCCCAGTGCCCCTGACCTGGACGGAGCTTTGGCATTAAAGGACTTAAAATTTAAATTACTCTGAAGTACTCGTGTTATAAAATGTGTCCGTTTTTTAAATAAGTCTGTCAACAGATCATAATACGAATATTAAACTCTTTCAAAATTTTACAAAAATATCAGTCTCATAAGCATGTTTTTGATTAAACCATGTTTTATTATTCCTAATATTAGATGTAGATACACAAGTCAACAAACATTTTCGATTCGTAATGAAAATGCTCCACAGCACACTGACATCGTGTGGAAGGGTCTGGTATTACAGACACATACCTGAAAATGGACAGCAGTCGTAATTTTTGCAATAATCTGCATTAGTAACAGTAGTAGTAATAGTAACAACAGTAGCAATAATGATCATAATAGCAATTAATAATAGTAGTGGTATTAACAACTCTGAATTACAGAGGAAGGAACAGACATTTGTCAAAAGTCATGAGAAATGAAGGTAGGAGGACAGGCTTATCAAATGCAGCAGGACAGACCACTGGATGAAAAAAAATAAAATAAAATAAAATACAAGCTCCCACTGGACAGAATATATCCTGCTTTCTTATAAAAGAGGAAGTTCAAACTGTTACCAGTCTGTTTTCACTCCAAATCTAGTACTACACATGTAAAGGCTCATGTTTCTTCTTGAAGTACTCAATTGTTACAAGTACTCCTAGAACCATAAATCTATCCCTTTGACATCAATAATGCATACTTTCCATGATCTGGTCAAAGCTCACCAGTAGCACAAGGTTATTTTAAAAAGGATGCAATATGCAACATCAAATCACAGCCAGCTGAGGATATTCCCACAAGACTGGATAACCAGGGTCATTCTGCAGTAAGTATACAGTACAGGATTAAAGAATTAATGTGAGTGTATGCGAGGGAGAGAGCTTGTGTAAAGTATCTCAAGTATGATCGTTATTTTTGCTTCACATGACCAGTTTCATTTGGCCAAAGTAATTGGAGTCATTCACATTCAAATGAGCTGCTAAGAAAGTCGGTTGCGTGGCCTCCGTGGTGGAATTCGTCAGCATCAACTGGATGGCGTGTTGGATGTTCAGAGCAGAGAAAAGGTAGCAGTAGTCGTAAAAACGGCTCGCCTGGCGGGGAGGAAAGACTCTCCCGTTCAAAACTGTGCGCAATATGCAAACCGTGTTGGCTCGCTTAACGTATGCTTTGTGGTTTCCAGATCATAGTTCAGTTTCAGGCACCTTGAAGTAAACTGAAACTAGGAGCTCTGTCACACATCTGGGATCAGAAAGTCCCACAGACAGAGACGAGGCAAGTCTGGACCAAATGCTGTTAACTGAACCCATTTCAAAAGTTTAGACGTTCAGAAATGTCTCCTCGCTAATTTGGAGAGTTTCTGGCCTTTGCAACACCTTGTTTCATTTGGAGCAGGAGAATAAGGCCAACCTGTGGGAGCCTCCAGTTCTGCTATCCCAACAGCTGCGTGTGACGTTCCTGTGAGGTAATCACTCTTCCGAGGCATCTACCTGCTTTAGACCGCCAATCTCAACCTGTAATAAATAAACAGCAACTAACCTCGTTTATAATAATCAGCTGGACTCTGCAATTATAAACCATTGTCCAATAATCTGCTGCTGTTTAAACAGTTTACCATTTTCTGAAAGAATTTTTGTGAAATTGTGCTGCTGTGGATGCTTACAAGATACTATTAATTCTATTCTCATTTTCACTATATATTAATAAACCTATCGCATGTTTACATCAACTTTATCTGCCAATTATATATTAGTTTGTTTCCAATCCTGAATATGAGGTGATCTGGTGTTTTTAGACTACATCAACACAGAATAGATGCCAATGGTTAGACACAGAGCTATATATCTAAATTAAGTCATGCCGTATATGCAAGAGTGAAACGCTCACCAACAAGATTTTAAGACTTTTTCTTGTCTGCCACCACGTGTGAACAGAGCTTCCTATGAGTACTGTCAATCATACTGGACCTGTATTTATTATCCAGAGGCATACATTAGGTCATTGCCACAGGGCAAATTTCAACATTCATTTGTTTATTTTTTTTAGTACGAAAACTTTACTTAAGACTGTTTTAATGGAGGGTGGTTTTTAAAAAAAAGGCTTCAGTGTAAATGTAGCGGGGTTCAAGCAAAGCTCAAGCTCATATTTCTGTCAGAACGCACACAAGGTGCATTCTTCATACCCGTCCTTTCTCTATCACATCCACACCCCTCACTTCACCTGTAACCAAATCTGTCAGATGTCCATCTGTCTGGCTTGTGTCCCTGCGGTCTGCCACAAAAAAAAGAAATGTGCTTCAGCTATTTATCTACAATCTGCCCCCACGCCTTCACGCCAGTAGATAGAGAAATTAGAAAAAAAGTATTAGAAGACTGCAACAAAAAGAAGAAAGTGTCTTGAAGAACATCACTGGTAATGTAACCTTACATGTACTAGAAACCAAAAGGAAAAGATAAGTTTTATGAAATCATTCCAGTAATATTCATTCGTGTTTGTCTGGTTTTCGTTTGCCTTCGAGCACCGAAAAGCAGCATCCATCTGGCCATGTTTGTTTAGGAACAAATAAACATGCAAAATCCACAGCACCACAACTCACACACACGCACACACTAGAAAACTAACCGTCTCTGCTTTGTACAGAAAAATGAAAGTTGAAAATCAAGCAGAAAAGATCACTCAAAAGAAATGATCAAATACAGGCAAAAATTAGATCAAATTAAAAATAAAACCACTTATTAAATATATATATAACATTTTCCCAATGAAACTTGTGATCACTTACTGCACACAACTAAAAATTGAGTTTATTTTTGTTGTGAAACACCTCATAAATTCTTTCCTAAATAAAAAAGAAAAAACAAATACATACAAGGGCAAGCCCAACATTCTCCACTAGTTGAACCAAATTAGCTTCTTTTCACAACATAAATCAGAATTACTTATTAATTTGTTTGCTTCTTCAAACCAGCAATTGCAAAAGATAAATAGTATAATGATAATATTAATAATAATAATAATAATAATATAATCAGGTTAATACCATCAATACCAGGAACATAAAAAGAGACTGATGTGATCCCTCATAACAGACAGTGGGGGATGACGGAAACGTCACCTGACAGTGGGGAGATGAAACCGGAGCACACCCAAGTGGAAAGCCATCACCTATTGCTTTACTGGAGTTATGTGGAGTCGTAGCATCACAACGGCTCCACAAGTCAGGACTCACTGAACAGAAAATACTCCTGCTGAGGAGTCATAACAGTGGACTGGACCTGAACTGGCCCGGGACGTCTACTTATACCGTCCACTCCCGTTACTGACTCAGATATGTGGGCTGGTTTGAAAATGGATGCGGGCTTTAATTGTTGGATGCAGCTAATTGTTAAATATAGAATGAGTGAACAAAAAGTAAATGACAGATAAAACCAATGAGGGAAAGGATGCGAGAGAAAGGAAATAAAGATTTTCTGTAAGTCACGATGAAGCTGTCGGTAAATTCCTTGGGGCCTGTGCTGAGAGCAGTGTTTGTATAACTTGTGTGCACTTTCATTTCTGTCTGCCTCAGTCTTTCAACTTTGTAATTAATGTAGTTTCCATTGATTATTGTACAAGTGTTCTACTTCTTCTTGCTAAAAAAGCTGAACCTCTTCTCACGATCCTTCTCTTTCCCATCTTTATTTCGCATGGTGACACTTCCAGTATCACCTGAGCCTGGGGAAATGGGAGGCATTGTCATGGCACGGCTGAGGGCCCGCGGACCTCCGGGCGAGTCTTGTGATCCTGTAGGAACGGAGCTGAGAATGGAGCGAATCCAGGAGCTCATTTCCTCCTTTACAAAGAGACAGAACTTTATTATTAAGCTTCACCATTCAATAGCTGCACACAAATGAGACTTGCATTAATAGGTGGTCATTCTAGTGAAATAATTCTGTTCTGTGCATCTCACCTCATCCTTGGCTTGGAACAGGTACTCTTTCCCATCGCCTAGTCTGAAGACACAAGATTGAGGAAATATTTTACTGATTTTACTTTCATTTACTAAATTTAACTGGAGGTTAGTTATATGTGCTTTCTTCTCACCTCAGCTTGAATACATGTTTCCTCTTTTTATAGTCATGTGCTACTTCACACACAGCATCTCCCAAGCTGATGGGCACCTCTCCGTGATATGGAACGCCATTGCTAGCACTCTTACTGTCTTTATAGAAACCGAGCATTCCTTTTCTTAGGACACAGTACACATTCTGCCAGGACCTAAGGAAGCAAATTAATCAGATTAATATCATTAAAGTATTGAGCATAAAACAGTAGCAATGAGAAAGTTCACTGCATTGGTCTGTGATTAAAATCACAGACGTTGTCCATGATTATTACAAACTATCGCAGGTCCCCCAAGTAATTTTAATCCAGTGCGAATGGGGGATAAGTTTCACATTTTTAACGTTAAACCAAGTCTTTGCTCTGGTGTGTCCATTTATCAGACAAGACCAAATCCTCACCTGGTAGCTGCCTTTTTGCTGTGGGACTCCATCTCCTGTTTTCGACAGAGTATCCCTTCTGTGGTTTCTGGCTCAGACTCAGCTGCACCCCTGCTCGGTAACGTGGCAGAAGGCTCCATGCGAGAAGATGCCAACCCACTGTCTCTACCTGGTCCATTAACAGACTCAGACTCCGAGCCCTGTGGTCAAAACCCGGACATGAATATTGGTGGGAGGTTGAAAAATACAGTTCTGAAAGGATGAACGAAGTTGCTAAGCAGCCGTTCACAGCCATATATGAAAAGCCATAATGATGGTTGCTTTGACGATACTGTATAATTACCTCAGCAATCAGCATAAAGCGGATTCACTGGATCCGTATAATTGCATGATACAGTGGCATTACTTAAGCAATTACAGTTGCTTAGATGGGTGAGACATACTGCAACTGTCACACAGTAAACATGCAAGCAACACTGAACAAAATTAGATATAATATCTACATTTCCAAAAGTAACAAATATTTCAAGGGAACCTTACACCAGACTTCTTTTAAACAGAAACATACAGTTATAGATACATTTCATTATGTGCATCTTTGCCTTTTCATTAATCTCAGTGATTTACAGTAATTGTAAACTAATACATAACACTTCCCCTCTGTAACATAAAAAGACAAAAGCTCACAAAGGTGCACACAACACTTACAGTTCAGCTACAAGGATTTAAAACTTTAAGATCTTTTAGATCCAGTATGCTGGCTCTTATTTACTTAAAAGAAAATTCACAGACAACAGGATTTCTTTGTATGTACTCAACTGCAACAAAGAAGAGAAGGGAATCAGCTAAGAAGCCATTTGTGTTTGTTTATTTTCCCTCGATAAACCCTTTTCCACAAATAACTTTCATTTAAGTCCATCAAAAGACTTTGGCAATCAAAGAAACTACACACATATAAGGAAAGACTGGAACAAGTCACATGTAGAGTGCCACTGAACAGCTACATTTATAACCACATTAACTCTGGGCTCCACACTTACAATCACTCCTGTCCTGGTCAATACAAGCACATATACAGCAGCAGACTGTAGCAGATTTGATCCATGAAAGCAATCTGTTCATGAATCTGCATCATGCCTTTTTAACAGCGATGGAACTTATTAATGACACTGTGTAGCTAATGAATAAATAAAGTGAAAGCTGTATCCGTGACAGAGAAGCCATGACTTCTCAGGAGAAGAAAAGAGGCAGTGCAGTTGACCAGGAGCTGAGCGGAGGCCGTGAGAGGACGAGGGGAGGCTACGAGGCTGACCAAGGCTCAGTACTCACACGCTGCGGCTGCTTTGGCTTACACACACGCTTAGGCTCTGATTTCTTTCCCACTGACAACGATAGCGACAATGACTGCTGGTAAAAACGCAATAAGAAATTGT
>JAOWBL010000006.1:7430090-7457566 GCA_028564865.1 Zenarchopterus dispar | reverse complement strand
CTATATATATATATATATATATATATATATATATATATACACACACACATACACATATATATATATACATACATACATACATACACACACACACAGTAGGAGCAATAGTTTGTAGATGACATTGCTTTAAATGACCAAAAACTGATAAGAATGCTTTATAAAGCTTAACCTCAACCAAAACAGAAGCCACAGACAAATTTACATGGCATTGTATAAATATTCCTAATCTGAGTGTTTGGAAAAGGCCATTTCATGATTGAGTGATTAGACTGCTGAAACATTAACCGCAGGTTTTTCTAGCTACAACTGAGAAATGCAGAAGAAACTGATTAACCCCAACCTGAGAGCAAGAGTGAAAATGTAACAGACGTTGAATGCTAAATTTGGAATGAGTCAAAGATCAAAAGCAGCAAATTGTGCAATATTTATTTAAAGATTGGGAAAGGCTGATAATAATGAAAGGAGAGAAGAAGATTGGCTACACTGCTACTGATTAATCAGATACATAAGTAAATTCCCAAGTGTAAAATAATTACTCTTCACAATCAAGGCAATGAAAAGCTTAAACTATACAGTGAAGTAGGTGATGAGTGGTGGCGCTGACCCACAATGCATTGCATGCCTCAATTGCCCACAGTTCTACTTACAAAAACATTGTGCATGTGTTGTTGGCACAGAATTCTGGATTTCAGTTCTTAAACTCTTAATTAACTTCTGTTTTCTAAGTAAAAAAAAGTTGGTTCGTGAATGATGAAACGTTAACAGTTTTCTCTGTACTTGGGTATGTTAAATAAGAGGTTTGAGCCAATTAAAGCAAATTCAAGTTTCTACTGATGTTAAGGAAACTTCCCAAGTTTTCTGGAAATGGAGTTTGTATTTGAACTAGCCAAGTAATAAAACAAAGCCAAATGGCAAAAAACGTGTAAAACTATGGCAATCGAGAAATACACACATCATCAGTGTGTTAAACTCAAAATGAATTAAGAGCATGTAGGAACAGCATCACCAGATTTAACTCTTAATGCCCTCAATGAGTAGGGCTGGTAAAAGCTAATTACAGCAGTTAAGTGGAAACACTAAAGCTGTTGGGGATATACTGAACAACATCTATCATAGTTGAGAGGATTAGCAAACGCCTTTTAGTTAATTGGACACGAAACCAACAGAGAGTGGAAATAAAAACAGTCAAACACAAGTTAAAACAATTTCAGCTTTGGTAAACTTGTCTTTTGAAAATTTTTACCTTTTCATCTGCCATCCAGTCCATGATGTAGCGCATCTCCTGAAATAGTCTTTGCAGATCACGATGGGCATTCAGACGCTCTCTGCGTGCGGCCAGAAGCTCTTTGAGATATTCCCAGAGTCGAAGCACATTATCCCTTCGTGCCAGTATACGCCGTACATCATGATATCTCTCTGCTTCCAGCTCTTTTGCAACAGCCTCCACAGCAGCCACACGCTCCCAATATGCCCCTATGTCTGTCTCAATTGCTTCATGTTTGCGAGTGGCAGCTTCTACTGCTCCCAAGTCAGTTCCAAAATTATCCTAGTGACAGAACAAAAGCCTGACTGTAAACATAGTCCTTATATTTAAATTAGGAACTGAAAAGAACTTGGAACAATACAAGGTGTCTATTAAATTCTAAAAAGAAAACAAGTAAGATTTTCTACCTGAGACACCAGTCTTTGGTTTTCACTCAACCATGTTTCCCGCATAGCCGCTTTCCGATCAAAACGGGCAGCAAGCATCTCCAGCTTCTCCTGGCGAATCAGCTCATTCCTCAGTGCC
The DNA here is from genome assembly GCA_028564865.1 of Zenarchopterus dispar. Lineage (NCBI taxonomy): Eukaryota > Metazoa > Chordata > Actinopteri > Beloniformes > Zenarchopteridae > Zenarchopterus > Zenarchopterus dispar. Next base: position 7,455,777 of record JAOWBL010000006.1, on the reverse strand, counting down.
AGCTCCCGTTCATGTTCTGCCTTTTCCAGCCGTTCCCATGCCTGCCATACAAAGGACAACACACAAAGCCGGTGTCTTACAGCAGATTATGTTTTCTTTGACCCGATGTTTATGCTGAGAACTTTGAGAAGCTATGTTGTTTTTAAAGTACTTATAAATTAAGTTGTAAAGTTAAGATGTGGTACAAGTATGGATGATGTTAATAGTTTATAAAATACATTAGAAGTGTCACATATGCTTATTTACAGATCCTTCCATCTCCAGATGGAAAGCTGTATATTTAGCGCCTTTTCATAATATACCCATACCTTGTTGATATCAGAGATGAGTTTTCCTTCTCTTGGCATGTAGACTTTCTGATTGTTTGCTCTCATCTTGCTTTGGATAGTGAAGAGAAGAACCTCCAAATTCCCTTTCTCTGTGAATCTGTGGAGACATGACCGCAGTGGGGTTTAGTCATCTTTAAACTTTGAACCCTGACTGAAAAACAGACTTGAATCAAGCCAGCTAATACCCACTTTGGTGGCTTCTCCACAGTCCTGTAGGAGTTGAAAGCCTGAAGCTGGTTCTGGACAGCACTCAGTGAGTTAGCTAACTGGCGATCATTAAGAGTCACTATGGTCTGCTCAATCCATTGCAGCAGCTCTGATGCCAGGGTCTCGTACTTCTCTATCAGCTGGTCTGCCTCAATGGCATAGTCAAGCACCTGCAGCCAAAGAAATTTATGAAGCATTGAAGTGCACATACTCACTGTTTACTTGATGCATCTGTGTATATTTACATAATGTTCATGTGTATATTATATGTACACATATATTCATTTATTGTACACACACACACAAACACACACACACACACACAGCTAACCTTGCCAATTCGTTTGCCTTCCACTGCCAGGGCTTTCATCTTGGAAAAGTAATGGTAGTAAGTTGCCACATAAGTGATGATGGATTTTTCATCAGGCTGATCAACATTCACATCTGGAAAAAAGAACCTTGTTGATGCATGTCAAGTCTTTTTGTTTTGTTTTTTATTCTGGATAATGTCAATAAATCAGATCAAAAAAACAACTTGAATGAGAAGTGAAAGTGATTTCCATTTTTGAACATGTCGAGATGTCACGCTCGCTGACATGTGATATTGTCTCATCCAAGCTACAAATAAGAGCAGCAAACACCCAGCCAAAGAAGTCTTTGAGGGAAACGCATTAGATCATCAATGCCACTGAAAGGAGTACATAACTTTTTTTAAAGACTCACCCTCTGGGTCCAGCAGCTTGGTAAGGCCCAGTTCCTTTTCAGCCACATTAAAAGCATTCTGGAGATTGTAGTGAGCGTTGGACCTCTTCAGGTTGTCAAACTCAATTAGGTCAGGTCTGAAGAAGATAGGAAACAACTGTAGGTTCAGTTTTTGGAAGATCATAGAAACTTACATATAGTGTCCTCTTTAGGTATGGGGTTCATCATCAGCTATCAATCCACTCTCTTTGCACACTAATTGTGTAATGTATTGCACTGGAATTATGTAAAGTCATGCAAAAACATATTTCATTTTTGGATTAAACAAACAGCCTGTTTCAGTTGGTGTTTATACTTTGCACACTACTTAAGAATGAGACCAATAATGACCAATCGCTATGATACTGCCTTTACTAAATAAAAGGTACAAGGGCATTTTGAACTACCCAATGACTATGAATTTTTTTACTTCAAGGCATAAATACATAAAACTTAATAAATTATGTTGCTGACACAAACAAAACAAAAAAAAAAACAAGTAAACCACATGCTGTAATTATGTCCCTGATAATGCAACAGATGGTGTCATAATTTAAATAATCAATAACCAGTCAAAGGGTCAGTATCTTAACTGAAAGAAGTGTGTCAAGTATCAGTTTCATTGTATGCATCCACTGTGATTCATGATTAATTAATCAATAGTTTCTGTTTTCTATTGGAGCCTGATGTTTAGGCTGGCCACATGTTTTGTTTTGTTTTTTTATCACGTTTGACTTTAGCTCACAGCCAGTAATGGCCCTGTTACCTGCAGGGTGTGAAACTGAGTTAACAAGCACAACTCCTATCAGAAAGTAAGTGGGTTATTATTTCTGTGATCTAGGTCATCTTATTCTCTATTTTGTTTGGATATTTTAAGCCATTCTGTAGGTTCAGGAAAGAGAGGAATTGAAAAGGAAAAGGGAATCAGAACAACCCAGAGAAAAATAATAAAACTTTGACTGGGTACTCATTAACCACAGAAGAATTTAAAAACAAAACAAAACAAAAAAAACTAGATGACTAAAATCTGTTCCATAAAGAAAAATAATAATTTCCTATTCATTTATGCTTGTAGAATGTAATGTGAAGTACACAGAGCAGTCACTGACCTGTGTTTGTGCACAATGGCATTGAACGCCAGGCCATCTCGCCAGCTGGTTGTGAAGTTGTGGATGTTGACATTGGGATATCTGCAGAGGTCCGATTAGGAGTAATTAATTATTAGCCCCATACAGAAAAATACATCAACAATATCTCCAGTAAAATGGGACTAGAATTAATGGCAATTCCTACACTGAACATATCAGCAGACTTTATACTTCTTCATTAAACCATCCCTTAATTACTCTTATATTGCTACTTTCTCACCCGGCAGTCTTCATTTGGCACCAAAGTAGGAGGGCATCTTTGGCTGATTTTTTCTCCTTGTTGTCTTCTGTCTCCACACTGATATCCTGAATCTGTAAGAAGTGTTTATTAAGTAAAGACTATGTCAATGTAACTTCACATATTTCATAAATTACTAGATGTCAAATATCTTGTGACATCAGAGTTGTTATGAAGTGTCAGTACACCATACATCATTTTAGAAAAGGTTAGAAAATGTACAAGCAGTGACATTGAGTCAGGAGCAGTTTAGGGGAAAAACAGGCCTAGGAATGTTCCTAGATAGCTCACTCTCTAAACAAAATATTTGCTGGGTGGGGAAGGGGAAGCATAGGGGATTTGAAGACTTTTTTCTTCTTCTAGCAAATACAGTACACCATATCTGAACACCTAAAACATATTTTCAAAAGTAAAAACAACTGTTTAGCTCTTCTCACATAAAATAATCTCCTAACCCAGACACTTGAGTATAAAAATAAAGAGGAAACGGAGACCAAAATTAGCACATGGGGCATAGAGGATGTTTAAAGTCAATTTGTTTTTAAAAATTTCTATTTCCACAAAAAAAGGAAAAAAAAATTAAAATGATAGCACTTGTAAGCATAGCAGGGTGTTAATAAACTAAGCGATAGTGTGGTGTCTCTTAGGGCCAGATTTCACTATTTAACAAGATTAGCAAATGTCATTTTAATGGCTAATTTTATCTAGAAAGTACCAAGTTGAACAAAGGCATTGTGCTATGAAATGCGCATAAATCACTAAAAGCATCAGGGACTATGTTCAGTTGGGTGTCCTGCTCAAGAACGTTTCAACACGTGGACTCCATAGGCCTGAGATCAAACACTTAAACAACACATGAAATAAAGTTAACTGGGCTAACAGGTAGGGACTTAGGAAACAATAATAGCCATAAAAATGATTAAAACCACCTCCATACACCACTCGTATGGATCACTAGCAACACAACTGGTTAGCAAACGCATAGACCAACTGGTTTAAAACCACATTTTTTTCCTCCTCTATTTCCTTATGTGCAGCTTATCAGTACAATTGTCCCATGACCTACCAGGAAAACTAAAATAATTGTTTGTACTAAATCAAACTCCAAAAACATCTAATAACTTGATTTTTGAGTGACTGAAGATCTAAAATCTATTAAGACAACCTAATGCAACAAAAGAACATTGAAAGTGAGCATAACTGGAATATCTGAAGATTTCTGCACCACCACTTTATTTATTACCTGGAAACGAAGGATGATGGTCCAGATGAGACCCAGGGTGAGACGGTGATTGCCATCCACAATGTCGTGTGAGCCCATGTTTTCTAGATGGACTTTTTGCTCTTTGAGAAACTGCAAGGCTTTATCGACATTTTCCAGGCAGTGGATACGCATGCGGCCCTTAGTGGGCTTTGGCTGTGAGGAGCAGGGAAAAAAGGACATTTGTGAATGTAACTGAATACATGAGGAAAGGGGTAGTTGGGAACTTAAGAAGAAAAACAAGCAGAACAAAGAGGAGAAGCAAGTCAATCTCAAAAAAAAAAAAAAAAAAAACAACAAATGAAGCACATGATTTCTCTTTCCTAACTTTAGGGTCCTGTTAAGGGTGATGCTGTGAACTTTTGTGTCATGATTAGGACAGACAAAAAAAAAAAAAAAGGTTTCTCTACAATACTGACCAGCTGTTCTCCTGAGAGCACTTCCAGAAGACGGATAAGCATGCGGCCATCCCGCAGATCTGTGTACAAGTCACCAATGCGACAGGTTACTCGGCCCAAGTGAGAGTTTACCCATTTGGTGAAGGTCTTCTTTTGTACTGCTTCACGCTCATCTGCAAAGAGGACACAAGGGGGGTTAAGCTTATGTTATATCAACTCTATAAAATCATTCAACTGACATACCCTGAAATAATTAGCAAAGTTTGCAAGATGGTATCATTCTGCAATTATTTTACTTTTTAACCACCCTGCATTGATCAGCCATGAGATTAAAACCATTAAGAGGTAAATAAACACTCCCCACCATGTTGCAACACAATAGTCTGATGGTATTATCTGCATTATGCCATTCAAATGGATGTTTATTCTACATTGATACTTTTGCATGTCTGGAGGTATTCATTCAGTCTCCATACCCCCATTTGATACCAGTCAGATGGGGTCTGTTGACATCTTTGGAAAGCAAGCCCTATCCACACACACACACACACAAGAAAAAAGAAAAAGAAAAAAAAAAGAAATCACATGGCTACAACCCCCAAAGCATGCATTGCTCTTGTCCTGGTATCAGATGCTCTAAGAAAGCCTTAAATGCTTGGCTTTCATTTGGCAGTATGAGAAGGTGCTACACATTTTTAGGCAGTTAGTCACAGTCCTTTGGCTGTAAGATAACCCACTGAAACAGTCCATGCTGGGCCAAGTAGAAACCAGTTTGACCAGGGAAAGCCAGACAATCTACCAGTTAAAAAAAAAACAAAAAAAAACAACTGTATGAGTTCTGAGAATTTAACCTACTGCTGGGATAAAATTACATTACTGTTTGGAAAATAAATCTTTTTAAGAAAATAACTTCTCAATGAGCAAACAGATCACTAGAACTATAGTTATTTTTATGTACAGACAGGTCAGACAAAGTTATGAGGACTTAAGCGCTTGTCTTGTGTCTTTTATTTCACAGATGAGATATTTCGTTAAGTCTGTCAGGTTTCGGTAATGACAGCTTAGTGAAAGGTTTCCAGCCTTCAGTTTAAAGTTTGCTAATGGCTCTGCTTGTTTGTACATTTCTAAGTCAAGCTTCAGTCATTAAAGGACAAAGGTGACAATACACATTTAACCAAAAACACACTGACATTTCTGCTCTCACTTTAAGAGCAGAACTAAAAGAATTGCAATAAATAAAGCAGTAACAGCAGCTCAGACATATGGACTGCAGAAGTAAGAAGCTAATCCTGCTCCACCACCAAACCAGGTGACCTAATTTCTGAGACATAAAGTCTTCCTGCCATTTGAAAACAAGATTCCATCAGTATATTTCCTGCATTGCACCTTGCATACTTAGACCAAAGACAGCAATTAAACTAACAAAGTCACTGCTATACATCTGCTCCTCTGAACAGTTGAACAAAATACATAAAAACAGGGAGCACAACATGAACAGAATAGAAAGAATAAAGTAGTCCTACCAAATAAATAAAATAGCAAAGCCTTATAATGAAATATAAAATAAACTAATCCATAAAAAGCCATTTATTCTATCTATTTTAAATAAGTTCAACCCATTTCTAAGAGAGACTTCAAAGTTTGATGTGAAAAAATTTTAAGCAAAGTTAGATGTCAAGCACCTTAAATGTTGCAAAAATGTACAAATCAATTGTAGCAATAAAATTAATGTGATAGGAGTTATAATTAAAAGGGTCCTACAACTTCACAAATTTGACTTAAATTCTCTGCGCTATCTTTGTTTACTCTCACCAACATTTCCATCAAATATGTATTTGTGGTCTATAAGTTCACATAATTATTATCTAAAGCAAAATTCACATAAATGAGATGCATTAATGCTTGTTGAGCCCGATGTTAGGAATTTTAGTGACCGTCTGTCATGGGAGTGGACAGGAAATCTGAGCTGTGCTGCCACTTGAAAAGTTTGACACTAATATTAACCTTCATAACTTTTCATCCCAAGCTACGGCAAAGGTCCCGGAATTAAATTTGGCAACACATGACATCACCCCATTCAAATGAAATCATACAATCTTGAAATTTGAACATCTGAATCCTGTGTAGGCTTTCAAAAGGCCTTATTTTGGTCCATGTAAACACAACGGCAGCATGACTTGCTTAAAATTAAATCATAGATGTGGCTTCATTCTAAGCCACATCTATGAAGCAACATGAAGCTTTGAGTAAACCTTGAAGTTGCATAACACTGTATTGTTCCAATCCAACATTAGTTTACATTTAAACTTACAATCCAAAAGGTCAGGCTCAAATATCTTATGACCTTAATGGTGTGTATATTTTCCAATCAGCGATCAGTACATAATGACAATCCCTCTGAAATATAAATCATTAAGATGTCAATAGAACATTTTGTGTGATTCAAATTTGTAGCACAGAAATTAGGGCTGCTTCACTGTGGGGGGGAGAAAAAAAAAACAGTTATTTAAAACAATTTTCACAAACTTAAGGCTTGTTGAATTTATCAATCAGACTAAAAGTTTTAAGATTTCAATAGTAAACTTTAAATTTGGGCTAAAGAGAATTTTAACATGTCACTGAAAGTATAAGACAGGATGTTTAGCAAAATAACCGTTTTTCTATACTGCATTGTTTTTAGGATTGTTAAGAGACAAAATTGGAAACTTATTAAAATCCAGGGTGTTTTTTTTATTTATTTTTTGCACCAATAGAGATTGCCATTGATATTAGCATTAGTTATATCTTATTAACAGATGGATTTCAAACCACTCCAACAACTAGTGACGAATGTGTTTTAAACATCGCAAAGTGCCCAGAAGCAACTTGTGTGGTTAAACACCATCAACTGTCAGTTTGAAAAAAAAAAAAAAAAAAAAAAAATGAAGAAAGAGTGAATTTTGAAATCTTTCACAAGACTTGTGTGATGTAACAATACAGTTCATAACTTTTGACCTGCTGACCATGGGTAACGATACATGCATCTTCTGATCCAGAAATGTGTGTACAGGTCAGACAATTTCTAGTAATGTTTGTACTTAAAGCTTCACTCATCAACACCAAAGACAAAGCTTGATTGTGTGTGGAATAATTCTGTCAATCTGCAGCTTAGCTACAGCACAGGCTTGATTAAAGTACATGCATCATTTATAGAGATGAAAACAGAAATACCTCCACTTAAGTCTGCCAAAACCAGGTAAAACCTACCATTAAAAATGAAATAAATTGCCCAAATCCAGGATTCGAAGCCTTAAAAGATTTTCCAAGGAAGCCAAGACATTGCACCCCCTCTTAAATGAGCATTTAATGACTGTCTAGTTGAAGTTTTCCTTCAACTAGACAGTTGGAATATAACCTTTAAAGACAAACAGAACTAATAAATAAATGTGATCACAGAAAGAAATGTAATCTCAACGAAGGTAACATTACTGATGATGCTCAAAGGCTTCAGTATTTTTCTTCTTTGGTACATGTTACCGAAACAATGAATATTTTGGGATCAGATTAGGACAACCATTTAGTCAAAGATGCCCACTTTAGTTCAGTCTTAGGGTACGTTTCTACATACAGTAGTAGGATGTGACCATTGTGCTGGTGGTTTGGGGATGTTTTGAGTTTGAAGACTAATGTATTTATCAAGAACAGACAAAGTAACACCACTTTGTGCCATGTTTAAGAGGGTTAGAAAGACAAACCCATTACCTGCCTACAAAAGTACATTTCATTAGTTTGGAGCTATTCAAAGAACTTGATAGCATTGATTTCTTTGACAGGTGGAGAACTGTTTGGCAATCTACATTCCTCCGGAGGCCTGTCATGTTGTGACAGCACCCAACACTGAGGATGAGGCTATGGGAAATTGGGCCAAGGTTTTAAAAAAGAAATAGCATCACATCCCTGGGCTGCACCCATAATAACAAAGACACTAAACAAGAACCCAAGTCAGAAAAACACAGACACTGGGGGCCAAACTACCCCAGCTGTTCCCATTTGCAGGTTGTAAAATACTGTATCTATGATGCATCAGCTGTAATGTTTCTACATCCATGCTTAAATAATGCATGCTTTTTTTATCTTATTTCCAACAAGAGTACTCTGGCTCACAAACAGAAACCTTGGTCGGAAACAGTGTAATTATTTTGTTTTTCCCAACCCTGATGGCGGGAGACGGCAGATTAAAGAAAAACTGAATTATCCCACCCTGTTGACAGATTCCTCACATCATGCATAACACCTTCAGGGCCAGTGGTTCCTTTACTATTCATTTGCCCTCCCTCCCCATCCAACCACCTGCCATGCCAACGAACTGGAAAGGAAAGAAAAAAAATAATAAAACAACCACAGAACTTTACTGCTGTCCCTGTGCCATAACAAAGATTATTATCATTTTGATCTCTAAAATAGGTGAGAACTAAAAGACCTGTTCTCAGAAATAAATAGCTTCTGTCATCATTAATTTTATTTTTTAAAACAGTTGATGAAAAAAAAGAAAGAAAAAAAGACATAAGGCACCAGTGCATAGCCTGAGACAAGCCTCTGTCCAGTTAGTGGTGAGCAGTATCTTAAAGTCATGATTTAGGGATTTAGGGTTCAGCCTGCTTGGAGCTTAAACTGAGGTAGTAACAGCAAAAGTCAGTAGTAGTATTAACTATGTGATACTTCCTACATGACAAAAATAAATATGAGCAGTACAGCATATTACACTGCATGTCAAGTCTTGTACTGCGTCATTGAAAATGACTGAAATTACTTCGAAGTTTGTGGCTTGACAGTCAAAAGTTAACCATGTTCTTAATTATGTTTCCCAAAAAAACACATCTTGTTTGAACAATTCAAAAAACCCCAGCCAATGCCTCTTGAGTCTCTTTATGTATAAGCTTTAAGAAAAAGAAAAGAAAAGAAAAAAAAACCAAACATGTTTTTCTCCATTGTTTACTAATGATAGATCAAAACTAGTAGTTAGAAGAATCACCAACATATTTCAAGAGCATATTTGGGCATGTCCAGTCATTCTGAACAACTAGGAAGCTTTAAGTATATGTCAGAGCAAGACTTTGAGGGCCTGTCTCGGCTAGTGCCTTCTTTACAATTGGAGATACTGGGGTTTAGCTCTTGCTTTCTTATTTCACAGTCAAACAGACTTGGGCACTGTTGATAATGATGATTATCTGCAGGTAATCTGAACAAATATGCCGCCAGACTTAATACCACCTGTGTGGCTCATAAAGCCTGGAATCGTGTTTTGTGATAACATGTAGCCATTTTCAACACTAACATTGACTTAGTGGGGCAAGGCTTGCTGACGTCCATGAGGAAAAACCTTATCTCTGTTTAAGACAAAGATTATGCCTTTATCAGTTGGCTCTCTGCACTGAGGTCATTTAATGTTAAGCTGATCATTTACTGGTCACTGGACACCAACTACTGAAATGAATGATTGGTTACATACTGGTTTTCCAAATAACACCCATATAGTCTACTGAAATGAAATTACCAGATGTGTGTTCTGTACATTCAAAACTACATGTTGGTAATTCAAATGTTTAACCAAAACAAACAAAATAGAAAAACTGAAGTAGATGCTAGCTTGTGTTGAAGTTGCCCTAAGAAAACGCTGTGTCTTACTAACAAGTTGCCATGTCCCCTTTGTCTTAATAAATCTGTTTATAAGCTGCACAGCAAGCCCAGCAAAAGCATCCAGACAAGTTGTCTTGGTGTTTCACCAAACCCTTCACATTGCACAAATGTCCAATATGTTGAGATGTACCGATTGCAATTTTATGAAACGTCTTCTGTGCAGATACTGATTTTGGCTGATTATGATTTTCTAACGGTAAACTGCATATGTTAATGTAGTTAACACTGAAAGATAGCAGAGGCTGCAGGCTATGTGCTCTTCTGGTTTAGTTTTTAGCTTCTTAACCTTTATTAGCTTCATAATTTTAAGCATGCTCAGCAGGGTGATGCTTTTTTTAGGTGCTGGATTAATTTTGAAGTCTCAATTTTTTTGGCTGTTGTTGCTCCAGGGGTTATTTTATTTTATTTATGTTTTCACCTGAAAGCTTATGGAAACATGCTCCCTGAGTGACTGTGTCAGTATCATGTACTCGCTCATAGAATAATGAACCAACTCCCCCCTCCGCCCCACAAAACCAACTGTTTGTTGAGAAATATTAGTAATGATCAAGAAAACCTCATTTTCCTTCATGATCCCATCTGACTGACAGAAATGTGTGATGCTGTATACAAAACACACTGGTCCAGTACAAGATGTGAGCACTGCCACCACAAACCATGCCCGGTCACAAGTTATATCCTGTTTGTGTAAAGGGATTTTGTCTCTGCAATGTAAAGCAATCTAAAGCACAAGAAAACCATCATTATGTAGCTGTTGCTCATTCAAGGTGACCAAACAGAGGCAGTGCAGCACCACATGAGAGTGAGTACCCCTTCTTCTACAAACACAACAGCAAGTGGCAATGAGACAAAACCCTGTGTGACTGTCTAAAATCAAAGACCAGTCAGTGTTTTTGTAGTCACCATCTTCATAGTGAATTATCCACCCTGCCACTGTGATGGATGACTTTCCACATAAGAAAATGGGTCACAAATGATATACAATAAGCATGTGCAATAAAAAGCCCGACACACATATCGGCTTCTGTCTTTTCATCTATCATCTTCTTCCTCCCAAGGAAAAGTTTTAAGATAAGCAAACAGAGGCTTCAAGCAGCAGACTGGCCTCAGGCCACACTGGTAGTCATTACGTGGTGCAATTTTACCTTGTTTCATGTCCTGCCTTGCTCATACTTCCTTACTAAGTCATTCCTGGCTCACTTTCTAGTTCAGCTTAAATGACCTTGGGTCTGTAAACTCTTAATTGCCTGTCTGTTACCCACCTTCAGCTTGCATTATGAGTTTCTCAGGTCAACTCCTTCAAAAGAACGCGGGAACTACCTCCATCAATTTGTCTGCTTTAATGACTTTCTCTCCAGAGAAAATAATCAGAGCAAGATGTCCATCAGTGGAAGTCTGACTTTTCTCTTTTCACCGCTGCTTATTTACACATTAAAAAAAACTTTGCAAGATTTCAAATTTAGCTAACTGAAATTATTAGACCCAACTGTTACAAATGTGTTTGTGTATTTCTATGTAAATAATTTATACTTGCATGCATTTGCAGCCCCACTATACAAGTCAAATGCATCCATTCTGCACATGTAATATTCAGTATCTATCGTCCTATGTTGACTAGGAGCTTTTGGTCATCATCCACAAGGATTTTGAACCTTTTTGCACCAATGAATGAACTGCAAAGTTGGCTACAACTTTCCTTAATGGACACAATAAATATTCTTTTATAAGAGGAAAAACCATAGGATTCCATTCAAAACAGATGCCAGAACAGTTTCATGTATGTGAGGGATAGCGTTTCCACTTTTCCTTCCTTCCCTCTCCACGTGCACTGCTTTGTTAATGTCAGCAGAATACTCGACTGACAACGTGGCAGTAACATGCACATGTGAACTTTACTTTCTCTCAGAGTCATGATTTTACCTGCAAGTATTAAAGAAATTAAAGCATAATAATACATTGTCAATTGAGATTTGTCAGACAGCACATTTTTAAAAATTCAGTTCAACAATCTTTTATTAGTCCCCAAAGGGAAATAACATGTTCAATTTCTGTCATTATATAGGATTTATTCTTTTATATATATATATATATATATATATATATATAGGAATGCAGCTTGTCAACTTTGCACTAAATCCATCTCATTTCTTAGGAAGAGGAAATGAAGTCACTCTTTAGGTATAGAAAACAAATCCCTATGTAGTTTTGAGGGAGATGAGAGAGACACAAAACAAATACTTAGCATGGGCGAGAGTACAGATTACTCCAAGACTCAAGAATTCAGTCACTGGCCTTGAAGTGTTTGACCAACATGCCACATAACATTTTGATAGGGAAAAAAGGTCAAAAAATAAGCAAGTCCAAGACAATAAGTAATGCAAGCAATGGGGACAAACCAAACCCTTCTTGACAAAAAAGTATTTGAAAGTAAGATTCAAGCAACTGAGATTAAGATGATACATGATGTACACAGTACTTAAAGAAATTTTCAACTTCTCAAAAAGAAATCGGCTCCTCACAAGGGATAGATTGACTCCAAGTCTTTCTCTCTCCCACGGATATGCTAGATAGCTTAGACCTAACAGGGAAGATGGCATCCACTGTATAAGCAATTTCCCCCCTTTAAAGTCAGACATCAATAAACAAATCTTTCATTTCCTTCACATTAAAAAAAAAAAAAAAAATTGGTAATTTAGGAAAATAAATCATAGCTGTAATAATACAGCTTGTTATGGATCTGCTACTGATTGTCCAAATTATACTGTGCAAGTTTTCAATCATAATTAACACATTTCAGTAAAAAACTTGCATCACAAAACAAAGTGAAGTAAATGACATATGGATGAATGAGCTTCAATATCTTTATCTCTGTGAAAGAGGAACTGCCCCTCCTTTGCGCACGACTTTGAAAATAGAGTTGTGGCTAAACAACCGCCTTGCCACGTGTGGCACGAGTTATTTTTACACATAAAAACAGTTAAACGTCCCATTGCCCAACTTTGAAAGATTTGTATAATTTTAACAAGAACTGGCAGCATAAATAAATGAAAAAAGACTTCTCCTACAACAGTATTTTGTGCTTTCCTGATGGCAGTGAGCATGCCCTTCAGACATATTTTTATGCCATCCGCAGCTGCAGATGATAATAGCTGACGATAAGACAGGAGTGTGCTGGCCAAGGCCAGTCTCCTACAAAATAAGACAGAAACAAGCACCTTATAACAATAATATATGTGAGCTGGAAAGAGTTGGAACTGTAAATAAGACCTTGAGCTGTGAATGAAAACTGTACAAAGAAAAGGGGGATTTTGTGCGTGTGTGTTTGACTGAACGCATGTTGAACCCTCAGTAAGATAATGTGACCCAGAATTGCACCTGCAGGCCACAAGAGCTACAGCTTACAATGGGGTTTGATATTACATTACAACTTCAATTCATGGTGTTCCTAGACTTGAAACTTGATCACAATCCAACATTGATATCATTATAGTTACACATATACGAAGGGTAACAAAAACACTAGCCCAGATCAGCTCTTTTTGTGAGATTTGGTTTTAAAGGCCACATTTTCAGAGCTGTCAGAATGACCTTGGAATAGAAATCGTAAATTTAAAATGCATAACTGGACATGAAAGAAAAAAAAAAAAGTCTATTTATTGCAGAAACAATAAAGACTTTTTCTTTGCTCCAAAGGCTCTGCAGGAGCCATCTAAAAGCCTTGTTGTGTCTATTTGAATAATGCCATGCTGCTACTGCCCACTGAGTGACAATCCAGCTAAAGTCCACAGCGTCTAACTTGTCGCTAGGACAGTGACCCTTTGGACTAGAACTCTGTTGTTAAACATAACCCTTACTGAACATTTAGGGACAAAAACAAGAACTCAAACTTACAATGCATTTATTTTGACACCAACATCTACGACTTAAGTGTTAGTTACAGTAAGAAAATATGAACTTTCACACAGAATGTGCACTGTACTTTACATCCAGGTGGTACAGTGATACCATACAAAGAAACAAGAAAATAATAGTGTCATGGTACAAAAAATAGCTTGTTCAGAAAACAAAAACTTTATCTTTTTGACCTAAACATACTTTTGTCACTACTTTTTATAAGATATTTCAATTTTCACATCTGCTTGTTGTACAACTGAGATCAACTTTTTGCCCAAAAAAGATTAAGTCTAACTGTAGAGAAGTCTGTTTACCTTGTAAAATCTGTGCGTTAATGAATATTTCATTAAATATTTACATTGTACATGCAAACCATAGTGTGAATGCTTTTGTGTGTGAAATGATGGTGTAATGACAGACTATGCAAGAGCCTGTCGTCCTGCAGACACTATGATTTGACACAAGAAGGGAGTGACACAAAAAAATGAGCCGCAGGGTAGTCAAACTGGAAATGCAGGGGGGTGTTGCCAAAATGTACTTGTGCATCTGGGTATGACTGTGTATTTACATCCACCCAGAACACATTCATGCGTGGACATAACCAGCAAATAACGTAAGAAATATAAATGCTTTTCTCAAAATAATTTCCACACAATATAATGTAACCCGATTAATTTCAATAAGCTTTATTTTACAATAATTTTATGTCAAGGACGTAAGTAAAAATAAAAACAATCTGTCCGTTTAGTGATTGATCCCTGAACCCTACAAGTCCTCAGTAAGTTTCAGGGCTTAATGCCTGAGTTCACATGACATCAAGGTATCTGCCGGTCTGCTGCATCAGGTTACTCCGACAATGTTGTAAAACTTGTATATTCTTTGTGAAAAAAAAGATACCATCTTCTCAGTAGCTCTTACTTAGACAGGAAAATGGGTGAAAGTGTTTTTTTTTTTTTTAAATGCATCACTTCAGATAAATGCATCCTTTTAGTGCACCAGTTTTGTGATAATGGAAATATTGCTTCTCAGAGAAGATACATTGTTCATCTACCACAAGAATTCCAAACATGTAGAAAAAGTGCTGTTGCCCCTGAAGTAAACTCAAAGACAGTTCTCCTTTCCAGATGACTGCCAGGGAGGGACCGGAAGCATGCAAAAGCATGATCTTTACACACACTGACTCATATGCAAGTTTCATCTACTATTGCACCCACGCACTTAGCAACTGCAAATACTTTACCTAGTGCCATTTTCCCCCTGGCTTAGAAATTTAGAGCTCACAGAAACAGACAATAAAATAGGTGGTTACATGGAAACATTAACGCATGTGGAGATCAGGCTAAACTGATATACAAGGCCCGCCAGAAGAATGAGGATATTTTTTTTCTTCAAAAAGGAAAACCAAATTCCATTAAAAAATGAATTCTCTAGATTTCAGTCTAGATTTTTTCCTGTTATCACATAACTTTCTGTGTCAAAATCAGTGGTTCCTGTGTCCAGACCCTCACAGTCCACTATGGCATTGGCCAAAGACAGAGTAATGTATTTTAATAAGATAGAAGTGGACAGGTGGCCAGGTGATCCTGTGCCAGACTGTCTGACTGCTTTAGATCTAAGCTCAAGCCTACTATGTGCATACTACAAATATCCTTATTTTTCTTCACATGCAGCTCTGAGAGAAGAGAATGATTTAAAACATCCAATACTGGTTAAAACTAGAAAAAATCCAAACTATTTAAAGGCTCTTTTACAACCCAAAGCACCTGTAATAATAGTAGCACATTGCCAACCTTATATTCCCACTTTTAAAAATATTCTCTTAGAAAATACGCTGCTGGCTCTGGAAAAATCATCATTTTTTGTTGTTAACTTTTACAATCGTTTTTGTAAGCCAAACACAAATTTCAGTGCCTGAGACTCTAAATTCTTTTGTCAGTACAACAAAGTGTTCAAATTTATTGGCACTTCTTACTAAACCACCAGATAAATACCTATTCTGTGTTATAAATTAGAATGCAATTTCATTTTTAACCAAACTGACTGAGTAGTTTCCCGCTTACCTTGCAGCTGTTTAAATCTTCCTTCCAGAATATTTGAATATTGCACCTGGTTGACAAATGCTGCTGGGGACAAACAGGGTTCTCTCTCCCTGTGGTCCCACTCCATTGTAATTTGACGAGATCTCTTTTCTTAATATTCCTTAAAATACAGAAGGAATTAGAGGTTTCTTACATGGCCCAGCAGATAAAACCTCAAAAATGCATTAAATCCTTCAGAGAGTTTTCCAGAAGAAATGTTGTGTATATCCAAAATGTTTATACTGCTCTTTTTATTCCTCATTAAGGCACAAAACAAGACTAAAAATGTTGTTCTTCTCTTCATCTACTGTATGTCCCACTCTGTCCAATGGAAACACAGCAATGAGTGGCAGTGGTGGCAGAGCTTTCTCCACAGAATAATTTTAAGCAAAACTGAGGAAAAAAAGCGTTCTTCTTTTACTGTTCATTTCAACACACTTCTGTCCTCCAGCTGTACGCCCATGTGGTTTTGAAAAAAAAAAAATCAAAAAGAAAGCAACCTGAGTATTCCTTTCTTCAAAGTTTTGAGCACACTTCTGCTGAAGCAAAGCTCTGTAGGGCAAGCTAACCGGCCAATGTTTGAAAGCTGTGTAAACAAGACCTTCTGTGCTATCTGAAAACTGTGCCATTTGCATAAGGTGTGTTTGAGGGAGGAGCACAGGGGAAGAACATGGTGGAAGGGTGAGGGGAGGGAGGAAGTGTAGAGGTGGACTAAACCATTAGAGCATTTTGCATAGTCGCTTGAGGTGGATTATCTAACTCCACCTTAATTCCACCAAAGAGTAGGGTGTGGTCTGTCCAAAGGGAGCATCAGAAAAGTCTCCATCAGTCTGTACCATGTGATTCCCGTGTGGTTATCTTCCTGCTTCTATCACCCTCTAGGCAGCATCTGATCTCCCCATTTCAGCAAATGGGGGATGCCATACGATAAGGCGTTGAGACTTTGAGGCAGGAAGGAAGTTGTTGAAAAAAAGTCTTAGCATTACAACAAGCACTTTCCTGCCTGATGAGATTTTAAACTGTCAACTTGTGTTTGCATGTGCCTTGCAGATAGCTAGGCTGAGGTGAATATCAGGCAAAGGTTTACAGTTTTTGCTGTAACCATGCTATAAGTTGAACAAGTATGTTCTCCCTCTAAGAGCAATGCACCCTTATTTCTAGGTTAAACTTTCTGATTCTCAAGTCTATATACAGAGAACAGTCAGCAGAATCTAAACACTGTAAATAAAAATTTAAAATATAATTTGAAATTGTGAGGGAAAGTTGGTTATTTACAAAATGCATTAGCAAAAACAGGATAGCTTTAACTCCTTGGTACAGAAAACAGAGATTACAGCCATGGCCTCTGTTATAATAAGTTTGGGTTTTGTTTTTTCATTTGGTCAGAGGTGAAGGGCTAATCATTATCTGTGTCTGTTCTGATGAGTTGGCAGCAGGATGGGTCTTATTAAAGATCAAAAACTCCTGGCTTTCTGTGACAGGGTGTTTATGGAGGAGGACTGGACTAATGAGATTCCTTCCGAGGAACAGAGGCTATGCTATGGACACATGCAGTGAGAAAACCAGTGAACCACGGCAACACTCATCTAGCATCCCTTGGGCTTTTAGGTTTCTTATATGCCATATGTTTCTTACCAATTGTTATCTATGCAACACCCATCAATCATTTTGATACATAATTAAATAAATTTAAGAGAACAAGATTAACAGAAACCTCATGAATCCTGTTTAACATCAAGAAACCCCCCAAAGTGAGATACGAGATAATTTTTTTGTATCAAGCAATCTAGAATTAATAATAACCATTTATGTCCTGGTCTTTTTAACAAATCCAGAAAGATAGAGGTAGATGGGGGAGGAAACACTCCCAGAGGGGAAAAAAAATAAAGATATATTACTAGACTTTTACATTAATCATAAGTCAGCAGATCCCCCACCCCTGAAGGGCCCAGAGTAAGACTGAAGGCTAGACCAAATACCAAAGACTCGCAATAAATATCTGGTGTAAAGGACAAACACACACAATCTCAACCTGGTTTCATAATTCACTGTACATGCACATAACAAATGAAATATGTAGTGCCAGTATAAATAGATTTTACTGTGTTACATTGTAGTGTCTGATAATATGTTTACAATGTCTACATATTTCAGACAATATATTTTGACGAATATGTAAACCAAGCAAAAACAAATTACTTGCAATTCTTTCAAAAATTCTCCAAAAGCTTTGTTTTGTCCCCCAACAGTGAAGGCTTCTGCATGTGTGCAGGTCTAACTGTTTGAGTTTTAAGGAGGCTGGAGCTTAAAAAATATGCAAACCTGCATAGCTTGCTGTGCACAGCAGGGAGAAGATAAACTGTTATCCATGCAAATTATAATGGTCTTGACAAGCGAGAGGTTCTTAAATGTGAAACAAGAAACACATAATGCTGTCACATCACAAGTAAATGATTCCAACAAATTAAATGTTTATGAAGCCTAACTGTGGAGTAAGAGAGAAACATAAGATAACCGCTTCTTACAGAGAACAGAAAACCTAGAGATTTGAGGAGGAGTTGTAAAAGGTAGGCAGATGCAGAGCCTGGGGGGGAATAGCTGCTACAGCGTGTAAAAGAATGTGCAGGTCAAGTCCACACTTGTTAAACCTAGATGGTATCGAAGACATTCGCACTGGAGTGCTCATGCACACACACACAAACTCCTCTTGTAAGACTCGTGCAAAGAGTATCACAGTGTGTATTAGAGCATAATGCAAAATAATTAAAATGAAAGCACAATTCACAATATACGCATTAAAAATGCATATGCTTTTAAAATAAGGGCAGCACATATCATGTTTTCTGTTGGCAGGGAAAATAAGTTAGGTTTCACTGAGAGTGGAGGCTGGTTATTGACCCCCTCTGCTGGGATTTTCTTGATACTGCAACTTGTTTTGACTATTAGAAATGGAGTATTCAGCTGTACTTGAATGATGATGCAGAAGGCTCTTGCATTACTGCACTTAATGAGAAAACTGATAAACCTGACTAAAATTATTCGTTTATGAACCAACTGTACAGCTGACTAGCTTTGTCCTCCTTCTTGAGGTATTTCTGTCTTGCCCTACTAAGAGAGACTTGTGCCTTTTGGGACAGAAAAAAAAAGAATCAAATCTGTTCCCCAGTCCACAAAACCTAATTAGATCTTTACACATTAGCAGTAGGTCTGCGGTTTTGTCTCAACTGACATCTGTTTCTAAAACCTCTCTTGCGTTTCACTTGCAATTTGAGTAACGAGAAACTAGTAAGTATATAAAACAAAAAATTACCACAGATATCAGTGAATGCCATTCATATTGTTACAAAAGTGGGTGGTATTCTGAAGTTCAGCATAATAAATCTAATTATCTAATTAACTATTGCAACTTAAAATGGAGGCATAAGATACATCTGCTTTGCTGTCATTGACAGGCATTTCAAAAACACCAAACTGGTTCAAGCGGAAACTATGTAAGCATGTACCTTGATGTGCGACATACCTGCAAGAGCTTTAATGCGAGAGCGTTCAAAGAGACGCGCTGAACTATTCTCATTATCCCAGTCCGTCTCTGCTGCCAGATCCCAGCGGTTGTTGATGTCATTATACTGCTGCTGGATCTCCAAGCTGTCAAAGTCTGTTGGTGATATTGTGCTCATGGTGTCAAGGCGAGACAAAACACATTCAACCTAAAAAGTGAAAAGAGAAACATAAAAGCATCAAAAGTCAGTGGCAGAAGGAAGCAGAGTGATAGTAAAAGCTTGACAATACTGACCCTTTGACTTCTGTCTAAGCTAATACTTGAAAGATTCAAACAAAGATTATTAACACTTTACATCCGTTTCAACAGAGGTAAAACGATGTACATCATACACCCAACAAACAGTTTCCCATCTGCAGTGCAGTTTAGTTTTATGAGAGTCATATGCAAATAGAAACTTCGACTGCACAACTGTCTGATGTAAAATTTGTGATAGGTTCAGCAACTGGCAGTCAGGTTTAAGCTTATTCGGAGAACTGATGGCATAACAACTATGGACTACAATGACTCAATCTTGTCTCGTGAATGTCCAAAACTAACAAAGCTCCACCAACAAACACAGGCAAGCTACACTATTGTGCATACACTGACATACAAACACATAAACCCCCAACTCATCATATGACTCATATTTTGTGAATGATCAGACATTTCTTGGCTCGGGTGTTCATATCTATGTGAAATCTGTACATTAAAAACTAAATTAACCAGCAGCATTCAGAGTATTTAAGTCAACCCTTACATCATTGCTAGCCATGCAACATCCTTTCCTTGTCATCCTGCTGTTTGTATAAACTCAGCATCCAGTTATAAAGCAAGGATGTCTAATATGGTAACAATCAATACTTCATACATATGGAAGTTGATAAACCTTTATACACACACACCACCTCCACATCCACGACTCACAGCTGACTTGCACATTGTCAGCCAGAGCCAAATGCACTTTGTCCTCTCTACTCCATCAATTCAGCACTGTAACCATTATTCAAGTACAGCTTCTCCTATTGCTCCACATGAAATACTACATACTCTCTACATATTGCATTAAGATACTACAGTGACTATGGCTAAAAGAAAAGAAAAGAAAAAATCCCATGTACACTGCTGCATGCTTAATATTAGGCACAGTCAATTGTATGTTATTTTCTTATTTCAAAATCAATAAATGTAATTTACAGCAAATCTACGACAATCAGCGTAGAACCTTAGATGAGAAAATAATTCTTTTAAAAAAGAAAACCAACAGCTATTAGTTAAATAAAACCTGTCTTTTGAAATTAGCCACTGATACAGAATGTGAAGCCTAAATTGAAAATGGAGCCCCACTGCCAGGGATCTATTAATTAAAAGGGAACATCTGCTTAAGAGCACTGACCAGATTAAAAAAAGTGGTCGAGTAGTCAGTTTGTTAATACTTATTTTAACTTTTGTTGTGTTTAGTAACAGTGGCCAGTTTACTCAATGAGCAAGAATACAAACAAGAGACGCTGACAGGGCACATCTAGAAAAGCGGTGGATTGCCAGCAGAAGTATTTCTAGGCTTCATTGTTGTCTTTAATTGACACAAACTCAATTTAAATACCACCCTTTGCATTTTTTGATAATGTAAACAGTTTTGCTTGGGATGATGATTTTAGTTCATCTTTATTAGATTTGATTGTGCACCTATAAAAAAAATGTCCTGGAAATAAGCAGTGGTATCTCAAAGGAGATCGAGTTTTGCCCACTGGGAAATGTGTCACACATTGATGGGACTACGTATTAATTTCCTGTTCTCTTCCTCTCATTGCAAATGAGCAGCATGAAGACAGATGATGGTAGTGTTATCTGGCTGAATATAAAACAGTATCATGTCCATGAGACCACTCTCTCCAAGTCATTGTACTCTCCAAATCAAACGAAGTAGGGTAAACTAGAAAGTACTGTAGCATTCATAGCCTTGTGGAATATATAAATAATAGATTTCAGTGTTTCTCACACAAAAATACATTTGTTATTTATAATATTCTTAAAATCCCTTATATCTACAGACCATGACACTGTCTGTCATCCCAACTATGACAAGTGAAACAAGTCACATAATAATTTCTAGCTATTAAAAAGAAAAGAAAAGAAAAAAAAAAGCAAAGCTCAACAAATCCCATTAGTGATAGATTAAGACGTGGCTGGAAATAGAAACTAAATACAGGGATTAGAGAAGAAGGCAGAACAGTGCATCCACGTTCCCCTCCCCCTGACCTGTCACCTCTCCACTCACTGACACCCCAGTACTTGGTCGGTGCCCTGCACCCACTGAGCAAGGATGTGTCGTCTTATCGTAAATTATTTTTCTAGATCCACTTCAAAAAGCCATATTGTGAGAACTACTACAATCAGACCTCAAGTATCAAATTTAGAAGTATTCTGTTTATGCCTTTTGGATTAAACTAACAATTTATGAGGCCAACTGATAAAAACAGAAAAAAACAATGATATTAAACAAAATAAAATTATCGGTATCCCTAAACTGTGTAACTGATTGTCTTTAATAAATTCATGATTCCAAAACAGTAGCAAGAGCCACAAAGGAAACACTCTCTCCACAACAATCTGTTTGTGGGGGTGGTTCAGGGTGGGGCTGGCAGGGAGCAGGACCAGTGAGGACACTGGAGTCTGGAGTGCAAATCCTTCCCTCATTATGGGAAGAAAGAGGCTCGGCTCAGAGTCTGCTCTAATCACCCCTCAATGGATCAGACAAACAATCCTCTGACCTACTATGATACTGTACTGATCCTCACACGCACCCACACATGCAGACAATCCAGTAACACATACAAAAGAATCTACATTTGCAAGCCGTGTTCAACCCATTACAATCCAGCACAGCCAAAACCTTCATACACACCTACACTGTGCTTCTAAAAGCCATAGTAAGAATCCACCCACTCGTCATGTGACTAGATACTGTAGCAGCAATCAGGACTCAAAATGGGTAAGTTCAAAATCTATTGTCATGCTAGTTTGAATGAAATGCATTGTTAAACAGCTTTCCAAGCACATTTCTCATAAACCTTCGACACAGAAACCTTCATACGTTATCTCCAAAGCTTCCATAATGCAACGTCCAACAACGCCACATATCAGGAAAACAAAAAACACTAGACAGGGAGACAGATGTGACACAAAATGGGGGACAGAACAGGTTTATTGTATTAAATCCCCATAAAATCCTTATTATATACATAGAAAATCTGTCATGCACTCTGACGGTTCAGAAAAATTGTGCCTCTGAAAAAAAAAAAACAGGAGGCATAAAAATGGGGCACAGAGGAACGCCTCAAGCCTAAACCCTAGCTCCTGACTGCACACATGCATATTAGGTTAACTCACACAGCAGAATGACAGTGGTTAAGAAAGCAGGGCAGAGCCAGCAGCATGATAGACAGCAATGCCACCTCTTTCTGTTTCCATCTCTTTCATCCCTCCTCCCCTTCCAGAGCCGCCTCACTTCACCCAGCTGGTCTGTTTGTCACTGCACCCGTTAATCAGGGAGAGAGGAAGAGAGAAATAGAGCCCACAATCAGACACCCGCAGGGAATTAGGCCTGTGCACATTGGACAGTCACACTGCCAATGTGCACCAGGGGAAAAGGGTAGACACACAAACATAAATACACATACACAAAAACCACTCCCTGTAATCCTGGACAAAGAAACCATAGACTTTACCATACAACCATATTATAACACTGGCATTTAAAATATATAATAGATATGTCTTAAATATTATAGTGAAAATATTATAATTAAAGTAACCCTAATTTACCCATTGTGTTAAACAAAACAAAGAAAAGGAAACAACTGCTTTATAAGTACAAAGCAGCAATGAGCTTCACATTAACAAAACTTATTTTGTTTAAGCGAAGTAAAAACTCTACTGTCCCAAATCAACCTACATGTTATCTTCATGTGCCTGGAGCGTGGGGAGATGGACTGCAAACTGTGGGACACAAAGCCTGCCACACCAAGCTGGCCCTGCACAATGAAGGAGTCAGCAGAGAGTTGAGGCCAGCCGTTGAAGCCTTTCCTGTTTGCAGAGATGAGGCAGCCAGAGGCACATGTGCATCAGAGGCCCCTCGACAGGCTGCTGATCCTAGCCTGAATGCCCCACTGAATAGGACAGCAGAGGTCCTTTGTTGACCTGTAGCATCACATTCATCAAACACTCAAGTGACCAGAATGCCCTCAACACACTGACATAGACATGTTACTTTGGTTTTGCACACCAATGCTTAATGCAGCACAAGGATATAAAACAAATGTTTAGTTTCAAAATTCCACTCTATTCTAGTTTATGTATATTTCTTACTTTGATTCCTGGATTTTTAGTTTTTCTTTGATTTTTATTCTTCTTTAATAGTCATCTAAACCAAATACCTAATTTCAAATAACCTAATGTAAAGGGAATTGTACTACTATACAGTAGATTTATAGCACATTTAAATATAATCAGTATAATGCACATTTACTGAGATACATCCGTTTTCCTACTGCAAAGCTCTACTTATAGCAAAAGTTCATATACATAGGCTGAAGCACAGAAAGATGGATTCTCTTATATTCTGAACTCTCAAATCTTATGGAAATCTAGTTGCCCTGCAAGGTAATAACAGGTTAATAGGTGCACAATGGTAAATCAGCATTATCCATCACATAGTATATTAGCTGTACTAAAACCAGGACGTAAATTACCAATATTGATCCTGATCCTACCAATGCTGCTATTCTTCCTAAATGTATTTTTTACTGCTTTTAAATAAATGTGTGTCTGAAAAATTACAGCACTAGCATTATTCCGTGACTGCTAAAAAGCACAATTAAAAATATCAGTGTGAAACACTAATCCAGATACAATTTCATTCATAAATTTAAAAATTGCAATGCTATCTTGTCAATATAGTTAATTAGTAAATGATATTACAAACTAAATCAAAGAATAAAATGCAATATGTCATAGGTAATCCTTCTTGGAAGAGTATGCTTAGGTTAGGAACAGTCTTATGATGATATAAAAAAAAAACCACTAGTTTAAAAACACTACGTTTGGTGGAGAGAGACCTTAGTTTGTCAACTAATCAGAAATTAAACAACAAGTGTATGCAATAAATTATTATTATTGGTCATGTTCCCATGCTAGACTTTATTACTTCCATTGTTGTATTTGATACCATACACTTGCTTGGTGAGTTTGTCCTACCAAACAGACACTAAATTACTTTGCAAAAGCTTTAGAGAGATTATAAAAAACCAATGAATGATACCCTTTCACATTTAGAGACTATGAGCCAGAGTTTTCAAGGCTAGACTAAAGAGCTCGCCTCCTTACACCTAACAAGCGAGATCATGGGAGCCACCCTAATTCAAACAGGGCTCAATAACTTTCTTCTGACAGGGGAAATAATTTTGAAACCATGAAATCCCTCATAAAATCACTGAGTGTAAGCTTGGCAAAAGTCACAATGTGAGCCTACACTTTACAAAGTGAAAAATAACCCAGCTATTGATGCTAATCCTCAATTCTGCCTCTGCATAAAAATCAATCCACTCAGCGTCCACCTACTCATATAACCCTGGTTCTCAGAACAGGTGTTTAGTGCAGAGTTAAAACTTCACAAAATTAATCCACAGAGTTTAAGTCTGTAAATATTTGTATACACAGCTTGGTGGCAACAAAGTTATGGTGTATTTTACTCCATCTTCTCATCTAGGAATGTACTGATCTGATATCAGGATTTTATATTGGTCACGATATTAACAAAATACGTAGGACAGATAGTTAGACCGATCCATTTAGCCAAGTTGTTCACTTGCATGTTGCATAATTATTTATTGCTGTTTGGGCAAAATCGCACATTACATTTATGTGTGTGTTGTTATATTTTTAGATTTTGTTTTAGGATATTATCATTAAATTTTGGGGGAAAAAAACAACAACAACAACAACAAAAAACAAAAACAAAAACACACATTTATTACAAGCCTCATGACTTGGGTGTCTTCCACATGACCAACAATGGTGCTGGCTCAGTATCAGGTACTAACCAATATGCAAACCAAAGCCATCAGTATCAGGCCTACAGAAAAAGTCAAATTAGTGCATCCCTGTTACCCTGCACA
>JAOWBL010000006.1:7405132-7429990 GCA_028564865.1 Zenarchopterus dispar | reverse complement strand
ATATATATATATATATATATATACACACACACACACACACACACACACACACACACACACACACACACACACACACAGTAATAATGCCAATGTGATATTAATCCTCTTCTTCTGGAGCTTTTAAAATGCCTCTGCTTCTTTTTCAAATCCAAACATGTTATAAAAGAGATACTGCCCAGAAAGTTAAAGACAAAACTTTTGAATATCTTACGAGGGTACTTTCTAAAGATCCTACATAAACACACAATAGTCCATAATCAGAGGGAGCGAGCAGCAGAAGCAGATGCAGAAGGCTGCATTAGTGGTTTCCATTTATATCACCTACTCCCAGGTTACCACTCGAGGCTTTGAGGGAGATTTTTTTTTCCAAAATAAACTGCAGTGTATATCATATTTAAAAACTGGCAAAAAGTGCACTCACAGCAATTTCCATAAAACAGAAAACGTGCGAACATAGCCCTGAGGCTGGTTCATGCTTCACGGTTGGATGCACAAAACATGCATGATGCCCAAATGAATCAATTATTCATTTAAAAAAAAAAAAAAAACATGCAAAGGAATTATCTTGGTGTTAAGCGGTATGGATTTACATCAATTTCTATCAATCTCTAGCAACATGGGTTGGGTTTAGTACTGAAAATGTGAGGTAACTCATTCACAAGCTGTCATCGATGCAGTACCAGCACGGAGAAAGTCAACATGTCATCTGAGAGAAGTGGGCCTGGAGCGCACTAAAACGTCTTACAACCGGGGAATGGTGGAAAACTGGACTTTCCATTTATAAGGTGCATGAAACATGAACCAAGGTTTAAAAATGTAGCTTTTTGCAAGGTGAATGAAGAGCTTGTGTGAAACTCACGGAAGACTTTTGTCTGTGTTTCGAGGGGGTCATTGTCTGGGTTCACTCGGATGAATGGCCGAGGGGTGGGTTTAACAACTGCAGATCCAACAAAGGAGAAACGAAGCGGACAGATTTGAGGTGGAACTATGACATGTTGAACTTTAATCCTGATATTTTAGTATTTACCTCACAAAGGTAACATTTCTCAACACTCATCTGTTGGTTAGCAGCAAGACAGAAATGTTCCCCTCATTGGGCTAGCTTCACTACATTTAGTAACAGTAGAGATTAAACTCTCACTTTCACTGTGTTTAGCTATCTTTAAGTATATCTCTGAATGTGGGAGGATTTGTTTACCAGGGACACGGGGGCTGCTGGGAGCCTGCTGCACAGTGGTGGTCTCTGCAGGCCTCTCCTGATTGAAAGGGTTTTAAAAAAAAATGTCACAACAGCAGAAACAACAAGTGACTACTGCATACTGAAATGTCATCTTACCGTCTGATCTGAATCTGTAAATAAAAAAGATAAAGGGAAATGAAACCTATGAACTCAGATGATCAGTATGAGAGACTTACAAGTAGAAATGTTTAAGATATGACTGGCTTTTTGGAGTATTCCATGGCTTACCGTCATAGTCGGGAATGTTGGGGCCGGGGAAGGTGAAGGTCTCTGTTATACTTTGGAAAGAGTATCCTTTCCCAGCAGGGCAGATCTTACGGAAGGCCACTGTATACCGCATGGAGGAAAAAGAAAAGACTTTAGTGTTATTTCATTTCACTTTGTTCAAATATCGTGTGCTGAAAAAATAAGTAACTTCCTGGAGTTGAAACTTTGTTTTGAAAGGCATGGCACCTTCTTTCAGCGTGTTGTAACAAAAAATATATAGCTGCAGGCAACACGAGGTGGCAAAGCAGTTTCGCAGGGCCTTGTCACCACGGCAACGTGATCCAATTATGTTGAAAGCAAGGAAGTGAGCACTGACAGGGAAAATGCTTGTACTAATTGCACCACCTCTCTGCTTTTTTTTTCTTTTCTTTTCTTTTTTTTTGCTGGACTGTCTGGGAAGAAATCTATATCCTTTGAAAATTTGTACTTTTTTTACACATAAAAGCTAAACCTGCTGTCACAATTAATTGCGGCTGATAAAAAACTGATGTCACTGAGCACTTCAACTGTGATCAAAACAATGACATCCAGTTCAAAGTTCAATTTTTTTCATTTGACTGCGGGATAGAAGATGTTTAGGAAAAGTTCTAAGAATGGCTTGATTTACAGCGTCTATGCCCATTTACTCGACTACCCGATTAACAAGGATAAAATGTGTTTGGAGCCAGGAAGGTAAATGCCAACATAACATAACAGAAGAAAAGCTGTATTTTTGACAGTAGGAAACTTTTCTAGGGGCTAAAGTCTTTCGGGAGAGTCTTCTTGTCAGGAGATAAACAGAGTTAAAGGAAGAAAGTTTACTCCAAAAATCGCCCTGCTAAGAAGGTACTTCTGAGATAACCTAGAGCCTTCATGATGGAGCATGGAGCTCTGAATATTTCTGACTGGTCAAGTGTTGACAGCCTCTTCTTTCTACCTCTCTGTCAGAGTACTCTCAGTTTATATAGAAAAATCAGTGCTCAAGAAGTCTGTTATTTTCGAGTTTAACCAAAACTAAACTAATCTGATTCAGGAAGTTGCAAAACTTGCAGTTCCTCAAATGACCACTAGGAAGAAAAAAAGTCTTAAGCTACTGAAGTCCTTGAGGCTGTTGGTGGAAATGAAAATATATTCACCAACATAAAATCAGGTAAAACTTTTACTGGCTGAAATGAGTCAGTGAAAATCTCTCACCTGTGCCCACCTGAGGACACCTTTCACAGCTTTGACCCCAGGCTTTGCCCACCGTGCAGCAGCACATCTCCTTGGTGATTTGGGTTTGCAAAGGGTGCTCGCAGCCCCGTCCCTCCGGTGCAATCAGGAAGCACTGAGCCTGCTCGGACTCTAACACATCCACATGGTTTTATTAGACAAAAGGTCCGTCATGACGGAAAAGTCCCGGTCTGGAAGGAAAACGTCTTCTCCTTCTAGCGGACATGCAGCAAAAACAGAGGCCTCTGACTCACCAACACATCGATTCCTCTCCAAGACAAAACCGGACTTGCAGGAACATTTAAAGCTGCCCAGCGTATTAAGACAATCTCCATTCTGACAGACACCCTGCATGGAGCACTCGTTGATGTCTTCAAGGTAGGGAAAAACAGACAGGTTTTCTTTATATTTTTCTATTTAACAATGATAAAATGCAGCAGTTTTTTTTGTTTTGTTTTTCAGTTTTACCAAACATCAAAGCAGCTCCAAAACTGAGCGTTACCTTGACAGTGAGTGTTGTTGAATCTTTTATAACCTTGTGGACAGGTGGAGCCGTACTCTTCCACAATGGTCTGTTTGACTGATGCATCTGAGGGAAGACAGAAAACAAATCACCAAAGTTCTCCAGAGAAATGATGTAAAATAAAACGGCAAAACTCACAATTAGAAAAATAAAAGTAAACTCATGTTGGTTGGAACATCCTATTTATTGTTGAGTGAGCATACGGGCTTTGGAAAGTAAAACCTATTCATTAGTCTTGGAAATTTTGACTAAAAGGCAACTGGACTTGTTTTCTTGGTTCTTGAAAACTTTTCAGCAAAGAATAGAAGAAAAGAAAGAAAGTCCAGTTCACTGTGTGGATGACTGAAAATTTACACCAAAAATAATCCCTGGCACCAACTTCTAAAACACAGAAAAGCATTTAAGATTTTACTACGTAAATTAACTTCCACAAGATGTTTTGGTCATAACTTTGAAGAGCCCACAAAGCTTTTCCTTTAATCTACGACTGGTGGAAACTTTGACTCTTAACGAAATTCATCACATTTCACCTGTGCAAACAAATTCAACACCATCAAAGCTCCTACAGAAAACGTCTGCCAAAAGTGGGAATTTCTGGTTTCTGATTTTTAAATCTGAAGGTAACACAACACTTTTGTGCCTGATTCCACCTGGAGTTCGGTGAGGCCAGCTGGAGCCTGCAGAGTGCTCTCTTGCTGAGTTAAATGAGACGATTCGTACCATTCTTTTATATTCTTCCTTGAAGGAGAATCATTGTGACTTTTTTTTTTTTTAAATTTTAGCATAATTTCAAGAGATCTGAAAGGTATGTTTTTGATTTTTGTTTTTTTGTCTAGTAAAGAGTTGGGGTAGGCTCCAGCAGACCCTGACGAGAAGGAAGTGAGTATAGATAAAGGATAGATAGATTATTGGAACTGTGAAAAAGAAAACACAACTACAGAAATATGTCGACCGTGCAAAAACAACCAAAACAAACCAAAATCACTCAAACTCAGCAGTTTTTTTTTGATCATTCAAAAATTGAATATTTCATAAAATTCCAAAGGTAAGAGTTTTTTTTCAAATCTACACATCACATGATGTACCGAAAAGAGTCTGCAGTATTTTTTCTGCAGCAGCTGTCTCCCTTGGGCACAGTGTGGCAGCTGCAAGAAGAGGAGTTATACCCTCACTAAGCTTATGAAAAGTTCTGCTAGTCATCCTGAAGTCTTGAATTCACTGGTCCACCATAAAATCATGGTCAGATGTCCCAGCTGTCCTTCAAGGGCTTGCAGACATCTACAGCATTTTACAAATGAAAAGAATGATGGCTAGAGTGGTCGCAGAAATAAAAAATGACCTGCAAAAATTAAAGAGGCTCTGCAGTTTCACCCCGAGTATTCTTGGAAGGACTTATCACAAAAGCAGAAAGCCCAACTTTGTTGCTTAACAAGCTCGTCACTAAAAAGACATTTATCAGCCTTTCAAAATATTGCTTACGTTTTGCAGCAAAATTAAAATAGAAACACAGCTACTGAAAACAGAGAAAAATATAAAGATGCCCAAAGTTAAACCCACTCCATGTAGCAAGACTACTTATGACCACATATGGACAGGATATCAAATAAAAAGTTCATTTGTCACCCCCTGGTGTAGGACACAACAAAGAGCACCTCTAGTAGGACAAAGGGTTATTACCAAACATGCTGACCTGTCCCCACTCATATCTTTTTTGCCAACACAGCAGATCTTAACGCCCCCATGTGGTCCAAAGTGGTATTACTACATATAGTGGCTTTAAAGAGGTTGTATTATGCTTTTGGAGGGTTTCTCTTTTCTTTCAGAAAGTTATGTGGATTTCTCTGAATGTAAAAACACGAGCAGGAGGTTTTTTACAACGCCAACTGCCATGCAGCTGACCAATCAGAGAAGACTGTCCCTTAAAGAGACAGAACCTAAAGCAGACTGTTTCAGGGAGGAGACGGCATGTGCTGCAGCAATGTTTAGGATGAAAACAATAATGTGTTCTTTGACAGTATGTTAATATTGTTTAGTGGAAACCCACATAAAAATATGAATGTGTAAATGTGCACTCCTCTTCTGACGTATTCGTAGTCAATGTATTGTGAATCTGTAGTTTTATTTGCACACATGCAGTCAGTGCCCTAATATAGTCACCACTAATCATTGTGTTATTTGTCCAATATGTGGGCTTTTAACATAGCAAAAATGGTTCAGAGCAAATTAAGTTATTTTTAGGACACGGCACATGTACGTTACCATTAAAAGTCTTCTCATGAGTTATCTAAGAAAGAGTAAAAAAAACAACTTCCCCAAAATGTCAAACCATCACATTTACGATTGTAACAATTAAGATTATACTATCTTCTTTCTTTACTTTTTCCTTTATGCTTTTCAAAATCTTGAATTAAAACCTCGTGAAGTCGTGAAATTCAGCATTCTTCATCTTATTCTTGATCAGAAGAGCATATCGTGTTCTGCAAGGAAGTGAAAACATCTGAGGTAGTTTTATAAGAAAGATGTGGAAAGCACGTTGTTAAAAAAAAAAATCCATGGCTTACCTTTGCTATTTTCATGAAAAAGGAGGAGCTTAACACTGAACTCGTGTGTGACAAAACCGACAGCAGTCTGGGCGAGAACCCAGTCATCTACAGACTAACCAGATGTACAGTATCGGGTTTTGTCAAAGGCCGCATTGTCTGAGCCAGAACTGAGAGACGGAATAATAGCAGAGTGGAAAAATGTGCGTAGCCAAGATATTCTTGAAATTCAATCTTCAACAGAGTGATGACAGTCCTGCACTGGGCAGGCCCATAGGAACATGCTTAAATAGAGGGTTATTTTCCACATTCTCTTTTTCTGTCTCACCGTCTGTGTGTAATTCCCATAATTTCTTCCGTTTTCTCCTTCTCAACATTTCACTTACTCACCTCACTGCTAAACTTCCTGTACATATTCAAACAAATTTTTATAGGACTATGAAGTGTTTGTTTCAATCCATAGTTTCATAAGGTAGCAGTGGATGCTTGAAATTTTTTATTGACCAAAAAATGGTAACTTCTCAGAAACACACAAGATGATGAGTGGATGAAAATTTTCTAAGAATACCATGAGAAGGCAATTTTTGCACCTTTACATCTTAATTTTTTTACTCAAATGAGATTTCGAGCCACTTGAAAATAAAATAAGACTCACTTGGTAATTTGGGACACTGATAGCACTTGTTTTGTCCCCATGAGTTCCCCACGCTGCCACAACAATCCTCCTGATTGGTCAGGACAGGAAGTGGGGTGCTGTTGCACTAAAGATGGAGAAAAGTCATCATTTGGTGCCTAATATGATATCGTATGCATGAGCCTGGTCATGTGTTACCAAACCCACAGCCTGTTTGGGGGTGGTCTCCTGGAAGCAGCGTCCCTTTGGCTTGTGTCTCGGCGGGATGAAGCGCGATCCCGTCTTGTGAGGAGGCTTGACGTCTGATTGGTCGATAGGCTGAATGACCACAGAGGTGTCTGGCGCGTGGTGAACGCGTACGCTGATCTGCACTGAAGACAGAGGAGAAGGCAGGTGTCAGAAGAATGAGACGCGTACACAAACCAAGCTTAGACACGCTGAGGCAAAAGATAGATACTTTCTGACGAGTGGTGCCCCGCTTGCGACAACGGCAGGGTGAAAAATGAGTGGGTTTGAGCCAACTGGGTGCGCCCTATGCCCGATGAATCCAGCAGCTTCTGGCCGTTTGGCTTCAGAGGTACGGAGTATATGGGCTGCTTGTTGCCGCGTGCTGCCTGAGCTTGCTGCGTCTGGTGGATCGGAAACTGGCAGAGGCGACCGGTGAAGCCGGGAGGGCAGAGGCATTGCTTCCTGGAGCTGCATACGCCTCCATTCATGCATGTGAGGGGACACACAACTGCAGAGAGAGAGAGAATATGAGAACTTGCTTGGAATAGTGATACATATTGACATGAAAAAATTTTGGACAATAAGACAAAATCTATAAACATTTATTTGCATGGCTCATCAGGCTGAAACTGGAGCTTTAGATTGAATGGGACACTTTTATGTGTTCAACAGCACACTCTCAGTATCTAGCCTACGACTGGACGGACAGTACACGTACATGTACAAGATAAAAATAACTGAAAAGCTTGTGGTATACGCAGGGCCACGTAAAATATTCACTTTGAGCCGCAGCTCTATAAAGATCACATCAGCCCGATGGACCCACAGGTCGCTCCAGCCAGTCAGCCGAGCAGGAAAGCAGGTAAAGCCATTAATCTGTGTAACAGTTTCATTCTGACATGTGGGAAAGAGCTTGAAATCTGTGGGAAAGCTGCTGGCTGGCTGGGGAGAAGTTCGT
This sequence comes from Zenarchopterus dispar, assembly GCA_028564865.1. Classification (NCBI taxonomy): domain Eukaryota; kingdom Metazoa; phylum Chordata; class Actinopteri; order Beloniformes; family Zenarchopteridae; genus Zenarchopterus; species Zenarchopterus dispar. Next base: position 7,422,409 of record JAOWBL010000006.1, on the reverse strand, counting down.
GGGATATGCACTACTCTCGACAGTTTCGCCGGTTCTCCAATTGTGTTCACTTTAAAAGCCTCGCCAGCAGAACAATGAGAGGAAAGAGACGGAGAAAGAAAGCAGGACTGCCAGCAAAACAGCAAGCAGCATGCAGACGGAGGTTCACCTAACAATACAGCAAGTGGTCCCGCTGTGGGAGCTAATGAGGTGAAGTTCAGACATGCAGGACACCTCGCACCAGCGCTGCACATGGATGCTGTGGCCTGGTTAAAGTCCACAAATACCAGAGGGTCGGCATCACCAGGAAAAACAGCCTCCCATTTCCAAGGTAATCCATTCAAAAAATGTCCAGAATAAAATACAAAAGGAGACAATAACAAAACTGGAAAAAGTAAAGTCAGTTTGTCAAGTGGTAGAAAAGTAATCAGTGAGAGGAAGTTAATAAAGGAGTGGAAGAGCCAGGAAAACTGTGTACACATGCAAGGTTGGTTTTTTTTTTGTTTTTGTTTCAAAATAAATGTCTGTGTAGTCTTCCTTGTGATAAATAACGAATAAACAATTTTTAAGACTCAGTCGCCCTCCAGGTGGAAGCTTGTGGATCGATTCTCAGATCCATCAGATGGCCCATTGACCCAGCTACTAAAGGTTATAGGTCAGTGATCTCAAGCCTGTCCCAAGCCCGAATAAATGAGGACAGCTGAATCAAGAAAGCATCTTATCTAAAACTTTTTTTTGAAAACTTCACTTGCAGAGACATTGCTGTTATCTACTCAACTACGATTATCTCAAAGTTATACGTCGTCCTTCTGATGTGCTGTACTCAGCTACAGACATGATGAATGACTGATTGATTGACCGTTGTGTTATTATTTACTTATTTTGGTCTTAGGGGACAATTGGGCATTTGAAAAAAGATTTAAAAGCAGTCCAGATATAATTTTCCCACCAAACTCACTATAAAAATGTGCATTTCCCTTCTGTGATAGGAAACCGAGTATCTTTGGTGTCGTAGTACAAACACAGCAAAAATTTAGATTTAATAAAATTAAAATTTTCACTCTTTTTTTATTTGAAGAATTGTATAGACAAAACAACACATTAGAAGTTCCCTCTTGTGGTTTCATTATTGCTTTTCAGGACAGATATGACCATTTTTTTAAAGTAACAACTGTGATGATATTATCCTTGGACACATTCGTGAGGAATTTTATCATAATTAAAAAAAACAATTCACACCAAAGCTTTGGCCATCAAATTATCAGTTCGGTGTCTCTGGATAGGATAACTGTGCTACACAAAGTGAAATCTCCCTCAAAATGCTTTTACAGATGAAAAACAACAAATGTTCTCAGAATGGAGCAACATTAGATTATTCTGACTGTTTTCCAATCACTCCGTCCAGTCAGTTTATTCCCTATCCTCCCATCTACTAAGTAAGACCGAGACTTTAATCCATGAGCGGATTTTCCCCTTTTACGTTGCCAGTGTATTTTCCTTCCTTTGTCTCTTTTATCCTACTTGAAATGGAGTCTTTGTAAAAAAAAAAAAAAACACTCAATACTGTTGTTTAGAGCCTCATGTTTGGATATCCAAACCACATTTTTTCTCCATCATCTCACCTGAATTCTTTACCCTTCTAAAAATAGCAGATTGTCTCAGTTTTATCGAAGAAGTGTGTAGGAGAGGAGACAGCTGCGTACACATGGAAGTAATTAGGTGTGGACTGCCAAAGAGTCTGGGTTTCAGCGTCATTAGGGGACTAGATCACTTTAAACACAGCAGGGACATCCTTACATAGTGAAAGTCTGATAGAAAAATGAAAGGACCTCAGCCACTGTGGCGAAGCAATACTATTTAAATATAAAAACAAGACAGATCATTCTGAGGCAGCCGTTCCCTGCTAAGGCATCATGTGACAGTGGTCTTTGGCCACAGGGACAGGGTAACGAGACAAACGTGCAGAATCTCGCAGGAAGGCCCACTCACGGCAGAAAAACAAGACTCCGAGCAACACCGTGACATAACAGGTCCAGTTTCTGTGGTTCAGAGATTTTCCCAGTTCTGGGTTCAGACTCTGAGGAAGCTGGGAAAGATACGGGGATTGAAAAGCGAGATTGGAGACGGTGAGAGAGGAAGCAAAAGCTCCTCTTTCCAAATGTTCTTACACAATCGAAACCAACAGAGACGGAGGAGGTGAAATACTGCAGTCAGAGCCTGAGCTGAGGCTCCATCTGGTTGGGAATGTGTCTGAGTGAGACCAGGCGCTCCGATGTAGCTTTCTTTTCGCTAATGAGCACAAGTGAAAGGAGGGGAATCGTATTTCATACTTCAGGTTACATTTCCTGGGTGGAGATGGGGGCTGGGAGAACCTGTGAATAAAACTGTCTGATGTTGTGAGTGAGAGATGAACAGTGCCGTTAGAAAAATCTGTTCACTTTACAAAACTGGTGTGGGTCAGTTATGCCATAACCGTACCGCTTGACCCCCGTTTTGTGTTATTATATAAACAACAGTAGTCCCCAAACTTTCCTTCTCAGCATCAACCAAATAAAAGATGGTGACACTGTTAGGATGACCTTTTGTGCCAACAGATGTCAGCATGGCAGGTAGTGAACCAAAAGCCTGAAAGAATCACCAACTCACCACTTCCTGTCAGAACTTTAAGAATGAAGGCAGAATGAACTCCAGATGCAGATTTACTGTAAGCTGAAGGGAATACCTCTGTTTCCAGGCAACCACATCAACAACTATTCATTTAAATTCTATCGATTCAATTAAACCTGTGGATGGGACTGGGACTCAGTTCAAGTCTGTGACAGATCAGATTTACACAGATGAAATACACCGTTTTTTAAACCATGTTTATAATCTAAATCAAGCAGGAAATAGGGAAAGTAACTGCCGTTACCACCATAGATAAATCGTATTTTTCTGCACCGTTGCCATGGGAGTTTCTTTAATGTCTCACTAAGTTGTTAACAGGATCAAACTCCACCCATCTAATCGCTGAAAATGAACCTTTCAAGCTGCATCAACAGAGATGGAAGCTTTTACTCAAGAACAGATTGTAACTGGATGCCTTTATGTTGGAAATGATCAGCGCAAAATTTGATCCTAAAACATCACGTCTCAACCAACATGCCTCGAAAAAAAGATGTGTGACGTTTTATCGAAAGCTGACACAAGACATGAAGTTGGGTGGGGAGAAAGATGGGAAGCTGGATAACTCCACTCTGATGTGGGTGAAAATCCCAGTAGTCACTTCACTGAATGACATATTTTCAGGCTTAGGTGGCATGATTGTGTTATCTCAGAGTTTCTGAGCCGGTAGTCACTTCAGACACCCAAGTATATGTCCCCCATGATATGTCTTGTTTAAGGAAAAGGCACAGGGACCTTTGGATTCACTTGAAAAGACAATGCTAAAAACAAATCAAAGCAAAAAAATAAACCAAAAATATGGCATGGTGTTGACTTTGCAACAGGACAATAAAGAGTGAGGTTTTATAGATGAAGAGCGTGACAGCAGCCGCTTTTAAACCACATTTTAAAGTGCATACACCAGTATGTTATATGTACTGATAACTGGAACAGCGGTCTTTGTTAGTACATAGTACACCATAAGAGGGACTGGGACAATATGCCATAACCAGAACCACCCATGTGACCTTTGTGGTTGCTTCCACTCTAGTAGCTCACTTGGAAATGGATGGAGCACTCGAGGTACCCTGGTCAGTCGCATGATGGAAATTTTTCAGAACGCATCATTTGCATATTTTTATATCCAGCAAATTGTGCATGTTACATACCGTTTATTACATGTTAGCAAAATCCATACAAACTGGTAGAATAGTATGCAGTTTTGAAAATGGCCAGTGAGTATACAGATGCAGGTTACCAGGAAAGGTCAGTGATTAAAGCATAGAAATGTTGACTAGCGAGAATAAAAAGTTGGACTTGTGTTCTACTTACCTGCTCTTTGTAATTATTAGGGGGGAAAAAATCCAATGACTGTATCAAGTCTTGGTAACTATTTATTTTATTCACAGAATACTTTTCAAGATATCTACAGAGTTGGTTTGCAGCAGGTTATGGGAATAAATATGAATACATTTTATCATAATTAAGCACTTCACTGAACTTTGCTTGACAAACCCAACCAAGAGTTGAACTAAGGCTTCGCTTCATACCTATATTCTGATTATTCCATTTTGTTTAAATGGGTAAGACTCCCTTCAGAGCTCCTGGTGTTATAATAGCACACAGTGAATCCCCCCACCCCCACGCCCACCCTACCCCCTTCATTTGAGCTTGAGTCACCCTGGCAGGGTGCAGGCTAATGTTTTCGGCAGATCTTGAGTGTAAGTGGGCGTGTTTGTCTGTGTGTGCTATTAAGCGTAGGGTGTATCGTCTCCTGGAGAGCCGTTGCGGTTAGCTGACGGAGCCACAATATATACTGAAAAGAACAGGAAGCTCAAGAGCTGAGTTCATAATTATTTTACTCTCCGGCACACACTCCCATGAAATCATCACCTCAGAGTTCATTAGTCAAACAGCATCCCAGACGCATCCGCGCTGTTTCGCACCACGCCTTTCCCTCTATGGATCTAACACATTCCTGAGTCTAAAGGTGGTATGTTATTAAAAATCAAACGTACCCAACAGTTATTTGGTGGTCTACATGAATGTGAGGCATGAAGATGGCTGAAGGGTGGAGGAGGTGGGAGCTGTGGCTGTGAAGCAGTAAAGCGATCATGAACGCCATTTTTCCACATGTCAAAGAAGATGGAAGAACTTGGGAACAATCCAGGAATAGATGAGCACTTATTTGGCATTTAGACGTGCACAAAGACATGATTGATCGACTTCATCCTCTACACTTACATTGTAGTTAGAGGTAAAGTATTTGATAATTGAAAAGCTGTTGGATCCATCCCTAAATGTGACGATTTACGAGTCAAAGTGTCCTTGATCCTCCCACAGTTTTCCTCACTTGTGAATTGCTTTGATTAAAATACAGCGTAATTAAACACACAGTCGAGAGCCCTTAAATACACAGCTGCTTCCCAAAGTAGCTGACGGATGACCTTCGCTGAGATGAAGGACATTCAAAGTTGACTGTATCCTCTGCAGTTGAGCCTGATTTAATTCTGAATGCCAGCTTGCAGGTACGTTCGAGGAGTCTGGAGACGTATAATTTCCCCAGACGGCACTTAATCAACAAAGAAGAGTGATGTAAACTGGATAAAGAGACAGAGGGAGGAGGGTCTGCTTGTCTTCAAGCTCTTATCGTGACAACATAATCAGAGCTTTTGCTTCAAACGTTGGATCTTCTCGCAGCACAAAAGGGTAAAGGGACATCTGTCGTCATATTCTGAGAAACAAAAGGAACAAAAGAACACCAAGCACCGGGTAAAAATATAAAATCAAGAGAATAGGAAAGTATTTTTATGTTCCAGGGGGATAATTATGATTTCCAACCCCATTTTTCCTTTGAGAAAACATACTGTGCATTCCTCAAGCGTTGCATAAGGCCAGGACACACTGGATCATGTATGCCCATAAGAATGCCTAAAGACGGACCGGGCATCTTTTAAAAGGTTTACCTTATTAGAGCTCAGAGCTGATGAGAAATCTGTGCTTCGTAGAACTTCTTTTGAACTTGAACAGAAAAATATGCATGTGTGTGATGATAAAAAGAAAAAAAAAACCATTAAAAAAGCAAGAAAGTTGCCCTTTGAGTGCCCTGTGAAAACACACCCACCCACACACTGCTGTCTGTCTGGAGATGACGCATCAGCAGCCCCCTCCCTCCACATGGCCCTCCCAGCCGCGGCTGCACCCTCCCAGCACAAAAACAACAAATTACAGTCCTACAAACCGCAGCTCACTGAAATGAAACCTACTGCAGACATCATCTCCAAACAAACAGACGACACAGCCGCCTGATCTGGCCCCTTTCTTGGAGTATGGTCCTCTGGCAGGACTACAAATGGCAAGTCTGCAGGATCTCTGTGCCAAAATGTGATGATGCCATCTGAGTCACTTTCACTATGATTCAGTCTCTGCCTGAACCAACCCAGTCTGATTTTTTTTTTTTTTTTTTAAAGAGACGGTTTTGGTTAAACGTGCAATCATTTCCATGATCGGCTGTTGCGATTCCTCCAGGAGTCATGTTTCCACTGCCGTCATGTTCCAGTTGCAATACTGCAGTTGTGATGCAGGATGCAGACGTCTAACGTTTCGAAGGACGAAATGATCACATATAAAATCAAATAAAATAACATTTTCCTGGTGTAAATTCACAAATATTTAATTAGCATCTTTTCCCCTATAGGCATTCAGGTGCTCCTGAACATACACACAACAAACGCTCAAATTCATCTCGAACAAGTACCAATAAACACAAGCTGGCACTAAGTTGGTCCAAATTACTTGCACCCCGGACTACAAATAAAATGATTAAATATCTTGAACAATAACATCAGCTTTTGTATCGTTAGAATATCTTACTTCTTTCCTTTGTCAGACATATTCATTCAATATTCGATTCATTTAAAAATCAATTTCACTCTGTCACTCTGTGTCCTTATAACTTGAATCAACCTCAAGAAAGAAAGATTTTGTTGTATAAGGCTGTTTTTCAGTTTCTGAGCACGTTGGAAATGTAATCAGAAAGCATAAAGTAGTGTCAAAGACGTTAACACAGTTTAACTTGTAAAAACGGTTAAATGCACCCACTGTGTGGTGCTAAGTAGGAACTCAATGAGACGTTTGTGCAGATTGTAGAAAATAGTGACTGTGCAACACATCTAACTGAGTTTTAGGCTGACCTGCAACAACCTGGAGAAGCGGTTTTAACCTGTAACCTACTTTGCGCACACAGCCATGTTGGATTTCATGGGTTTAGACCAAAGATGGCGGCATTACTGAAGAAAAGGTCAAAACAGCCTGGAGTTCTGCTCGCAGAAACCTTCAGACAAGCCACACTTGCTTCACAATAATGCTCCACAGACCGAGGAAATAAAGCTTTGTTTGGGGGGGATAAAGTGCCTCCACTTAATTTATCGGTGGCAGAATAAATTTGCTGTGGGAAAAAGAATGATGGAAAAGTACATTATGGAAAAGCCTCTGAAGTAGTGGCTGGCAGGAATTTATCTCATAGAACTGTATTCTCATAGTTAATGCAAATAATGCAAATAAAGGGCCAGACATTGGATGATTTAACTGAAACAAGGGCTCAGTTTATAAACTAGCTCTATCTTCATTGTTTGCTTGATTTCACAAGCTTGTGCCATAACTTCTAGTTAACTACTGCTGATAATTTGGGGAATGATAAATTTTTTCTGCGTGTTGTTTAATTTGGAAAACACTTTGGGGGCTTTTTCCTTCTACTCCAGTCAAAGACAAGTTTGGTTGAGAAATGTCTCGGCGTTCTCTCTGATCACAGCGATCCTCACATGACTCGTCAAACATTCGGACAGGGACTCGATGAGAGACATGGTGGATAAAGTCACATCACTCTGTGTCAACTTTTTTATTTTCTGAAGCCTTTATTCCAAGTGGGGTTCTGCATTACTGACCCGTCACTGTTACTAGTCGTGTTATCAGTTAGTATTCATTTAATAATTTGTCGCACAATCGTTATGAAAAAGTATTTTTAAATCGCAATTCCAAGAAAAGCTTGGATACAGTAATAAGTAAATTTAAAAAAATTAGTGAAATTATTCACATTTTATTCATTACTGAACTTAGAAAACATATCAAATTTTGAGACATACCCACAAATACGGGTTAAAGCTCTAGCATCCAAAAAAGAAGCCATATATGTACGTTATCCAGAAATGCTTCCATCTTTTCCAAGCCAAAGCCGATTTAAATTGGACCGAGGCGAGCTGAAAACCTGTCCTGTGGCCAGACAAATCGACGTTTTAAACTCTTGGAAGCAAAGGGAGCCTCATCTTGCCCATGTGGAAGAAAAACATCGGCGGTGAAAGCTGTACAGGCCTTAGAGCAACAAAAGCTCAAATCCAGACTTTTTCAGAGAAAGTCTTGTATCTTACAGCAAGGCTAAACTGCACACTGCATCAATTACAAAAACATGAGAGCCCAGGTGCTGAACTGGCCTGCCTGCAGTCCAGACCTCTCACCATCTGAAAACATCTGGCACGTCATAAAACAAAAAAAAAATACAGCTCAAACGTCTGAATCATACACCTCTTTATGCACATGGTAACATCTTCAGTGAAGATCGCGCACAAATATTCCTCTTTATCCTATTTTTGTTCTTCCGCAACGGTAGGACCCATGACTGAACGAGCGCGGCTCCCACGGAAGACAAAAACACACTCCTGCTTGAGCTGTTGTTTAAAAAAAGAAGAGGAGAATGGCTATCATCGCATGACATGCTTCCCTTGACATCTGCTCCAAAAGCAGGAAACCATGTTCCCCAAATGCACCTCCCCTCAGCTGCCACTGTGAGACCACATATCACACAAACTGAGGAGCAACACGCGAAGCTGCTCCTGCAACGGAGCCGGAGGTCGCATTCAATGACATAATGGAGGCCTGTTGTAAACACATGCCTTTGTGCAATCGTCCACACACGGCAGAACCTTGGCTTCACCCACGCCAGAGTCGGGAACCGTCACCTGAGGCGTTCGCCCATTCTCCGAGCCAAAGAAAAAGCACAGCCTGCTAAGATGAGGGAAACGGGAAAGCAAGAGGAGTCCTGCTGAGAGAGTGGGGTTGAGGAGGTCACTTCAGGTCGCCAGAGTTAGAAAGCTTGGGATTAGCTGGCGTGATTTTCACGTTTAATGGAGGTAAAATGGGCACAAATCCGGCCGTGTCTTTCCTCTTAATTCTGGCAGAGATGAACGTGCAGGCGACACCATAAGGGGTGCTGATGCTGCTCTGCTGAGATTACATCAGATACCTGCCGTTGGGTGGGGGGGGTCCTGGCTACACATCAGGGGCTCAGGCCGCATCAGCAAACCCAACTGGCCCGTGTTTTTCTGTTTACCCTGGCCAACGCTGCAGCTACAGGGTCCTGCACGCCCTGGGTGCAGTCCCAAGCGCTCGCATTCCTCTGGGCGGCTTTAAATAACTGCTAAGTTTCTCCCTCTCGTTACGCAAATGGGAGGAGAGCGTCAAAGATGGCAAAGAGGGTTGTTTGTTTGAGTTCGGTACACAGCTCCCAAGCGCACTCGCATGCAAACACACACTGTTCCCCTGTGACGGCTTTTTTTTTTTTAAACCCTCTAATTACTGCTTCGTTTTCCAAGCTTAATTGAACATGATGCTTTTTTTCTTAAATGTGCACACCAGAGGTGGCTTTTTTAAGAGAGAAATTGATGACATGCAAGAGTCTAATTTGGATTATGTGGTGCAATGCCGAGAAACGTAAAAACAGAGTTCAGCAACAATTTAGTCCTCTTCTGCAATAAAATAAAAAACATATAATTAGTGATTGTTGCAGCCTTTCGATTAACAGACACGCGTCTGTGAACCTGCCTGCATTACAGAGCAGAAGGCCTCAAATAACCTCATGCGGTGCCTTCTCTTCTCAACAAGCAGAAATAGACGGGGAGAGGCGACAGAATGTGCCCGTGTATATTAAAACTCATCCTTGACAAATGGCTGATGGTCCGTCAGGCTGCAAACCCACACGTTGCGGGTTTCACATCAGGTGGGAAGCTTTCGGGATGAATGAGCTGCAAATGAGTTTGCATGAGACTTTGTGTGTGTTTGTGTTTTGGGAGGCCGTTGAGCGTGGGCGCCCAGCTTCCCGCCTCTCAGTTCAGTCCGGCCTGCGGCAAAAATCCGGAGTGCTGCAGGTTTTTTTGGTTGCCTCTGTCAGACCGCCTTCTCCAAAGTTTGGCAAGAGTGAAAGAGGAGTGTGGGGAAGAGCAGAGGGCTTTGAAAGTTAAAATAAACTCACCTCCTCGCACAGAGAGAAGGCAGAACCGGCCCGGTCTGACTGTATTTAACTGGCTTCTCTTCATTCTCAGGCTCCCATGGACCTCTGACCCATGCCAAGGAAAAAACCAAAACAAACCACACGGCTACTACTGTCACATTACTCTAAATACAAAACCACATGGGAAATCCTGAAATAGCCATTTCCACTTGTCATGATGCCCATTTTAAGGGGGAGACAAGGCCTGGCTGGGATATGATAACACCACTTCCTGTGCAACTCGAGGCCCTGTGTTCTGAAAAAGACTGGAATCCAGGGCAGCCTGGATGTCTGGAGCAGGGATAAAGAGATGCTGCTGAGATGGAGAGAAGAGGCGAGGCTCGCAGGGAGGTCTGGGAGTCAAGCTGCCGCTGTCAGCGAGGCTCATGTATGGGATGCGTCCGAGCTAGCAACAGCAAAAAAAAAATAGAATTGGGGGAAAAAAAATAAAAAAATTCGGATTTAGGTCGGTTACAGCAGCAAGCTGACTGTTAGACATTTTGTCACGACAGTAGACACTCTTCACCTGCTAATAGACACTCCCAAGTTCAGGAGGGACATTAAAAAGTGCATTTTCACAGTTTTCTTTTCAAAATGACCACGTAAAATCCGTTCCTCCTCTGTAAAGACCTTGTGTCTTTCTGGATGTTAAGCGGGGATTAAAAACAAAAAAGTACACTTATTTGTTCATTCCTGAGATAAACAATAACCCTTAGTCTTCCTCGCTTAAGGGGCCTTTAATGACTCACATGGATACCATGTAAAGTCCATAAAAGTGACCTGCAACATGCTGCTTTTTTTTTTTTTTTCTTTTCCTGGCTATTAACATGCTTGGGAGGATTTTTCAAGTTTCCATCCTTCATTCAGTTTTAGGAAGAGTATAATTAAATTTAGATGCATAAATGACACAAGGATTCCCTGGATACAGAAAGCCAGAAAATATTTGTCAAATTTGTATCTGTTCACAGACGTGCTCAGGTTAAATATGTAAGAGTCCATATGTTCTTGATCAGATGTGAATCACCATGTGACTGTGTTGCCCCCCTCAACCCTGGAAGCCCTTTTTGGCATTATTTTAGGGACACGTGTACTCTGATCTGCTTTTCATAATACAAAGATCAAAGGGTGCTTTGGGACAGCTCCAGCAACACACCTGATTTAAATGAACAGATCATTGACAGACGTGTATGAAGAACTCAGCGACAAGCAGATGGGGGTCTTTTTATTTGAATCAGGTATTTGGAGCAGGGAAACAACCAAAAATGCTCGGGGCAGTGGGCCTCGAGGACCCGGATTAGGGAACACGGCTTTAGGAGCTTGAAGGGGAAATAAGCTCTCAGACTATTTTCTTTTTTCCCTAAGATTCGCGAGCATTCATGGAGCCATTCATGGAGCCCCACCTTTGACATACTATAAAAACATCCATCATATACTGGTAAATGGGCTTTTTCTGACTTTTCACAGTTCATAAAAAGACTCAAAGCATTCTTCTCTGGAAGCACAGACCTCTGCCAACACTGATATATCTTTCAGCTGTTTATAGCAAGAACTTGAGTTTGCTGTCCTCATGTCTTCAGTCACTTTACCATGTCTATTTACAGAATGAAGGCTTAAAATGAAAACTCTCTCTCTCTCTCACAAAGTTGAACTCATAAAATAAGAGACATGTTCTGTTGGCAGAAATCCCAGAACCAGATCCTGAAAGTTTTATGGTCCTCAACCTGAGTCTTCACTAAACCGATTTTGAAATTCCTTGTACACGCGGTAAAAGGCATCTCTGAGTGCGAGTGTATTTCTGGTGGGGAAAAGTTTGGTTGGGTTTGTTCACTCAGGGCTTCGGCCTCCCTGCGCTGACATCACAGCTGCTCAAATATGGAAAAGTCTTCATTGTTGCTGCTATAGCGATGGCCATTTTAACATGGGAGAGAGAAATTTCCACTTGTCCACAGCACATTCCAGCTCCCATAATGAACAACACACATCTCCTGAGCTGGCTGGAGTCGAACCCTCTCTCCCTCTCCGAAGAAACTCATACAACTCGGCAAACTTCTTTTTCTCAGATACTTTGACCGAGAAAGCCAGGAGACAGGTAACCCCATGGCATTTTTAAAAATCCGTGCCAAATGTGAGGTGGCGTGAAGTATTCCAGGAATCTGATGTGTCTCTCTTCAACGACATGACACAGAAGCTCCAAACCGTGACGCACCACATGGAAATTAAAGGAAAACAGGGGAAACCGGCGTTTCAGCTAGCTCTGCATGGCGTCAGAGAAGAATAAACTGTCAGAGACCTATGAGAGGGACTGAGTAAACCCTGAAACGAAGAAAAAAAAAAGTCCACCTCCACATGGGCAAACAAAGAAAACAGCTGGAGAAGCTTCTTTTATGGAAGCAGCACTGGCTTATCCATGCAGTACGTATTCTTACTGAGTCGTGTCTTTCAAATCCAAACAAATGTGTAGAAGCATCTAGAGACGCTGATATAAATTTGGACAAAATTACAGACAGAGTTCAGAAGGAAAAATCCAGGTTTAATGAGAGAAAGATGTTCGTTTTGAGGAATGAAAGGAAGGTGGATCAGTGGCCAGTGTGTGTCTGCAGAAATATGAAGCTGCGTCACATAATGTTGGCAAATTATTGCTACTGCACTACGAGTCTGGGCTTCTCTCTCATTTTTAATTTGAACTGCAAATCAAGCAAAGTTCAGTTATCAATTAAAAACTGACTTGGTTCATGCAGATCGCCCATGTTCTTTAACTCAGTATGTAATTTTCTCCATATTGAGTATCTCATTCTGTATTTTGCCTAGGACTGAGAGTAAAGGGGGATCAGTGAAATCCATTCCTGGGCTGGAGACTGACGTAGACTGCCAGGCTCCACTCCTCACCACAGCCGATCTGATACAGCACAGAAAAGCCTCCACTGAAGCCAACCAGACACTGAAGTCAGGAAGAGAGCGCATAGAACCAAAGAGAACATTTATGTGCTTTGTAATGAGCCATGCCTCACTAATTCAAGTTCACCGTTGGATTATTTTCCAACCTCACCTCATCACAGCTCCCAATTTATTTGTAAAACAGAGTTTCAGCCTAGTTGACAGGAGTCTTACTGACATGTTATCAGAAGAATCAAACTGGGGTGAGTTGGGCAAATGAATCGGTTGGTTACAGTTGGCTATTGTATGAGTATTTATATTTAACTCTTCTGCTGTTTTACTTCATCTGTAAAGGTTTTGTTTGATCATTATGTCCACGTTTTGTCGGACCACCTTTAAACTGACCCCCAAAGAAGCTCAGAAGTGTCACACTGCATGACAAATACTTTTCCTTTCGATAGCGTTTCTGCTGATGCTGCTTTGTAAGGGAAGTTCTCCCTGTAAGGCAACACAAGTGGACCCTTCTACCTCACACTTTTTCCACCACTGCCTTGTAATAACATTTAAAGTGGGTTGCCTAAGTGTATTGTTTTGTTTAATTAAGCATTTTATGGAGCTCCTTAGCTGTAATTATCAACTTAAATGTCCACAAAGAGTCCTTTTATGAGCAAACAAACAGGCTTTCTCTCACCCCTCAACCTATAAAGCCCAGAGGTCAAGGCAGAACTAATCAAGGCCTATTCATATCCCACCTTAAATACCTGTGTGAAGTTACTTTTATGATGGATACTCCACAGAGATTCAAGCTCATCTTCTTTCAGTACCTTGCAAACCACGTGACACAGTGACAATCTTCAAGTCTAAGCCAAATTATTGCAATACAAGAGACATATCAAAACAAGCTGAACCTCTTTTACTATACATTTAATTTTTATTACCAAGCGCCAACTATTAAATGTCCAGATTGATGCCAATATGGAAATGAGAAAAGTTGCAGTTCATGGATTCACCACTGGAGGCTGGCTCCAAAAGTGACTTAATCTCCCCATACTAAAATGTCCAACTGTGAGTAAGAAATAAACATATTTACAGCCTGATTCAAAAGCTGATTTTGGTCTCCATGGGTAGATATCACATCAATGGTACAGTGATGATTTGTTTAAAAATTTATTTTGTATTTGTTTTGGCACTAGATCAAGTTAAAATGGTCAAATTAAGTATAATTAGGGGTTTAGACTTTTGATTGGCAGCTGACTCAGCCAATGGCTAGCTGTCATCCCTTCCTCAGCAGTTATGTCATACTACAAAGCTGAGTCAAGCAGTCAGAAGCTAGCTAGCCCAGCTTCAATTAAAGGCAATAATAATTTCTGATTTTTCCACAAAAATAATATTTGAAACGGGATATTAGGCTACAAACATTCACCAGCAACATGGCTGCTCTTCGGCCTGAATGAGCTGAAGAAGTTGAAGTTCAAGGCTAACTTTGATTGCTGCCATGACCTTGGCCTGTTCATCCCACCCTTTTGTAACTGCTAACACATTAGTAACATATCATAGTCAGTGAAAACCCTTTTAAATCGCTTTAACCCTGTTGGAGCTGAATGTAACATCATTTTCCCACTTTTCATCTGTTTTCAAAGGTTTAACTTCATCTAAGGTGCCAGAATCCAATATGGCTGCTCTGCACATCACCAAAGTAAACATTTGGTCAAGTTTACTCTTTACAGCAGTTTTCTCTTAAGTCAGGTATACACGTAGCATAGTTTACTTTTTGTCAGTCAATTTGTATGTACCAAATATGCCTACAGCACTGTTATGAGACAGGGTTGCTAACAGTGGCTAACAGCTACCACGGCTAACTTGAGTGTGACGTGAATTGTCGTATTTTATTTTATTTTATTTTATTTGCACGGGTTTTGAGTTTTTTAAGTTCTCAATATAAAAATACGCTCTTGAACGCATTTTCCAAAAGAGTTGTGTCAGGTACTGAAAATCAATGGGTCTTTGATCTCCAGTGAATGGCAGTCAACTAACCAACCCGAAACCAACTTCACCGCAGCACCGTAAACAAACGGCACAGTCGGAGCTACGTCACTCACCGACCCTGAAGCCCTGTCCGATGAGCGTGTCGGCCGCCTGGCCGTTCTCCGCGATCAGCGTGGTGTTGTTGCCCTGTTTGCACGTATCCTGACACTGTCCCTTCAGGCAGATCCGCTTGCAGATGAGAGGAGCGATGACCACCTTGAAGCGCTCCTGGGTGGAGGAGCGCTCCGTGCACCACACCAGCCTGTGGACGCTCAGCCAGATGACAAGCAGATGGAAGATCAGGCAGGGCATCCTGGCATCCTTCACTGCCCTCCGCAGAGATCCCGGAACATTCAATCACAAGGCGAGCAACCCCCAGCTCCTGCTCAAAGAAGCCTGCTTTTGTTAACCGAGGAAAAACTTTTGACGTCTCATAGAAAAAAAGCACATTCCCCCCTCCTGTTTTCTCCTTTAAGAAAAAAAAAAAAAAGGTGATCACTTCCCTCGTTTATTCAAGTATTCCTTCTGCGAAACTGCCACGTTTGGCATCTTTGGAAGTTTTTACGTTGCCCCCACTCCAAACGAAAAGTTGCTTTAGTCGCTCTTCTCTTCCCTTTTCTCGACTGTTGCTTTGGAGAGAGTGGTGAGTATGTGGGTTTGGGAGAGAAAGACGGGAGGAGAGGGAGGAGAAGGGGTGAGAGCCAACCCTCTCTGCAGAAACCTGGCTGCGGGCCAGCCAGGCGGTGCAGGAGCAATGCTGAGAGTGGTTTCCTTGTTGGTTATTTTTCCCAACACCCCTCCTCTCTCTGCTGCACCGCTCCGCTGCCCCAGCAAAGACCCCACTCTGCAAATCACAGCTGCACAGCTGTGTGTGTCACTCTGACACACACAATCTGTCAGCAGCCTGTAATCTATTACTCCATACATCTTTGTGTCTGCTGAGTTTCTTAGGTATGAAAGCTTATGAGTATGGGGTTGAGCTATGGGTGGTGATAAATCAGCAAAGCCCTCCTCCTGGCATGCACCTGCATTACTGTATATTTACTGCAAACATCAGTAAAATATAATTACAAAACTAATTATATGTTTACTGAAGCAGTGTTCATACATTTTAAGAGACTTTAAATGTCCCATGTGGGCTGTCAGGGTCAGGCTCAGGTAAATCTGTATGGGTACCTTTTCATAACTAAAAACTTTTGGAGCTCCAGTGAGGCAAAATCAGGACTGCTGAGTTTGAAATGTTTTTTTCAAAATGAGGCTGCAGGGACAGATTTTGGACTTTAACAACCCCGTGTCTAGTTTTCAGGCAAAGAGTCAGAGTCTGCAGAAAAGAGCAGCAAACTAAAGAGAAGAAAGGGGCTTTTAACAAAAGATGTAATTCTGGATGTGTGACTGTGAAGGAGCATCTCTGCACCCGCCTGCCAACGCTGCTTGTGACATCATCAGCTCAGTTGTTGCTAAACTACAATTACAACACCGGTGAGCATTCCTATATATTTCTGGATTGTTCAACCCCTTCTGCCTCTCTGCTGCACTTCCAACTTTGCATTGATACAGCAAAACCACAATTTCCTTTTTGATTCAATTTAATTCAGTTCAATTGTAGAGAAATTGGTATTCATTCAAGCAAAAGTTATAATACGTGAATGGTTAAATGAAAATTTCCAATGGTCTTCTTCATCATGGACACAGTATGGCACTAGGGCACCGGGCACAGGTTTTACATCTGTAGTGATGCATCTTTCCAAAGTTTTGCATCTCTCTTTGATTGTTTTTCTCTTCTATGTCTTTTTGTCTGTATTATTTTAGTAATCACTGTTTCTTTGTAGCTATTTTCTGCATTTGTTTTTCTTTTTGTCATTTGTTAGTCATGTACTATTTTTGTAGTTTATCTTTTCACATTTTCAATTAAAAAACACATTATTAATCCCCAAAGGGAAATGAATTGCTGCAGTAGTCATGATAGAAGTCTCTTCAGAGATCAGAGGGTTATGGCTGTGGTGGCTGTGGGCAGTAGCGGATCTGAAGGAGTGTGAATACTGTATTCACACTGTGGCAATCAGTGTGAATACAGATGATTGCAGATGTGATTACTGTCGCTACAACAGACATACAACAGACATAATACTATATGTCAAACAATAATGTTTGACATATTCCTGGTCCTCCTAAAGTCCACAATCATCTTCCTTGTCTTGTTCACGTTCAAGATGAGATGATTGTTCCCACACCACTCCACAAACCAGTCCACCAGCTCTCTGGCTCTCTATGTAGTTATTTTCTCTAATCATTGCCTGTCTCTTTTTAAAAATCAGTCTATTTGAAGTTGTTTTCATCTTTATATCTTTTTTTTTTGTATCTTTGTAAAGTCTCTTTCTGTCTTTTTGTTGACTTATTTTTCTCAGAAAACATTGTAAGACCTTGTTCTTCTTTTGGTC
>JAOWBL010000006.1:7393421-7405032 GCA_028564865.1 Zenarchopterus dispar | reverse complement strand
TTGTAAAGTCTCTTTCTGTCTTTTTGTTGACTTATTTTTCTCAGAAAACATTGTAAGACCTTGTTCTTCTTTTGGTCACTTTATTGTTATAGTGAACCTCCCTGAAGTTGATTTGAGTCTCTTTAAGGTTGTTTTCCCTATTTTTATGGACATTTCACATTGCTCTTGTTCTTATGTGTCTTTGTGGTCACCACATTTTTTGTTGTGCACCACTTTGTATCCATCCCATCTATTTGTTTTGATCACTTTACATCTTTTCAAAACCTTCTGTTGTCTATGTCTTCAGATATTGTTATTTTCCTTGTCTTATAACTCCTTGTACAGTCTTAGCATGTATTTCTATGTCTGTGTGACTTCTGGAGGGTGGTTTGCTTCTATTTGCAGATGTCTATCTTCATCCAGCGCTTTGTTGTTGTGTGGGGGCTAGATCCCGTCCAGACTGAGACACGGGTTTCACCTTGAACAGACAAACGTGCAACATATGAAAGTCTCTGAATGTTTTGGCCTGTGGGAGGAAACTGTGGCACAGGGAGTTCATGCAGGAGCTGACTTGCTGTGAAGTGACAGTACGAAGCAGTCGGTCGTCGTTCCCCCTCTCTGAAGACGCCGTGTGTATTTTTCATTAATATTTTACTGATGAAGTTTTACTCGCTGAGGCCACTAGAGCCTCTCAGTCAGTAATCCATCCTTGTCGTGTGAACTAAGATGAAGAAACTGTCATTGTTATAGATGTATTTTGACTTTGCTGTGTTTTACACACTTCTTTACATTATTGCTGTTAGTAACAGTAATAAAACTGACCCTGGTCTCTTACAACTCGGCTGTGAAAAGTTCACTTCTAAAATGTACCTACTTCAGCCGCGAAATGTAACAGGATGTTAATGTTATCTAAACCTCTGAGGGTTCATATTTTAATGTCCAAACAGTTAATACTGATCAGGACTTCTCACAAACTCACATTACAGAGAAGCTTTGGCCCAAACTTGGCCCACTGTGGTTTCTTTTGCTCCACATTTGGCTTTGATTGACAGCTTGGACTCAAGATGAGTGTTGCTACCTAAAATCAATCACATGGGCAAGTTTGTCATTTTCTTTGTACCATGCCTAACCCTCACAAGATTTGACACGACCCAAATCTGGGCCAGAGCTGGCTCGTACAACACGTGCCAAAACCCGGGCTTGGTCCGGTTCATGGACGCATAACACTTACTGATCTTGTGCTACCACAGCTATAAACAAAATAACTCAGGAAAACCACACCGATTAGCTTCTCCTCCTTGTTTCTGCCGTCTTCCTCGCCGAGCTTGTACAAACATCTCAGAGAGAGCAAGCTCTCAGCAAGGGATTTACAGGTGCACATCTTTGCATCTAAAGTACATACGACGAAATAAAAATAAGACTCGAAGCTGCTGACGCGTGCTGGAAACGAAGCATGTATAAGCCAGACAGTAAATGTGACACCGCACTGTCTGCAGAGCCGAAGCCCAGTCTAACGCCTCACGTCATCGCAGTGATATGCTCAGCTGTGACTGTCGCCCGGGAAGAGACCGCGTGCTGATCAACCGTACGTCAGCATTCAAAACGCGAAGGCACGCCAGTGCAAAGTTCACATGGGTCACAGTCGGTGTGCGCGGTGACAAAGGCCGAAACGGGAGAGGGACAAAGAAAGAGAGAGTTAAGTCATTTCCTCTGCAAAAAGTGAGTGTTTACTTTCAGTCACTGAGGAAGTGACTCAATGGGCACGCAGAGTTCACCGGCTACTCTCAGATTTCTCTGCCCTGAGCTGCTCACCATCGGTGTGTTACTGGCTGCCAAGACACACACACACACGATGTAAATGTATTGTAGGTCAAACAAGCTCCATTTCTGAGTGTTTGTTAGTACAATATATTTACTTCCCCTCTGTAAACTGATACCGTGGTGTCAGTGAATGCACCGCACACTAATGAGAGAAACAGCAAGGACAAACAGCTGTACGGAAAAAGCTCAAATCAGCCTCCTTTAACTGGAAACGGTACAGCTGCAGCACAATAAGGTGCACAAAAAAAGGCCCTCGCCATAACAAACAATTACACCCACGGCTGAGACTTCAGCAAACACATTTCTCAATCCGATTATTCGTGAAATAAGCAACTTCTTATTCCTGCAGGGGTTGTTCCTGTGTGGAAATAACTTTCTTTTTTATCCAGCTGAATTCCTGTTGAACTTTCCACTAATACTCGCTAGAGAGGTGAATTTCTGTTTTCCACGGAGGGGCTCGGTGTCGGGTTCAAGAGGAATAGCGACTTTGTTGACACAGAGCGGTAGCTGCTGGCCCAAAGATTTAAAAATCTGAAAGAGATCAGAAGATTCTAGCTGGATTTACCTCCAAGCAATAGTGAGAGCGGAGAAGTTTTTTTTTTTTATTCTCTGTACCCACACCGCAGCTGCTTATTATTCTCTTTTTATGGCACAGTGACCGTGGCAAATTAGTGTTTCAGTGTCATTTTGATTTAGATCCTTCATTGTCCTCTTGAATGGTGAACTCAGAGGACCTTCATAATCCTCTAGCATCACCACAAGGATGAAATTTGTGAAATGTTTCAACGGCTTTACAAAATGGCCGAGCATGAAATTTATTTTCATTGGCTGAAACCCAAAGTGCTGTCCTCAGCCACCGCCAATGCCTGATATCCCAATTTTAAGGAAATTGATCTGGATCCACACCAGAGTTTAAAACCGTCCTCCTTTCGTCCACGTTTAAATCTTGCACCAAGTTCTGTGAGACTTTTATTTTTTTCTATGCAGCTTTGCGGACAAACAGTTGAGACAAAGAGTGGAAGGTCACAGATTGCATTTAGGACTTGTGTCTAAGTGCATGTTTAATAAAAGCTCACGAAAGTCAAGAAAGTGAAAATCAAAGATCAAAAACAAACTAACTTCAGGTTTTCTGTTAAAAAATAACAAAATGATTAAAAAAAAAATCACAAATGTTTGAACCTCATCTGATAAATTAGTGCCAATTATTCATTTGTTGGTATAAAATGGATTATGATGTTATATGCAACACTTTAAACATCATTTAGAAGTAATTAATGCAAACAAACTGGGATTCACCAGGAGCCCTTCAACAGCTTCTGCAGTTAAATGAAATAAACTTTCATCTGTTGCTCAGGCATGACTCAGGTGTAACCGGATCTAAAGACAAAATCCCACCACGTTTTCGTTAAAGCTTCTGTAATGACACCAGAGTCGGTGAATCTGAACCCAGAAGCCGTTACTCAGCAGCCAGAGAGCAGCAGCGTGTCATTTGGGATCTGCGTTTGGGCGTGACCTCGGCACCTACGCAGTCTGCCTGGCCATGTTTCAGTCCGTGTGGAAACTCTCCTCCGGGGAAAGTTGTGGTTTTCCTGCCATCGCAGAACGAGATTAAACAAACAGCCTCGGTTCAGAGTTAACTGCTCCACTGATAAGCTGAATAATTTGATGCAGTCTTATCTCGCATTTTTAAACACTTCAGGCTGGATGCTGACAATAAACCTAATGTTTGTTTTTTTGTTTTTAATCTACTTACAGCAGTCGCACAGTAACTCCACTACAAGTCTTCATTGTTTTTGAACCAAACTCTGAATTATTTTTCCTATTTAAAAAAAAAAACTACACACAAAAAGAGAACGTATAAAGAAGGCCCTTTATTATAGTAACATTTACAGTAGATAACAGGATGAGTGTGAACATGTTTTAAAACACCGAAGCCAAATACTACTTTGGCAAATCACGTTCTAGATATCCACAGTGACAGAAAAGTACAGACACTTTATGTGTCTTTTAAAATGATTACACTTGTACATGTACGCACAGTAGTTACATAGAGATCGGTACTTCAGTATACATGTACAGCAACACCAGACAGTTTAGCTCAGAAGACTAAAAATAAAAAAATAAAATAACTAACGCTCTGTCGGTGCAGACGGCACATCAGAGCACAGCAGGAAGAAACGCTATCAGGTTATTTACACTTACATGGATGATATTTGAAAATGCACATTAAAGTTGAACATTCACCTTGACCCTTCTTAAACCAAAGAAAATGGCTAAAACTACATTCGTATTTACAGAGTGGACTTCACTGAGGCATCGTCACCAACGGAGGAGTGGGTTCTCACATGCATGCGCCAGCGATGTACAGCAGCAAAAAAAAAGGAAGCAATGCTTGATTATGGCGTCTATGCTCATCGGTGCACATGCTGCTGCCAGGAAATCTTCCATGTTTTGGTGAACAAGTACATGAATGTGCTGAACTTTTTAATACACCACCTCCTCAACTTGGACAACTTCAGCTGGATGGTGTTGCAGAGTGAAAAGTGGAGATAAGGCAGAGCAGCATATGAGTGGGTGCTGTTGGATGAGAGCAGGAGCAGCTCATGCTTCACGAACACACATAGAGAGATTAAAAAAAAAAAGAGTGTAAATGTAGCCAAAATTAAGTTCTTGGATGAGGTTCAGTAAGCGTTTTGGTTTAATCTGGACTCTTCTGGTCAATTTAACTGGAAACCAGCAGTGAGGCAGCAATTATGCGCTTCAGTTGTTTGTATTACAGATATCCTTATAAATCATTGACTTGAGCCTTATTCTAAAGACTGTTTCAGCATCAGACATCAGCAAAAAGCCAACATTGGTCATTTTAAGTTTACACTTCTGTTTAAAAAGTGTTATATAAATATGTTTACCATAAAAAACACAATTTGATTGAAAACCAAAACTGAGCTGTAGCCACACAAAGACTACGCCAACTCAATTAATCAAAAGTAGCAGCCTGCAATATTTGATTTTGTTGTTTTATCTTAGACCAAAGCGAAGATCTATGTACAGTATTGGCCAAAAGTTTGGAAATGACCAAAGCAAACTTTCGACTAGTTATATGATTCACTGAGAATGCCCCACTCTTAGATTGACTGGGTCAAGTAATACCTTTTCACTAAAATTACTTAGAGAATCAAAGAGTTTTTAAAAAGTTATAATTAATCTTTTTAATTGTGGGTATAGCACTTAGTCTTGAAGGCTCTGGTTAATTCTGAACACTTCACCTGGTTTTCATTGGCTACAGGTCCATAAAAACTGGTGGAAAAAGAAAAAGAGTGTAAAGATCACAGAAACCTTAAAGCCAGTCTATGTAGCAATACCACTTCTGACCACATGGTGGCACACATCTGTGTCGACAAAGAGTCACAATACTGTATTAAATAGACAGCTCACACAAGAGGTTTGTGATATGCTGTCCCCATGTGGTCAGAAGTGGTATTGCTACAGAGTGGCATAATTATAAAACAAAAATAAAAAATAGAAGAATCAAAAGTGATTTACCTTTTTTTTTCAACTAGTTTTCTGGCCAAAGTAAGCTCCAATTCACATAAATAAATTCTAGCTATCTTAATTAATCTTAAAATGAATCATTTTCTAAATAAGGAAGACCTGGTGAGGCTCTACAAGTGACCCAGATAAAGTTTTAAACATTAGATGCCACCACAAGACCTCCACAGCTATAACGGCATTACAACAACTACTTTTCGTTTCTTTTTATATGTCTGTGTTGAAGCAGAGATATTATATAAGAGATTAAGATGGAGCAGCCCCTTTGCACATGAGCATAGTCTGTCTGGTAGATGAAGCATGAGTCAGCGCAAGGCCTCCGTCCAGTGATTAAGTGTGTAGCAACTAGCAGCTCTGTCTGGACTAAAACACATTAGGAAAGAATCAAACAGTAGCAGCTGTGGCTCATTTCACATCTATGTTTTCAAGGCACTTTTTTTTTTTTTAAACCTCCCATCTACTTTTGCCATTGATTTCCAAAATTGATTTTTGGAAAGCTGGCAAATCTGCAGACCATCTGTGCCAAAAAAAAAGAAGAAAAAAAGTCTTTACACTGTTGCTGCTGCTTGATAAAACTCCAAGAGTAAAATATTTACATTGAAAATGTACCATAAATATTTTATACATTTTAACATAGAGTGTAAAACACAATATTCAGTTAATAACAGAACTGTGGTGAAAAATAAACACTTTCATTTCTGAGGTTTTACATGAAGGCGGGGGGGGGGGGATCTGATCCTATCCTCAGATGAAAAATAAAAACAGGACCGATTACACTGCTAGAATTTGTTAAAAAAAAATTAAATACAGAAACACTGGGAAATACAAGGTTGAAACATTTAGCAGCATTAACTTGAAGCCACCATGTTTTTGTGATTTTACCAGCCCCTCATAGTCACGATGAATTTTATTCCCTATGAAAAGCACGTTGTTCCAAAAATCCTTTGATTTCTTTCAAAGCAACTTTGTAAATGTAACATCTGCTATAATGTTACTTTGAGAAAGAGAGACTTTGTCCTGGACACCTTTCTAAACACATCATACTTAAGCGGTCTTTAATGGACTATAATGTCTTAAACTTTAATATTTATCAAGCTGGGATGTGACTTGTCACAGATAAGTTTTTTTGTTTTTCACTTATGTAAATCTCTCATTTCAGAATAATGCAACAACAACTTCCTTTTTTCTTTGCATTTCTAAAAATCATTGCTGATGTCTTTCCTTCTTCCACTGAACTGTTTGATCACAAGCGCTCCAAACACCTGCTTCAACAGGAGGCGCTCATCTTGCTGGTGACTGATCAATCAGCTGCATTGATCAGAAGCATCTGAATGCTTCTCCGACCATGTTCACACCAACAGCCACATTGCCCAGTTCTGATTTGGTAAAGATCTGATACATTCGTGACCACAAATGTCTTGGAGCAGACTTTCATGCGAACGTGAAAAGCCCCTTGAAGTGACACGCGTGTAAATCTTTTCAGCACGTGTCACTTTATCAACAACAGAAAACATCACATTTGTGAAGCAAGAGACATGACAGATGCAGAACGACGGGGACAGCAGCTCTGTTAGTGGGGACGTTTAACTCCAGAGGGCAGCAGAGACTTACCCGGGACTGTGTGGAAAAACCCAACAAGGCTCAGCGTAAGACTGAGACAGTTCCAGCCTGTGGGTTGGAGCCGACCACTGGGTTTCTGTGTACACATCGCCACGAGAAGGGAAGGAAAAAAGAAAAAAAAAGCTATTGAGCACTTCAGTGCTGCAGTGTGAACATGGTCTCTCCATCTTTACTCCCGTGGGAGCAGTTATACTAGTATAATTTTATATTATAAGGGTAAACTTGGTTTTCTCACATACTGCTTCTGCATTCTGGCTTAGTTTTTGTTAAATAAATAATGACAGTGTAATACATCTTGAATTATTGTTCATCTGAGATTCTAACAGAATTTTAAGACTTTCTTTTTAAATAATGCATTAAAACCTTGAAAGAATATGTCCTTTTTACACATCTGTATAAGCTGCCTGGGTCTTCACTCTGCAATAAACCATGAAACAAAGATGGCCTAATGATGCTAACAAACTATACACACCTTATTCCACATCTTTGTCCCGTAAAAATTCCAAATGACTGTAGCCACTTGCATCACCCACTACACACAGTCCACAACAGAGCTGTCATCCTCCTCAGGCCCCCACTCCCCAAACCTCATCTGAGGAGACGGAGCTGCAGGAGGGAGGTTGTTAATATCCTCCATGGCATCTTGGTCCGTTTCATCGATGGGGGGAATTCCCATGTGACCGCCTTCATCGCGGTGTGTGCGGATGTGTTTCCGTAGCGCCGCTGGCTCCTTGAAGGTGCGGTTGCAGAAGGGACAGCAGCAGGGTCTCTCCCCGGTGTGGATGAGTTGGTGGTGTTTGAGATGCTGCAGACGGCTCAGGCGCTTTCCGCAGATGGTGCACACGTAGGGTTTCTCTCCTGTGTGCGTGCGGCGATGTTTGCGCAAGCCATCCAAGTGGCGGAAGCTGTTTCCACACTCGGAGCAAGAGTATGGCTTCTCACCGGTGTGTATGCGCAGGTGCGTCTTAAGCGCCCCCGACTCGCGGAAGCGCCGGCCACAGACTCCACACGGGTAAGGCTTCTCTCCCGTGTGGATGCGGATGTGCTTCTTCAGGCTGGAGATCAGACGAAAGGTCTTTCCACACTCCAAGCAGTGGTGGGGCCGATCTACAGAGGACTCCACCGCTGCGTTGGGGGCTGATGGCCCTGCAGGATCTTCTGCTCTGCCCGGTGAAACGCTGCCTCCTCTGCCAGCTGCAGAAGTCCTGGGCAAGGGCTTCTGGCCATCAAGTCCACCCTGCTGTAAGGCGTTGCTGCATTCACGCACAGGTCTTTGGTGACGCAGTGGATGAGTAAAAGAACGCTGAGAGCCCCCTTCCCCTCCAACCTGACCATAGCTAATGTCCCCTACACCATGTGACGGCCCCTCTCCGTCTCCAACCTGGCTGTCGCTGCACATTCCAGGTTCCTTCCTGCTAGGCTGACCAGAGCTGGAAACCGGTCCCTGCTCCTCTTTGACCTCAAACCTTGCTCCACCTGGTCCTTGAGGCTGCCTTTCATCTGAAAACCAAATGAAGAGAAGGTTCAAATTAAAGACATTACACAGAAATTAACAAATGTATGCACGTGTCGCATATTTACCTGGTCTTCCAGCATCTGAGCACAAGTGAGATGTGTTGGATGCAAAGGAGTCCAGCGTGTGGTTAGTCACAGAACCGTCTGGCTGGATGGAGAGCTGGCACATTTTGAAGTCATCTCTTGGTTCAAACCCATGAAGAGATTCATCCACAGACCCACCGAGACCCAAGTCCACACCGGCGCCGTTCACATTTCTGGGGTTCTGGTGCTCCCGGTCCAATCCTGGAGCCATTGAAGCCATGGAAGAGAGCGATGGGGCAAAAACAGACTGACTGACCCCCTGAGGGCCCGTGTAGGAGACCTGAAGCTGATCTATCAGCTTCTGGGCGCTGCACAGGCACTCCTGCAGAGTCTTCAGCTCCCTCTCCGACACCTCCAGCCGGACCTTGAGCCTCTCGTTCTCCAGCTCCTTGTGCAGCAGCTCCTGCTGGGTCTCGTTCAGGACCAGCACCACCTCTCCCAGCAGCGTGTCCACCGCAGCGGACATGGCGGTCTGGATGGTCGGCGCCAGACGCGACTTGAGCGACGTCACCGTCATGCTGCCCTGCGGGGATCCGTACCCACTTTTGAGCGCTTTGCGATCGTAACAGGACTCGATCCGGTCGGAAACGTTGATGATGGTTTGTTTACGGTTTGAATTGCTGGACGAAGACGAGTCCATGCTGCCCGCGTAGCCCGTCCGCCTGGAAGTCATCACTAACAACGTTAGCTTCAACGCTCCTGTAAACGCCGAGAGGGACCGTGTAATCTACACTACACGGGGGTTTTCTTTGCGTGCGTGAAATGAAGGAAGTGTCGCCAGTTACATTAGCTGCATAAATGAGCAGTTTAACTGACAAAAAAAACAACCCAGAGGAGTCACTGTGAGGCGCTGGGCCCGCGGGTTTAAATACTAACGACGTCAGAGACGTAGTCCTGGAGACACGTGCGCTTGACAGGAGGCGAGTGGTTTGTTGTTATTTACCTGCCTTAATCAAGTCCGTAAGTTTTTATTCAAAGACTTTGGCTCCGCGGACTCACCCATCTCTAGCTGCCTCTGCACAGTTGTGTACGCAGAGGCCCGTCGCGTAAAGATGACGTGAGCTAACCTGCGTTAGTTTAACCCTGAGTTTAGGCTTAAAGGCATCTCTACCTGAAATTTGATTTTAATGCAACTCCGGTTTTGTAAAAAAGAGCCAACTATGCTGACTGTACTGTACTAATTTCACAAAATACCCATGTGGGTCGATAGATAGTAAAAATTACTGGACAAACAATCTGTGACATCATCTAGCACCTGACCACTCATATGTTCTCTGAGTGGTTTTGAAGGGGTTTCTTTTTTTGTTTGTTTTTTTTTCCTTGTACTGTGGAAAGTGGGCAGGACAAACAGCCCCTTCAACAAGCCTACCTTATGTCAATCAAAGTTAGCCATGGCCTCCGACCTTTCCAGTGGACCCACTAGAGGAGCTGTGAAGTTTGCAGCTGAATTTCCCTTTTCAAATGTTCTTTTGGTGGTAAAATCAGAAATGACTGTGATGGCTAGCTACTGGTTAAGTCAGCTACCAATCAAAAGTCTACATGCCTAATTATACATACATTTATTGTTTTGAACAATTAATTTTACCTTATGTGATGCAAAAAAAGAAAAACACCCCTCGTACTGTTGTCATGGATATAAAATCTAACTATGGAGAACAAATTCTTTTCTTTTTTTTTTGAACCAGGTTGCTAATATGCTTATTCCTTGTGATAAGTTTGGCATTTTAAGGTGGAGGGAAGGGGGGATAGACTTGCTTTTGAGCTGTATCACAGTGATCAATCAATGGATTGCAATCAACCGCAACTTTTAAAAAAAATTCCAATCAGCCTCCAAAATAAGATCGATTGTTAGAAAGTGATTGGTAGAAATTGGCTATGTCTGGCAAAATTTCCAACATAAAACTCACACAACCCAGTTCACGTTTTCTATCCAATAATACAATTGTCCACCATACCTGAAGCGCAACATAGTGGTCACATGATCAGTTTCCTGTTATGTCATAGGATTATCATTTTTAAAGTGGGATACTACATATTAACAGCGACCAGCATATCAGTGTGCAGTATATACAGTATGCATTGTATGGTTAATAATTTACTACCTTACTGCTAGTATGTGGCTTTTGGTTTCACAACACAAAACACACTATAAAGATGCAACCCATGTAACTGCCTGACACAAAAATGAACCAGTGAGAGGATCCATAGTAACTGAAACTGCTGTGTACTGCAGGTACTACTTGCTACTACTATGTACTTTACACAACTGTATTTCAGAAAATATATATGTTTATACCTTTAAGAGATGTATAATAAAGTGGCTTTCTATGATTATTACTTGTTACTACAGTTTTTAAATAAATGTAACATAATAGTACACAGAGTTTCTTTTACTTGCAGAAAACACTTTTGAGACGCTTCAGTCTGGTTTCTGAATATATCACAGCACATCACATATCACATAACAATATGTTCTGTTCAGGGTGATAATGACATTTTAATGCCTGACATCAATGATCTGTGCTCAGTTCTAGTTCTCGACCTTATCACTATTTTTGAGACAGTACATCACCCTCTCAGAGATACAAAGGTGGGTGAGATTAAAATAGAGAGGGTAAGAAAATGTGATATAGCATTACAACTGTTCTCATTCTAGTAGTCAAATAGAATATTTCATGTTTCAGCTAATAACCACAAATTAAGTTTCTATCCTGTAAAATATGGTGTCCCTCAGGGATCATTTTAGGGACCAATTTTGTTTTCTGTTTACAAACTCCCCTTCGGACATATCGAGAGACTGGTGTTTATTTTCATGTGTATGTTTTTATCTACATCCGAACATCAGTTTAGTGATGAACAATCCAGCAGTATCGATATAAAATGAAAATATTTTTCAGACATCAATACATGTAGGCCCTAAAAGTGCAGTTAAGTATTCTTTTATAGTCTATTTTTATTAAAAGGAAGATATTATTATTATTATTATTATTATTATTATTATTATTATTATTATTATTATTATTATTATTATTATTATTATTAT
>JAOWBL010000006.1:7365231-7380840 GCA_028564865.1 Zenarchopterus dispar | reverse complement strand
TTTGTTTGTTTTTTAATGCCACGTGTATGTTCCATGTATTTTAAAACATTTCCCTGTGCAGAAATGTAGCTGTAAAACGACTGCAGAGCTGTCTCGTAGAACCGATGATCTGTGTGAATCAGCGGCAGCACACTGTGGGGACACCGAGGAGATGAAGAAGAATTGACAAGGTGAGAAAAAAAAGGAAGCTCAGCGGTTTCTAGAAATATCCTTTAATGATTACGAGTGTTCGGAGTTGAAATCCTCTATAAATATCACCCTGTAATGATCGGCACTCGTCTCTGATGTTAAATCCCTCACGCTATGGTAAGTATTGATCTGTTTTACTATAGGAAGGCTGGAGAACGTATGGATAGACATTAAAATACACAGAGCTCTGCAAGAAAGCATCTGAAAACATTTTCCCCCACTTAATTTGCACTTTTCAGAGCAACTAGGAAAAAAAAAAAAAACAAGTGGCTATCATTTATACATTCCCTCATTATGAGTTATTCATGGAAGCAGTTTTCACACATCAACAGCAGAGAAGGTCTGGAAATTGGTCTCAGCGTTGCCTGTTCACACACGCATAAAACAACAACAGATTATGTGCGAGAGGTGAGTTATTTCTACTGCAAATGCTGCAGTGATGTCTGGATGGAGAGCATAGTCGGCGGAGCACGACGCGAAAACAGCCCTGGAGACATTTCAGTGTTTTGTTTACAGCATCATCAGGTATCACAGATGAGCCCATCTGCTTACATTTCAAGATGATAGCTTTATCTGTATATTTTTCATCATACTGGGATTATAAATGCACAATTTGACAGTCACATATAGGTGAGGGTGACTGCAGACAGGATTTGCCAACATTAGTTGCAAGGATGTCAGTGAATGCAATATTTCAAAAAATATCAGAAAAAAATCTTTCGACTGATTCAAGTGACAGCTGTCAATTAAATCTTTCAACTAAATCCTTGTCTGCACGGATGACGTACAGTAAACACCAAAGAACTTACTGGAGACATTCATTTTCCCTCCCCTCGTGAATCTCAACTTATAAGCCCACAATGACAGAGCAAAATTTTTATTATATAAAAAATAAACTCCAATCAGACTGTTTGCTATGACAACCAGGATTTTATCCTGACTGAGCTTGTGGGCGGGAAGAGTCCCAGTAAAACCGAGGTCAAGCAAAAAAAAAAAATGAACAGAGCAATGTTCACAAATATAGATCATAAAAACCCGTTTCCAACAGAACAATGTCTGAGAGTGCAGAGAGATGACTTGAAGCCTGTCGAGCATCTGTGATAAAACCCAAAAATGGCTGCGGACTGATGGCTCCCTTCCAAAGTGCCAGAGCTCAAGGGGATCTCCACAGAAGAGAGGCACCAAATCCCAAAGCCCAGGTGTGCAAAGCTTGCCATGTCACATCACGCCCGAGAAGACAAGAGACCGAAACTGCTGCCAAAAATAATTTAATCAACCGAGTAAACAGTTGGAATTCTGATATCAAGGAGATTTTCACAGATTAAAAGCTACGAGTGATGGAGAACCTGATACGGGCCGTGAATAAGTTCAGTAAAAGCTTTCATAAGGCGCGGCTGGTGAACTCGTCTTCATCTCTTGGATAACGCCGCAGACCACAGGCAGCGCTGCTCTGCGCTGGTTTAGTCCTCGCGCCTGAACTCTGACACGCCACTTCAGCTGTGATGGTCTGTTGGCTGAGTGCATTTGTCAGGTTCATCCAGCTGACAGGATACCTTCAGACAGCTCAGCAGCGCAGCCGGAGAAAATGACCTGATGTGCTGTGACAGAACAGCACTCCAGCACGGGTCACCTTGCACAGCGAGACTGTAACCCCTGAAACTCGTGCTCCTTCAGTCAGGGCCCCACAGCAACAAAAGCCCTCCAATGGACATTGAATTTACCTGTGCTACCTTAAAGTTTTCATACAAGCTGTGTAATTCTTATGGTTTAAAAAAAAAAAAAAAAAAAAAAAAAAAGCCAGCTGTATTCATAAAACTGCTCGAGCAGCGTTATCCTGCAACAGTTCAGTTTTCTCCACACATATTTTTAAATGACACAAATGCAAAGCCGGCTGTTACAAAAAGAAATGAATTTACCAGCTCACTGAAACACGAAGCTCAGCAGCTCCTGTGTTTTGTCATGCAAAATGTTATATAATTAAAGCTGTTTACGTGAACGGTGAAGGTCATCCAAGGTAGTTTCCGGACAGAATTAGTTCATTCAAATGTGTGCGGCGATAACTTGGCAGTAAATCCTGAACTATTCAGTTTTGTGCCACTGTACCAGTGTTTGTTTGTTTTTTGTTTTTTTCCTAAAAGGGGTTTTCAGGCGACAGCCTTTTTTCGGGCTTTCAGGGTTTGTTCAACACAACTTGACATTTAACGTTCGTTTCTGTTTTTGAGAAACTATTCCAACAGTGACGAGAAGCTACGATCCAGGCTTCGACTCGCTGTGTCGACCACAGACGCAGAGGGAAAGACGGGGTCCTTGGCTGAACACACTGGCGCAGCTTTACAAAACATTCCCACGACCAGCTTCTGACAGATTTTTGACATCTCCAGCTAAAATCTGTCCGAAACGTTGTATTTTCTCGCCTGTCCTGCACAATAAGCGTTTGGGTTGAAAATCGGCCATCACTTTGACTTCTTTTTCTCTCTCTCCTCCACTGGAGACTTTCAGGATACATTTTGTCACTTTCATGTTTTTTTTTTAAACATCACTGTTTATTGCTCCTCTATTGCAGAAGGATGATTGTGCCGATGGCCAGGAGGGATTAACAGTGTCTGTTCTGTGTTACACCTCCTACACAGGCTTCAGTCCTCTTACTTTGCTCCATCCTCCTAAAATTCCCCCTCCACCACCAACCTTCCCCTCTTTTGTAGCATCGCTTTGGATTAGTCACACTGCGAAACTAGGGCTCATCTCCATACTGCAGGATTTGTTTTCAATCGTAGGAAGCGAACAAGTGTCGATGTGACGCCTAAAGAGCGAGTGGTGAATGCCCAAAGGTTCAGTCAAAGTGTCTGCAGCGTGCCCCAAGCCCCGAACCCCCACAGACTTCAAAAGCATGCTCGGCTTAGAGCGTGAGGAATTATTCGCCAAAGTCTATAAGTGCGAAAGACACACTTTCTATAGGATGTAGCAACTTCAGAGGAATAAAAAATACCCAGCATTCATATATAGACTCACTGATAACTTCTAAAAGCTAAAATGTGGTATTCGCCTGCAATAATACAAACAACATTGATTTTGTTTCGGGGAACGTAACAATTACAAACTTTAAGTACAGACATCAATTTTCATATTTCAGCCGATGACAAACCACTTAAAGTCACTTACCTGAAATATACATATAACCACCGTACACCGTCCCAGCGTGCCCATAATGTGGCTCGTTCATTTTAGCAACATAAGTCCATTCATTTGTCCTTGGGTTGTAGCACTCCACAGTAGCTTAAAGAAAAAGATGAAGAAAGAAGAAAAGACTGTATTAGTAGAAAGTAGGTCAAGACACAACTAAGGAGGACAAATAGCAGCAAATGAGGCCTTGGAGGGTCTCGGCGTGGGAGCTCAAACACAGATTTAAATACAGAGTACACATCCCCACCAGCTGAATGCACCGACTGCACAGGAAATAAGGAGATTGTTAGATCCTTTATCTCAATTTGCCTCAGGGTGGTTTCACAAAATCTGAGCGAACGAACCAAGAACAGGGACACTAAAATTCAAGAGCGGTGATTATGGGCGAGTGACTGGTGGCTACGAGATTAAAAAGCAGGATGCGTCAGCCCTGGAAAAGCTCATCGCACGCTTGGGATGGTCACTGGGCTGAAAACAAGCTGCAGCAAACGACTTATGCATCAAACACATTGTGGTTAACATAAAGAGAGGCACTGCTGTTCACCTGACTGGAACATGGAGGGGCATACATAGCAATCCTCTTGTTTATCAAATATAAATACAGGATTAAAAGCTTTAGATTCCATAAGTAGGAGGTAATAGACAAAATACCTTGTTTTTTAATGCCACGCAGGCATTGGTAAACTTGAACAGATTTATAATGCCCAAAGGAAATAAGAGATACCAGGCGACTGAAAAAGAACAAGGCAGTCCACTTTAATAATAAATAGATAAATAAGTAGGCTCTGGACCAGAATGAGTATTATAAAACTACAACAAAAGCAATATTGGTTCGAGCAGAGCACAAAATTGTCACGGCACTCAGCCGCACCAACCGCAAATGCGCTGGATCATAATTAATTCTTTAAACTCTTAAGAGAGATTTTTAAGCTCTTTAAGACCTATAGAGACTAGAAGCTGAATAGGCTGAAAAGGGATTCAATTTACAGATATACTCATTTACACTGAAGAACAGCCTCAGCAATATCAGATTTTCTTCTGAGCAGCTGAAAAGAGTCGTATTTATAAATGAGCCGGAGTCACTTTTACACAGGTCGGTGGTCAGAGAGAAACCTGCGCTAAATTACAGATAAAGTAGCGACGACGGTGTTAAAATGAAATCTTTGTCTTTTTATCAACCCATTCTGTTCCACAGTAAGCGTTTGTACAATCATTTTAAACAAACAAACAAACAAGCCCAAAGGGGAGCGGCGATTGTGTAACCAAAAAGACGCAGCGTGTGCTCATTAAGGCTGAAAAGCTTCGCTCTAAATACGCGTCTCGATGTTGTTAAAACTTCCCTTTTCAAATCCAGGCATTTAGGACGCGACAATAAAACCACACCCGTGTAACCCCTCCAGAGTAAACAAACACGGTTGAGGGGCAGGGCGCATCCAGAAATAACGCGGGGACTGAACCACGTGCAGAGAAAAGACAGAGGAACGTAAAGCTGAGCGAGGCGGTGGAGTAGACCGGCAGTGAACCGGGGCTCTGCTCTCCGGTCTAATAATAGCCCACAAGAGAAAACAGCCCTTCTGTCTGCTGAAGTTATATGGCTGAACTTAAGTATTGGGTGGCACCTCTCTGTGGTCTACAGGGGTGGGTGTCGGGATTCCAAACGGCTTACTCGGCGTCAACAGCTGGAGTACGTGGATTACATAAATATACATCTGTTCTCAGAACGCCTACCAGAGGAGGAAACTGGGATCCTAGAAGGAACAAAATAGTATTTTATCTCAGACTGAATCTGAGTAAATCACACGACAGACGAAATTCTGTTTCTGGTGCGGCTCCTATACAGGTTTTAGTTTTGCTTTAGGACTTGCAGCTCAGTTTTATCTACCCAAGGGTTGCCTCTGACATGAACTTACCCTAACTAACCGAACTTGACTTTGAATGTGTTCAGTTGCTCACACCCTCAGTGAATTGGACATTGTTCTCCAAGCTGGTTCTTCATGTTAAATCTTGAAATAAAGTCACATAACAGGAAACATGACAACAAAGTGGGGGACGTGAACCTACCAAGCTCCCCGGCAGCGTTCCTTCCACCAACAGCATAGAGGTGTCCTTTGAGTGCGCTGAGGTGGAAGAAGGTCCGTTTCTCGTTAAGGCATGCCACCTGGATCCATTTGTTGTAGCGAGGGTCGTACCGGAATACAGTGTCCACCGCCGTTTTGCCTTTGGTGTCATAGTTGCTTTGGCCGCCCACGACATAGAGAAAGTTACCGATGACTGCGATGCCGTGCTGGTATCGAGGTGCATCCATGGGCGCCAGCGCCTTCCACTCGTGAGCCTTCTCATCGAAGAGCCGCAGCTCCTTGCTCACGACCAGCTGCTGGCGCAGAACGCCACCCAGGGTGACCAGGTGGGCGCTGTCCGAGCGAATGGCTGTCCGTTCAGACTGCATGACCGGCTGCATGTAGGGCATCATTTGGTAATTGCTAGCTTCCAGCAGGAGGTTGACGCAGGTGTTGTCCGTGCGCATAAAGTCCACCGTCTGCACGTGATTGATGAGCTCCTGTGGGTTCATGAGGGGGAAGCGGATGTTCTTCATGAGCTTAGCGGCATAGTCCATACGACCGTCTTCGTATCGCAGCCAGCGGCAAGCAGCTTTGAACAGGTCCAGCTCGGAGCAGTGCTTCAAGCTGTTACTGGACAGTACAAAAGCCAGGCGTTCAAAGGGGAGCTTCACAAACTCTCCCGTGCCCAGCAAAGAGGGGAAGTTCTTCAGGATGAAGTTGTTGACATATTTGTCCACCTCTGTCAGGTTGTATGTGTTGGCAATGCGCCCCACCTCTACGCAGTTGTCGAGAGAAACCTGGAAATGAGGGGAAGTGAAAGTCTCGTTACTGTAACTGAGACTGATGAGGACTGCAGCTTTTCAGCCTGTTACTAAGAAAAGATCGTATCCCAGTTACAAATGCTGCAGTCAAAGAAAAGTTAAAATGCCGTCTAAAGGTTGTGCACAAGAACCTTTTTTCATATTTTAGTAAATTGGATGAAGTTGGATGGTTTTTTTTTTTTTTTAAATGTCAGCATGACCCCAGAGAAGTAGGCATATACTCCTGAAAACCACTTATTACACTCTTCTTAGTCTTTATTCTGTGCTTTCAAATCACAGTTCATGCCTGGTTTTGTTTAAACATAACTCATTTTAAAATGAACTTCCATTGTGGTTCCAATCTTATCTGTCTATTTGAGCACAAATTGATTAGATTAAACAGCCTTTTTAAAAATTGCAGGTAATAATTCTTATGCCTACTTATTAAAAACAATAAAAAAAAAAAACTTACCCCAGAAATGAGAAAAACCTTGCAAAAGTCCAGCACAGGAAGAATCTGTAAGAAGCTGGCAGCTTCAAGGGTATCTTGCAGATTCTCCATGTTGAGGGACAACTTTGCCGTGTAGATGAAGTCGATGATCTTCTTCAGGCCTATTCGGTTCACTCCGTGGAGCTTGATGCACATTAAATCTTGTTCTTTCATCCCACCTGCATCAGGACAGAGTGATGGATTAGAAAACTGATGGCTACATGGGGCTCCAGCTAATGTCATCTGACGCGGGAGACAAAACTATAAAAGTTCAAAATTGCTCAAAATAAGAATATTATATATATATATGTGTGTGTGTATAAGACCACAATAATCCTGTCATCTGTCCTAAAAATAAAACTCTCACTCTCCCCACTCATTATATTCAAACTAATGCAAATAACTATTGTGCAAAGTTATAAAACAAAAATGTAGTTTAACTAAGCACGTACGAGTTAATACTACAAATTTTACTGACAGCACTGAAGTCGCTACTGCATAAATGTAACCAAAAATTCATAAATTTTATTTCTGCAGTTTGTCCTTCCCAGTAATACCTTCCACACATTGTGTGGATTCAAAAGTAGCCAAGGTTCTTCTAGAAATGCACAAATTCTGCCAAGACGATGAAAGACGCCAGCCCAGTCCCATCTGCATTTATTTACTGTATTACTATGAACAAGAATGCCGTAATAATAACTACAACTGGAAAGATGTAGGCACAATGTCAACGTGAGTCATTTCTCAGGACGACCGACTGTAAACACGACCGACTCTGAGTGAGTGGGAAATTTATGAATGAGTTCACGTATTTAAGAATGCTTTGCTGAACAACCAAAGCGAAGGAGAATGAATAAATAAATACTTCAATGGTGCCTGTTTAACTCACGCCAGTACGTTAAACACGCAAGCGGAAAAGAGGCTTCGCCGTTCCCACCTGTGAACATGGCTTTGAAGTAGTCTGAGGAGGAAGCCATCATCGCCCGGTGCACTGGGAAAGCTTCGTCACCGTCTCCAGCCACCAGCGTGACATCACATAGTAAACCTTCTATTCTTAGCTGGTCGAATCCCTGAATTTAAATAAATAAATAAATAAACAAAAGAGAAATGTTATTTATGTGAAAGAAATGTGGTCTAGGACTTGTGGTCCTAAACTATGCAGAATTTTATTTCAGTACAAGGGAACAATCAACTTGGTCTCTACCACTCAGTGATTCTGACTGCATAGATCAATTTACTTCTTTTTTTTTTTGCTGCTTGTTTTTACATCCAATGAAACGAGGGTTACGACAGGTAGTACAGATGGCCTCCAAGCAAGAAAACCAACCAAAACTGAAGCGCCAACTCCATCTGCCACAGCTGGTGGTCAAGTTTTGCTCGCAAATGCATCATCTGATAGAGAATCTCATCGATTTTATGATCAGGTTGTAAATCGGATAGGATAAAAAAAAAAAAAAATATATATATATATATATATATATATATATATATATATATATATATATATATATATGTATATATATCCAGACATTGCCAAACCTCACCTCACACTCTCATGGACAAACATACATACACATTCACCCAGTGGACATGATGAGCTCTATCACCTCTGCTTTGCTTCGACTTGCCTAAATCAGCATCATCTGTCAGATTAGTTGATGCTGCACATTTACAGCAATTTTTGAGGCTTTTTATTTTTTTATTTCTTTTTTGTCTGGATGTCCCCATGGGAGGCTTCCATGAAGCAGAAGTTATTTACTGTGATGGATTGCCATTATCCAAATGCACGCTTTACTGCCAGCATTGTTGTTCTACTATTTTGACCTTGATTATTATAGAAATGAAAAAATAAAATAAAATAAGGGTACTGTGTCCAGCATACAAAGCATCTATCATGAAAATAGTGTTGTTTAAAAACAAATATTTGTGAGACTAAAATGTGTAGTATTCCTGAAATCAAACATTCACAGTCAGACTTTGCCAATAAAACAAAATTGCTTTATTTGGTTCTCAACAAGAACAGGGAAGTCGAAGGCTTGTGCTCTACAAAGAAAAATGAAGTAATTCATTATGCTCAACCAGCTGAAAAAAAAAAAAGAATCGCTTCACTGCTTGCAGCGTGAGGGCCGATTCCTTTGTTGCCACTGAAACACTTCTTGGCTCGGCGTGTTGATCGGGAGCGACCGGGACTTGTTGCTCCATCTCATTCATTTGCATTTTTTTTTCACTGCAAAATTGCATTTAATTATCACACAGAGAGCCCATTTACAGAGATAATGAGAGGGAGGCAAAAGCGAGCACACAGTTAAACACTATGTAAACACAATATATATTAAAATAAGGGCCTGATCCTGCACTGCACTCTCCATGTTTCCCTCCACATCTCCCATTTACATCTGCCATTTGTAAACTATTGTTATACAAGAAATAACAGATATTTAAGGTTTCAAATTTGTAGGTAATCAAAGGAATTCACTTGATAACACAGATATATATACCAACTATATACCAACAGACTAGTTCTGAATATTCTTAGAGTCTTAAACTTAAGTTTGACATAATTCCCTTTTATCAAAAGTTGACAGTTTCCTGGTGTCTTAAGGCTTCAGAGGACTGAGATTTTAGCATTCATCAAATTCCCACTAAAGAATTAAATTGATGTCCTGCCAATATGCAAAAGCTCAATTTTGTTAAGACTACTGAAACAAAATTGAAAGCCCTTCTATTTTTCAGCATCTATCAAAATAAGTGTACAAGTCATTTTAATGTCTTAAATTCATAACATGAATTAGCATTTTTATTTATTACACACGCAGAGTCATAAAATACTTTTCAAATAGGACTGAAGATTAAGTCAATTTACATACAAGTCTGAGCTTCTGAGATCTGTGTAGAGGACTGAATTCAAATTTGGGTTTGATCCGTTTCTTTTTTTCTTCTTTGTTTTTTAGTTTTCTTGGATCGGCAGACTAAGAATTCTGCTTTGTTAAATGTCTGAATTACTGATTATAATGAAAGCTGATTTTGTTTTTTAGAATTACAATTGACAGTATACAAAAATCATGTGATCTGTATTTCTTTGAAAAGTGAAATTAAATTTTATGATCAGTATGAAAAAGAATTGAATCTATAGATGGCCTAATTTGTTTTATTCCTAATCTGAGAGATTTAAGAATATCCTTTATATTTTCACCAAAATTGCACTAACAATGCATGTAATGTCTCCATCAGAGCAAATTTTAAAAAAAGTAAATAAAACCAGGCTGAAACAGAAGAAATTACAGAGTATCTCTATCGAACAGATAAATGTTTTGTTTTTATAATGCATTTTAACTTGTAAAAGTGTTTATGATGAAATGATCTACTTTTGCAAGTTAAAATGCATGCTTTTTCTAATCAAGAGGAATCCAGCAAGGTACCTGATTACATGAATGTTCTTTATAGCTTTGCCCTTTTTTATAATATTGATGAAATATCCATTTTACATCTATATTAACATTCACTTCATTTAAAAAAAAAAGGACACCAGCTTAGAGAAGGTATCCAATTAAGGTGTTTACCCTCACTTCACTGAGGGCTATACACAAACTAGTTTACACCTGTTTGCTACGTCCGTCGCCTCATAATGCAAGCCTGTCAGCTACTGAAACATAAGATCATTTTATTACACTCAGTCCTATAGGCAGTAGCGGACCACACTTTCCGATGAACACAATTTTCTGAGATGATAAAGATACTTCATTATTTCTGACTGGACCACAGACTTCAGCCCCACACACCGAGACACACAGTGAGCTGCCAGCTGTCCTGCAGACTCATTAAAAAGAAAACTGAACAGTCATGTTTCTTTTGGTCTGCAAGTTTCTCTCAATATCTGAGACATGATAGTCATTAAGTGTATGCGTCTTGATATAAACTTTGAGCTGCAAACTCAGTTTTTTGTAATTTACTTTGATGCGCAAGCATGACACTGTGAAAGCTATGCATGTGATGCATGTACTGATTAGTTTAAAATTGTATATATTAGGTTTATATGTCTCATGATCTGCCACTTCAGTGCACATCTTGCATAAAAACAATGCATATGAGTAATGGAAGTTGCGTATCAAAGCTGCTGTCTCATATGACACAGAAGACAGAAAATGTAAAACATAATGGCTAACATAAAACAGAATGTTGTATATCTGTTTTTATTCTTAACTTCCAAAGGTTCCAAATAGAGTCAAACAGTTCAATAAATTCAGTTTTCAGGCTGCCTAGATGTTGTAAGAGGTGCACAATTTATAAAATAGCACATTAAAGTTTTAAAAGTCCAGACACCTTCCTTCCACAATTGATTTCTCTTAAACATTAATTGCCTAAGTAAAGAGACAGTTGTTAAACTTCAGACACAGATCAAAATGGACCGTGCATCTAACCCCTCACAGGATCAGCTCTGTCCCTTGGAGTCATGATAAGGTTAAAAAATTAAATATAAATAAATACCAAAAAAAAGTGGTCCAGTTGTCTCTGTCACCATAGTACAGGATAATGACAGCGATGGAAAGCCAAACACCTTGCTCACAGGAGCACACAGAGAAAGATGATTTAGGCTGCAGAAATCCATAAACGATCTGCATGATCTCTGTGAATTGGGATCAAAATTGCATAATATGGGACAGTTAATGAATACAAATCTGAAACTCTTGATTATATTTAGTGTCATTTATTGCCTTGGTAGTTCTCGTCGCTGTTGGTTACTTAGTGTGTCTGTCTTTCACATCACAAAGAAAACAGTAAATGTTGCTGAACCTTTTTCTGGCTTCGAAGTAACTTGATTTGAACTTGTTGATAACTTGCTTCTAGAGTTAGAATGAGGTTAGAGTAAGGGTAAAAACATTCATTTGCAAGAGATCCATACAATCACAAACAAGGAGATGTGTGTGTGTGTGTGTAGCAGCGCAGTGAACTAAAGGAAACACTACCAGCAAATTCTTAAGTGTGATTTATACTTCTGAGTAGTGGCTGCACACATTGGCTACACACGGGGCCTACATCATCTCTGCCGTTTCTACTTCTCTGGTGTTGCTTTCATTGCTCATTTATTACACCCCCAACTGCTAGGAGCAGTGCAGGTTCTTAGCTTGCAGTTTCCTTTTGTTTACTTCATGTATGTAGCCTACGGTGTTGAGTTCATACCAAGCACCAACAATCTCACTCACACATTAAGACTTGTGGAACTAAGTTTTGTTGTAGTTCCACAACTGACCACTAGAGGCTGGCTGCAAAAGTGAGTCAATCTCCATTGACTTCCATGTCAGACTTTAGAGCAGAAATAAACATATTTACAGCCTGGTTCAAAAAATAATTTGGTCTCAATCATTTGAGTTCACATCCATGACAACTCTGAGGGGGGTGTGAATTTTTTTTGTACTACGCTAGGAGAGTCTGTATAAAGCATTACATTTATTTCTAATATGACTGACAGTCAGCTCAGCCAGTGGCTAGCAGCTATCACTTCCTGATCCAGAATCATCAAGCTACCACACTTGCCGAAGCAACAAGCCATTTATAATAATCCAGTGTCAGCTAAACAAGACGGTCATTTTTGATTTCGCCGTCGAGTCAGAACATTAAACGGTATATTCTGCTGTAAACTTATGATGGCTGCTCTGCTAATATTTCGGCAGGTTTCAGCTGAAGGAGCTAAGAGCAAAGCCAACTTTGACATCCAGTGGACATGTTCCTAATGTTTTCTGAAGCAACATGGTGGCCCGCATAAAGAAAAATGGGCTTCAAAACAGGTCTTAAGAAACCAAAGGGTCACATGACGTTTTATAGTGTATGGTTCACACCAACGCCATAGCTAGGGCATAGCTTTTATGCAAAAGTATAAATCAGGCTTTGACCACTTACTTTTCCCACAAACTTCATAATTCATAAGGTGATGCTATTAAAGAACAAAAAACAAACATGTTTTTTTTTTTTGTGCTTCTACTTGAATGTAGAGAGGAGCTTGGCCAACTCTTGATCTTTTGACAGCTTCCGATGCACTGACACATGAAGTTCTGCTGTTGCTTTGAGTATTAAATCCTCAGTCATACTCCTTTAACGCCCGATTTAACGCTAAGTCTGTCCTAATGTGTCCAAAATGCTAAAGTGAGCACATCTTCCCGAGGGATGAATAGGACCAAAAAAATAAAAATAAAAGAGGAACAGTCCTGGACTTTGTAGTCACTTTTCATAATATTCTTTGAGAGGAAAAAAAATCTATTACACACACTTTTAAGACTATAACAATAGTTGTAGGTATAATACTCATAAGTTTAAAGGTTGTAAATTTAATGCAGAGGAAGCCAGCAATTTCTCCAACATGACAATTATTTTCACCACTTTGTCAGGGGACATAATGGTGGTTTTCTATGTGGCCAAAAGCAGGAATGCTTCCATGTGTTTTTTTTGTGATTTTTATGCTCCTGACCTGACTTGCATTTGAGAAACAGAGAAACTTCTCTCACTAGCTTCCTGTGTCAGAGGCAGAGTAAAAAGAAGCTAGTATCCTGTGAGGATGTGATACGTGGACATCTGTCAAGAGGTTGTATTGTGTCTGAAGCTGATAGCAACATATTGGGCATTCCTTACAGATGTTTTGAGTATCTGCCTCTTTTCCCCCACCATCCGAGTCATCCCCTGCTACTGTCAGAACTCTGTACTCATCAAGTGCTGATTGTTCCAGCCGTGGCTACTGGACTGCCAGGAACTTTAAATCACACTTCTCCTGTTGTCAAACCTGAGCAGGCATTTTCTCAGTTCCTGGAATGCAGAACCACAGAAACCCAATGAAGAAACTTCAGCAAAGTTTCTTGGATCAAGGAGAGACAGCTCTGCATAGAGGGAGCTGTGAGTTAGAAAGCATGTATGAATGCTTCCTGTGGCACATGGCCCACAACACACTCACGTTACAGCAACGAAAAGCACGACTGCTGCCAAATGACACGTCAACTTTTTGCATTTTGAAGCATCAGCCTCCAGTGACTTTACTTTCTTTTCATTTAACTTCTCTCACACACCTTTTTTCTTGCATCTTTTACTCACCATGCCAACTTGTCTAACAAGTCTAATAACGCAGTCTTCTTTGTTGTTTATCCGAGTAGGCATACAGTTAAATTATTAAATGTGTGATTGCATAAGCAACCTCTGTTGTCAACTGTTAGCATCACTCTGGTTGTTAGACACAACGATGTACCTCACATGGAGGTAGGCTGAGCACAGCAGAATGGGTGGCTGTTCTAAACTTTTCCAAAGTATCCGGATGGCCAGTCGGCTCCTGCTTCTTAGTCTTCTTAGGTATCAGTGATAATCCCTTGAAATATGTTGAAT
The DNA here is from genome assembly GCA_028564865.1 of Zenarchopterus dispar. NCBI lineage: Eukaryota > Metazoa > Chordata > Actinopteri > Beloniformes > Zenarchopteridae > Zenarchopterus > Zenarchopterus dispar. The sequence goes on along the minus strand of JAOWBL010000006.1, from coordinate 7,366,762 downwards.
TTGAAAACACAGCGGAGCATTTAGCATGTTGTAACCAGATGTTGCGGTAACAATAAGTTAAAGCACAATTCTGAAAACTCATTCAGGAATGCAACAAATTTGGAAAAAGAGATGATTGGAAAAGGGAATGACATAATGGTGTTTATACTGAGGAACAATATTCTCTGGAGTCATCTAAGATAAAAATGTTTTTAAAAAAACTTGGCAAAATAGGTATCTAAACAAGCAAATCACAATCAATTAATAACTTGAAATGTCTTTGAAAAAAAAAACATCTCGAGTAATAATTTCAGATGGGGAAACAGCTGACAGCAAATGCTGCAGCTGCTGAAAGAAGAGGTGCTGACCTGTGGGATGTGCAGGGCTGGAGTGGGTCAGTCAGTCAAACCCTGCTGACTCTTAGAGGCAGTTCACTGCTCATGGAGGAAAGAGGATTCTGTCTCAGCCTTTTTTTTTTTTATTTATGACTCAGATAGATAGCAGTGGCTGAAGGAGCTGGAGATATTTTGATGTGCGTTTCCATATCAAACAGGATTTAAAGACCTTGATCCAGATCCAAACCGCTGACAGTCCTGCAGTTCTGTGAGAAGTTGGATATAATATCAAAAGTGAAGAGCTTCAGAATGAAGAAGAGACTATCTGTCATCATTAAATGTCATCTTTAGCATAAATGAGTCTGAATGTTGGCTAGTTTTAATTTAACAGTAATTAAATGGTAGCAATCAATCAATCAAGCTATGCTGCAAACTTAAATAAACCAGTCTCAGTTTAAAAAAAAAAGGTAAGCTTGAGATTTTGAATACTTAGTCCCAGGACTTTACCTGGGTGACTAAACCCTGATTTGACCAAGCAGAAGTCTAAGCACTTTAGCAAACTGTTATCTGTAATTTTACAATGCTATTATTATACCGTTGCGCTGATGCAACTGTTTCTTAATATCCTGACAAAGACATGTAATAAGTATTGGAACAAAGCAGGTTGGTGCAAAATGAAATTGCCGCACACTGCAGTGAGCTGAGGCTGTCTCTTTTTTTTTCTTTTGTCCAAAACTTTAAATGTGGGAGTCTTGACTCTGAATCCATTAAAAAAAAGAAAAGAAACTATAATAAATTACAAAGGTCAGTACAGATTCCAAACATTTATCCTTGAAACTCAGAAGATAATAACAAGGGCCACACATATAGTATTCTTTTGTGTTGATAGTGTTAATAAATTTATTGTAAATGAAGACAGAATGATTTCAAATACTTTTTATACACTCCTCACAATTCAATCTTGCTCCCTGGAAAGGGTAGAGAAAACCGAATCCTTCACTCAGGGGGACATTAATAGCTATGCGTCATACAGTTCCTATTCATATGTAAGAGTGGCTAAGAATGCTAGAGAGATGAATAAAACATGTGAACTATGCATGATTTAAGAATCAAAAATGAGTTACGAAGAGTGTGCAACCATCACTGGTGCGTTGGCCTTGAGCAGCTGGAACAAAGGAAGTAAAGGTGCCTATTTCATGTTTAAAAAGAAAAAAAAA
>JAOWBL010000006.1:7350251-7365131 GCA_028564865.1 Zenarchopterus dispar | reverse complement strand
AAATCGGATAGGATAAAAAAAAAAAAAAGTATATATGTATATATATATATATATATATACATATATATATATATATATGTATATGTATATGTATATATATCATCATTCCCTTACTGTGCTGTGACAGCAAAAGATTAACGAGCAGCAAAAGCAGCCAAGGACTGCTTATTTTCAGCAAGAACTGGTGACCAAGAACAGTCGCTGCTGCTGCTGCAGCAGACCATGCCGTGCCAGCGCCCACTAACACATTTTTTAGGGCGATTCTCACTTGACGCCAGTGAGTGGCAACACGCTGAGGCAGCCATCAATCTAAAATTTATGCTCCCACCTGACTGCCAGAGACAAATAAATAAAAACGGAACATCTGATGAAAAAAAAACCCAATTTTGAGTTAGAGTCGGTCCCTTTAACTATTCTGTTTCATCTCTACATCATAAGATTCAGGTTGTTCTCAGTCCTCACATCAAATTACAGCAAATCCCTAATGCTTTTAGTTAACTACTAAAACATTAACCAACATATTAGAAAATTGTAACCAATAATTCATGCTATGGGCTCTCTGATGCACATTTGCTGTTATGAATACTTTACTAATCCCCAAAAGGAAGTTGATAGCGTTGTAGTACCAAGAAAGAATATATGAATACATGCAGATAAAAATATGAATGTGACAAACTCGTGGAAAGTTGGAAGTGTAGCAGAGATGGAGGCGTTGCAGAAATCCCCGGGGATTCCCAGGAATACTCTGGGGCGCTGTGTTTGTAGAGTCGCAACAACTGAGCCAATGGCATCACATGCAGCAGCTACCAATTGTTACAAATAAATCCAGCAAGAACAAATACGTTAGTCTGTTGGGCAGCAGGAGGAGAGGTAGAGCTGTGTGACCTTCTTGTTAGATTTCTCAAGAAAAAAAGAAAGATAATATGCTGATGTAACACTTTAACGATGTGCTGATGCCATTTGTCTGAACTCTCACCTGAAGAACCACTGAGCTGTGCGTGTTGCTTGTGAAAAACCGCGTGTTTCCAGTCTTTGATGCCTGAAGATGAGCAGAAATGCCCATATCACCATAGCCCAGAGCGACTTTCATGTGAGCGTCGTCGTCCTCCACCAGAGATCTGTTGGGGAAAGCAGGGGACAAGTTTTTACTTCAAATGAAGGTTGCAAGCACAGCCTTTCCTTCTAATCTTAGCTTACAGAAAGTAGGACGTATACGTTTTCAAAGTGACATTTCATAAAGGACATTTAATAGTAGTAACCCAGATGTTGGACAAACTGGCTCCTAAAAGCTGAAGGTCTGAAAGACTGAGCCAGTGGGGGAAAACTGCAGTAAAGTGAAAAGAAAAAACTTGGAGTCATGCTTTCCTAAACTATCTTTAGTGGGACTACAAGCTTCTGGATTTCATAAAAATAATGTCCTCCTTTGATATGTTTAAAAAAAAGAAAAACATGATCGTAAAATCAAGGAAAATATGCGATATACGTGTGTGGACAATGGGGAGAAAAATTTCTCCAAAACATTAGAATATGCGTCAACTGTATACATCACTTGAAAATGGCATAATATCATATCTGCGGCCTCTGTAAAGACATTTAATTGCATGAACAGAGTTGAACCTGAAGCACATCGTCAAAAGGATAAAAATATCCTCGTCTTTTAGGTTGTCCGATCACAATTTGGGGCAAAACACTATGAAGTACTGTAAAAAGGACATTAGCATGGATAATTGCATCCCGTCCTCTGACGTAGTGCCACCGTCAAGTTAATAATGATTTCAGGATGAATTAGTTAATCATAAGCTTAGTTAGAACCTGACCATAAATTAAGTGGTACAATTGACACTTTCCCATTTAAGAGGCTTTGAGACCGCAGTTTAATTCCTACTCAATTTGCCCTTTGACCTTGGATTAAACTTTGAACTCCAAACTGTTCGTGATGGAAAACAAATAAAAGGAAAAACCTGATCCCACGACCCCTACAATTACGTTGAAAGGGTTTTTAAACACACTCGTCCCCTCTTAGGGAAGGGCTGCTACAAATTAGCACTATGTGTTTCTGAGTGATCACGTCTCCCATGTAATTAAATCTCTCTATTCTAATGGGGTGAAAATGGCTCCATCCGTGGCATAGGAAGGGACACTGTATGCTTTCATGGCTATGAAAGTGCTGTGACTCATTTGCCACTGCCTTCGCATTCACAAGAGCACAATCCAGTGAAACATGTATGGGAACAGAATGGTCAACCATCATCAGAGCAGCAAATAAGGAACCTTTTTATTGGAGAAAAAAATGGGTTGCTTTCCTCAAGTGGTGTTCTGGAGGCTTACAGAATCAATCCCAGGGTGCATTAAAGCTGTTCTGGTGCTGCATGGAGGCAAAAAACACCTTATTGAAACTATGTACGTTGGCTTTTACTCATCGTCGGTCTGTAAAACACAGCAGGATGGGTGTTTCCATAACATTTTCAAGGGTAAAGACAGAATAAATAAGACACAGAGGAAGGCCTCCTTCTTGGTCCATATCCAGGGATAATTCAGCACTTTTTTAAGATTTAGTGACACTAGTGGCCTTTATTGATAGTATTTGAACAGAAAACAGGGAGAAAGATAAGTGGGAAGACACGCAGAAAAGAGCCACAAACTGTAATTTGACCCTGGACGGGACAAGAGAGGACTTAAGCCTCCCTATATGATGTGCCTGCTCAACCAAGACAGCCATCCAGCACCTTGGCATCTTTTATTTTTCTTTACAGAAAAGTTGTAACTTTTCTTTAAAGTTGTAATGAACACTTTGACTTCTAATGGACACCAGCAAAGTTTTAGGATTACATTTAGGATGTGAGCTATGCTGGAGAAAAATATGAAATTTTTCAGGATTTGCAAAAGGTAAATAGCATGTACACCTGTCACATCTGAGGTGGCGGTTGAAAATACTGTTCTGCTGTCAGACAAAGAGCAGAAGCTGAAGCTGCAGTTCAAATGCTTTAATGCAGTTTTCTTTCACCAATTTGGCTCAGACACATAAAATACGACGAGGAGCGGTGACTAATTATTTTAAGTAAAAGCAAGGGAGAGGAAAGTTAACCCGGCTTTTATCTGTTTAATGAAGCCACCCGTCAGATTTCTCTGCAGACCTGACCAGAAGCCAGATTAACCCACCGGCGTTGCCCACGTCTGCCTATTCATGCAACTTTGGCAGCTCAGGCTTGTGTTGCGTTGAAAGTGAGCCATACTTCTTACTATGTCCGATCTAGTTGAAGTGCCCTTTTAAAATGTTGAAGAAGAGCATCAGGGGATCATTCAAACAGGACACAAAACGCTCAGTTGCTAATAGTTTGATGGAAAAGAGTGGATGTCTGAAAGGAGCCACATTCTCCACGGTAACAGAGAGATGACAGAGTATTCGCTGAATGTTGTTTGGAGGCTCAAAAGTGTTTTTATGTGAAGATTGGCTCAGTTTTGATTGCTTTTTTTTTTCTTTTGCAAAATGCCTGGCATTGCATAGTAGCACATTCCTGTCTTCAAACAGGCCAATGAACAGGAAACACTTGTCGGTTCTAGATGAGTGATTGTTTCGTGGATAGACTATTTATGCGATAAAATAACTGAAACTCCATGCCAACCATTTGATGTTGGAGTGGTTTCATCATTTGTATGGACATAATCAACGTCCTTTGAAGGAATATTGTCAAGTGTTTTATTATCTAACTTTTTTGAACGAAACAAACTTTAAATGAAGTTTACGCTATTCGCAATCTGTCAATCTTCAGGTCTGTTTATGAATGCAGCAGGATATAATCAATCACATATTCCTAATGATCAAAACACATTTCTTATTCCTCCCAATTTAACACCTTTGAGCCGTGTCAATTCAAAAAGACCCAAGTTCTTATAAAAGACCATTTTTATACTGAAAGCAGAAGAAGAAGCAGTTGTGTGTTTTGTTTTTTTTTTGTATTTGAGCTTTATAGCAGTGAGTGTTACACTTTGGCATGTGGTCACATAAAGTCTACAAGTTTTCAGAAAACATTTTATGTGACTTGTTAATGAACATAGAGTAAAAATGACCTACCCAAGTACTGCAATGATATTTAAGTACATATTAGCATCAAACTGCAAAAGTCATCCTTCAAATAACTCAAAAGCATCTCCATACTAGAACTGCATGATAATTTATTGCAATATAAGGAAGTTATTTTTAAGACACCTGGAAGTTAAAAAAAAAAGTGCTGCTTTGCAAAGAACAGAAATGTCAGTGCTATTTTTGCTTCACGCTGTGGTTTAAAAAAACCCTCACTGATGTTAAGAAACAAGGAGTGTTTTATGTGTTTTGGCATTTTATTCAAACTAAAATAAATGTTAGATGGCAAGGAATTGTTGAAGAGTAAGCATTCCTTCTCTTTTCTTTTCAAATATACTTCACTTTGGTGCTCCGATAGGCCGGAGGTACCCACAAAACCAACAAACGCTGACTGATCAAACATTTTGTGTCATCTCCCATCACTTCACATCTTTGCACCCGAACACGCAACAAAAAATGTCAGCCAGCTTCAAGTCGATAGCTATCTTTCCTCCAGACTTCAACCATTCGGTAAAAAGACATTTAGGGTGTCTGAAGGGTAAACATTTGGAAAAGATAAGGTTGAATCTACCACTCATTCCACTTGCATGCTAAACTGAAAAAACAGGAAAACCAAAGAGGACACATTAACAGCGAAGACAAAATACGCACAAAAACATGGAAAACTCTACTGCCACAAAAGCCAAGGGAATCTAGTCCAAACCATGTAATCTGACTACTCAAACTTAAAGTCTGTAACACAAAAACCTTGATAATCAACATTTCAGAAGGATTTTTTTTAAATGACAAAAGCATAGGATTGGTAAGTAAAGGTATGGTTTAAAAGGAGACAGTGATCTAGCAGGAGTTTGCGAACACCATTACCACTAAAACACTGATGGCTTAAACACCAGTCACGATCACACTGACACAGAGCACAGGCAAAGTACGTGTACGTTTACCCCATCAGGTGGTAAGTCGGACAGGCAGCCAGGAGAGAGTGGGTAGTCCAAACCATAAACGAGCGTTGGTGGCTGCCGGAACGAAACAAAGGAGACAACAGCTACAGCATCCAGTTTAAATGTTCTGTTTTTATTCAAGAGAACAGGAACTGAATATATATTGCATCAGAAACCAGTGACAGCTTGACGTTAACTATCAGAAAGCATAAGAGCAGGACTGACCAGTGGAAAACATATTTTCTAAAAACAGAATGCAACACCTATGTTTAAAAAGCAAACTAAAAAACTAGATATAATTGTTTAGTTTAATATGTAATAGCATGTTTTTACAAGTTCAATCTCAAATAGGGTCTGGACTTCAGGATTGATGAAAACTAGTGCTAAACCTTGCATTATGGCTCATATGAATCCTGGAGGGCATGCCAACGTCAGAGGCCTCAAGTACATGGGAAAGAAATGATCAAAGCTGTTTCATTATGTGTTTTTATTAAACTCCCCTAATACAAAACACTAACCACACACTGGATCTGAAGTGATAAATTATAGATTAAGACAAATGCTCTTTATTTCTGGCGTTATGAAAGGAGCCCTCTGCTTGATCTTATGCTTAATTAAAATCTGGAAGACTCTTAGTTTCTCAAATACTCTAGCTGCTTGACGGCACATTGAAAATTGATTTAAAGAGTAATAAACTAATTAAAACTGTATGATTATAGTCCGGACAAACACCCCCTCCACCGCCCCCCCAAGACACTGCGACTCTACATGACACAAGCGATCCAGTTTTAATATCACGGACAGTTATGAGTTACAGCAACATGATCTTATCTTTTATCAGTGTTTTCATTTGAACCAAGGCAAGAAACGAAAAAAAGGCGAGGAAGCCGATAATAAAAATGAAGAGCTGAAAAAGTATTAGCAAAGAAACAAGGACATCAGTCTGTCCAGCGGTTTACGTCAGTAGAATTACAGATAATGTAAAATGACTGATGACACTTCATGAATCAAAAGGTAACTTATTTTTTACCTGAAATGATGGATGAAAAGATTTTAAACGACTAACTTGGTACTAATTTACATCCTGTGATTATATCTGTGAAGTCTTTACTGGGTAAAGTCTAGGAGCCTGCATCAAAGCAAACTAGACTCCAGAGGCAGTTTCTTCTACATCCATTGGTACTTAAAAGATGTTCACACCTGGCACTAAAATGCGTATTCACTTGTGTCTTCAGCAATCGGATCTGACCATCCAACTCTACATGAAAATAAACATGCAGGCCATTGTTGCTTGATTACACAAAATGCATTGTTGTTTTAAAAAAATAACTGATCCATCCAAAGGGATTTACTAAATCTATATTAAAAAGGTATGAATGCTCTTGAAAAATGAGAAACTTCTCTTTTTAATGTTGAATACTTGTTAATACAAATATTTAGTGTGGTTTTATTTTGTCCTTGAGCGTGACTGAGAACAGATTTCCCCATTTAAAACTAAATCCACAACATATTAAAAAATGTGCGAAAACTGAAGGCATCATAACACTCGGTAAATCCCCCCCCTTTGGTGGGAGTGAGTATGTGTACAGCCTAAAAAAACAAAAATAAAGATCACAAGCTCCCCAGTTTGTCTAGTGAATATAAGTGAATTACAGGGAAAGTGATTGAGTGAGAATTGTGGAGTGAGTGAGGCGAGGCAGGAGGTATCAAGACAGATATTCCTATTTGTCTTCTAAATCATGAAACACTAAAATGCAATAAAGCAATGTGGCAATCTGCACAAAACATCTAATATTGCAGTTGTACTCAAGAACTTACTCACATACAATACACTGACCATTTAATACATTTCATTTTCATAAGTATTGTTGCGGCATATTAAATAAATATACAGACAAAGGATCAAAAACAGAAAATAGGTATTTTATGGACATTATGATTAAGATATCAAAAGTTGTTGTGTTATTTTGGATACTTTCTAATAGATTAAAACATAAAAAAATTAGACAAAGTGAAGAATAAACACCCTTAAAATTCTGTTATTGGTGCTTCTAACATGCAATAAGTTATTTGGTGGTGACACTGCAATATGATAACATAAAAACATTCATTCTAAAAACTAAAACCATTTTGAATGAAAATACAAAATTATTCATAATTTATCGCATGCTCAATTTTCTTTATAGTCCAGCTCATACAGTTCCAGTTTCATAAAATGACTATTTGTGAGACTGTCTCATTTATGTAAAGATTTTTGTTTTGCCCACTAGCCATAATCAAGCTCATTTATGTCTTTTAATGCCTGAATGCAAAACATGAACTTCTCATTCTAAATCTGAACATAGCTGCTTTAGTCGCTTTTAATTGAAGAGTGATTTAAAAATGAACAAGCATGGGAAATAATTAAGCGTCAGCTCAAGTAAAGGTTGTATTTGCTGTTCAATTTGTCTAAGACAAACTATCCGCGATATCCAGGTAATTGTTTCAATCTCTGGTAATAACTGCAGCTGTCTCTGTGTGCGACAAGTCTGTAATTAAATTACAAAGAGCATGTAAAGGCCAATGTTCATCAAAAGAAACTTGTGGCGTCTTGGTCTACATTTTAATGCCAAACAGTCTTTTAGTACCTTTACTTCTGGTTGAAGCTGCACCCTGTCAATATGTCCAAATAAAATTAAAAAAGAACCCAAAAACTTAGTTTATATAAAAAATGTAGAGAAAACTCAATCCAGCAAGATTTAGTATGTATACCCAAACAGACAACTACAACTAGACAGCACTTTGCAAAGAAAAAAATAACAACAGTGCATTATTAATAATATTTTTTAAAAGAAATGTCTAACCATAGACTTAAATGTATTGCAAGTGCATTTTTCCATTGTTCAATGTATGCAGGCTAAGCAGGGGACATGTACTAAAGGACTAAATAAATAATTCTGGACAAAATGGCAAGGGATGTTTAAAAAACAATAAAGGAATGAAGTGTCAGCATAATATTGCCAGTACTCAAATGAGAAGAGAGGCATAGCTTTGCATACAAAGGGGCTTAATTTGTCACTATCCAAATAAGTATGCATGGCTAATAGCAAATCCTGCCACAATTGGATAGGTCAGCAATAATATTGTTTCCATATTTAATTACCCTGACCATTCTGATGTGCTACACCTCCATTAGATGAGCCTAAGGCCAATTACAGCCTTACAATGTGCAGCTATGCAAGTAGAGCAAATAGATACTGGGGAATGAGCTTTGGTGGGGAAGAAGGAAGAAATCTTTTCACCCACAGGAAAGACCACAACAGCAAAGTATTTCCCCAGTATTAAAGCAGGCCTCCACTAACAGCCTATAGCCTCATTTTGCACACAGAAATATCTGTACTATTTCCACTCTTGGGGTGATGACCCTGTGACCCGCACATAATACTGTCATGGCGGGACTTCTGTAGCGTATACAAATGATGAAAAATACTTTTGTGAATGAACCAAACCACCTACAGACCCTGTTTGTTCACTTCACAGTTCAGCTGAGCTCAGCTGTAGAGACTGCACCAGACTAAACAAACATGATTGTTCCTCTCCATACAAATGATTTCAGTAAAAATCCCCATGTCCCTCGAGCTAATGACTAATATAAAGAGTTGGATTCGAGCAAGATGATTAGTCTTATGAAGTCACAAAACAAATATACATCTTCTAGTACCCTGTTTTGTTTGTTTTTAAAGACTTTGTCAGTTAACACAAAATTAAACAGGCTGGCCTATAATGCAGAGAAGTGAAGAGTCTTGTTGCTGCAGCTGCATCAGGATCAGTGCTCTAAGCTAGCTTTGACGTGACCCAGTGATCATAGAAAGGTATTTCCAATGAGAGGTTTGACAAAGCTAATTAGATGTATTTAATAGAAGGGTTCGACCTAGTTTCCACAATGCATTAGGCTTTTTTGTTTTTAATCAGACACGATATGGACAGGCTGGTCAACTGTTTGGTGAAACCACACCAATTTCCATTACTTGATTTTGGGGTAGAAGGGTGTGTAAGTATGTGAGGAGAACACAGATGACAGTCTAAGTGAGTGAACTCACTTGATGCTACGTCTGCCAGACAACCCATGCCTCTCCTGCGGCCTTTCAGTGAAAATAAAGTGATCCCTGGGAGGCCATTTCCTTTTCTGCAAAGTGGCCACAAGTCAGCAGGAACTTAATGTACATTCCAAAGGGCAGGTGAATTAAAAGCTCAAAAACTATTTTCCAGCAGAGTGCATCTTAAACTGCTTTCTGTGTGTGCACAAAGGAAGACTGACATGGATTTAAAAAAAAAAAGAACGAAAAGAAATGAAAGCAATTTCTGTCTTACTTCTGTCTTGTTTCACATCACAGTGATCAGTTACATCAATTCATGCACACAAAATATCTCTTTTTACGTGCAAACTTGTGATTCTACGGAGAAGGCAACACATCAGATGAGTAACAAATAATTCAAAATTTATTTTAAACACCATCATTATAAATCAAACTCGCTTTTTTCCCCTTTCAGTAGATTTTGGAGTACAATCATACTGACTTTAAAAAGCATTAGAGATTTAACCTCATTACTAACATATCATCCCTGACTGCGTACAATTAACTGATGTGATGTATCTGGGGAGACTCTGAAGAAAAGTTCAACTGTTTTATGTATTTTTAACTACGGAAAATGCCTTTTGTCAGGCTGATATTTAAAAGTCAAAGAAATATCTTAATTCTGCACTGAACCAGCCCAGCTCTTACCTTATCTGATCTCAGCTGTCAAATCAACCATGCTGGGATTTTTTTCCACACATGATTTTTTTTTTAACTTACCAAATAAATTAATGTGGGTTGATCATAAAACACACTTCAAACAAGTGTGCAAACGTGAACTAATGATCCATTTACTTCAGAGACGACAAAAACCATCTTGTAGCAGTGGCACAGGAGATTTCAGCAGCAGCACAAGGATTTAACAGTCACATGAGACATGTGAAGCACCGTCATTCATAACAATCTGTTAAACAGGCTATCAAAGCTTCCCTTCTACTTAGATCTGTGCAGACTCTCAGTGGAATTTAATCTGCCGACACCGCCTTTCAACTACACGTTCTCAACATGTGCCAGAGTAAGAATATTTCTAAAGAAAAGACATCCAAGTAAACTTTATTTTAAGAAAGTCATTTCACAGGCCAGCGTCATATATACAGGTGATGTGGGGAAAATAAAACCTCGCTGACCTATAATGCAACAGTTCTTTTAAGACTCTATGGCGCTGTTTACATCTGGTTTTAAAATCACCCCAGAGTGATCTAATCACAAGTGGGCAGGCTTAAGAACAGGCCTAAATAAACCCAGAATGCATTTGAACATGCACCGAGGCCCCTTTTGCACCTGGTTTTAAAATCCACCCTGTGTGACACAATCACAAGTGGACAGCTCTAAGTGCACCTGTTCACACCTGACACTAACATGCATCTTAAGAGGCAACCAGGAAGAGAAAACTAGGGATTAGGTCTTACCCAGTACCCCTATCTCCAAATAAACAGGTACATCATTTTCACCTAAAAAGACAATATGTTTTTTTTTCTTTTAATCTGTGGAAAGCAGCAATACACTAAACCGTGCTTTTTAGTTGTCAAAGCTCCTGCATCTTGTTTTGCACTTTAATATGCCACTATCGTTGCACAAATGAGTACGTCCTTCTTCCTAGTCAGACGACATCAGATATGTAGGGGGTCCTTGATGCACTGCATTTATGCTGCAAAAAAAACGCTGCCATGTGACCCAAACCACTAATAAATATTGTCTGAATGTTCAGATCTCAATGGGTCCTCTCAAATCGGTCTTTAATTTACCCCCAAGATTAAGACTGTCCACTTGTGATAGCATCACCCAAAACAGATCTTAAAACTGGGAGTAAACGAACTAAAATCTGATTGAGTGCTCTGGGAATCATGTGGCCACGTTCTTTTTGCAGTGTCAACGCAATGCGTCCTGGGCCACATTGAAGGATGGGCTACATAACTCACATGTTCTGCGTAGAAGGAAAGAGCTCTTATTTGCATGACAACAGCCTCACTTTAATGCAAAACAACAAGTAAGAGCCATAACAGCACACAACTACAACAACAGGATAGAGCACCCAGGAGAAATGATTGCCCGATTTCACTGTGGGATACAGAATGAGTGTAAAACAAGTTGGAGGACCCGTACTACAACTCGGTTATTTATGAGGAGATCTTTAAACAGATGGCAGAAAATAATTACTTTTACTCATTGGAACAATGTCAAAGAAAAATAAAGCAAACAAGTAAGGAGACATTAATACCAGGTCTATAGAGGGCCTATAAAGAGGTTACAATAATACTGAAGGTTGAAGAACCAAAAAAAAAAAAAAGATGATATTTTCTGATTTTAGATTCTCTTTGAGGATTTGATTTCCTACATTTGGCCCTCATGGTAAGAGACAAAAACATGGAGAAAGAGTAAAAGGGTATGACAGGTGCTAAAGGTCCCCTGCAAGAATCCGACAGGCATCGCCGGAGTTAGAAATCTGGCTCACCATGAACTCTCCCAGAAGTGATTACCAAAGACAGCAGTCAAAAATATTATGTACCTAATATCGAACCGCTGTCGGATGAGGACAGCTCATTTCAAAGGCTTTTTGTGGCATAAAAAAAGCAAGATAAAATAAAATAAACCCACTGAATTCTTACAGAGCTAACCATGACTGGAAGGATGTTAGCCTGTCCACATATAGAATAGGGTGGTATTGAAACACACAAAACCCATCATGTAAACAAATCCGAACCAATTAAATGAGGCCCGCCACGTTTTCTAAAAACTCCCAGCCCAGTGTCCTTCATCAGTCTGTTACTTAGAATACAAGATTAACCTACCAACACAGCACTGTTAAGTGCACCAGGTTAAAAATGTCTTCATCCAGGCAGACAGCTGGCCTATAAAGAGTGACTTCTCCCTGACCACAGACTACACTATAATTGGGGGCCCCGATATCAGCCTCCCTAAAAACCCAGCTTACTATATACGTGTTTCAAAAGAGTAAGTGGCCTGCTGGGCCACAGCAACACAGAGCAGAGTAAGGAGGAGTCTCTGGAAGCTCCCGTTCACTGCACTTGCCAGTGTGTGTGCATGACCTAGTATGTACACATGGAGCCACTGTCCACAGCCACTTAAATACACACAATGTCACTCTCATCCTTGCACCTTCATAGGGGTTTCTACAGTCCTTCAAAGGACACAATGACAAGCTGCTGTAAAAATCCTCTACATGCACTTACACAATATCAAGTGATAAAAATAACGTGAATGCTGTGTATACAGAATCCTTACAGCCGCTGACACTATCTTCATCAGTGCTGTGGCAGGAAGAAGCATCATCACTTTTGGGTAGTTTTCTATAAATAAGTCACTTTTATTACAGTGATATGGTGTGCTTATCAGTTGCACAGAAAAATTTTATCTGTTGTTAAGTTTTTCCACATCAGGAAGCGGGCTTGGATGACAACTGGCACAAATACTCAAGTGCCCCTGGAAGAGGCTCTCAACATCCGACTGCTGCCGTGGAGATGGGCAGAGAAGACTGGCCATTGAAGTGAACGTGAATAACTAGTCTGGAATAAGGGGGTCTTAAAACCCAACTACCCTGCCGAGATAAAGATTAAAGCTATAATTACTGACTAAATAGTGTCAGTAAGCAAATGAGTTCTTTGTGACTTGAGTCTGTAAAGTGACATCATTTAGTCAATGCTCCTCTATGACATAAAATTTTCAAGATTTCCATTCACATGCATACATTTTACAGTTTGTAAACATACAGTTATTCATGTTTTGGATTTCAAGCAAGTCATAGAAAAGGAAAATAGACAAAACAGAATTAAGAACATACATTTATCTTGCTGTAATACAGTAATGCTTAAAACGTTTATGTAAAATTAAGAAAATTAAGCTCTTAAGCTTATAAGTGAAGCTGCAAGAGAACGGGAGACTGCATAAATCCAATTTAGAAAAAAAATCTATTCAAGTAAAGCCCTTCTAGCCTGTGAAATCTCCCGTAGGCAATCAACTAGCTTATATTGCCTTGAGAATTATTTTTCTCTCTCCTTCAAAATTTTGGTCCTGACTCAGTGGAATCCAAAGCCATGTTAACGTTGAAAAGTCACACTGAGCTTTGGAAGAGGCATAAAGAGAGGATGGTGAGAGGCTGTGAGATGCACACCCTTTCTACCCTTCCCCCTTCCTGAACAGTAGCAGATGACAATAGCTTCTAAACCAGGACACACCAGACATCCTGACAAAGGATGGCTCCTCCCAAGCTGCCGAGTCCCTGCTCCCAAATAAACATAGCCAAAGGGGGAGAGCAAGAGTCAAGGGTTCGGTGCTTGCCATCTCCGGACTTGCAGCAAAACCAGCCCTTTCGGCTAAGAAAAGGCACAGTGCCACGGATCCATAAAATTCACCCTGGACAAGGAAAACCTCTTCACACACTACGAGGTTAAATCACATTCTCCCTAAATGGAGTTGCAGCAAAAATTAACATCACATTAATTTACAAAAAAAATAAATAAATAAACTGAAGAAAAAAATTCTGACAAATCCATCACCAGTCGTACATTGTCAGAGCCTTTTAGCTCTTACTCACATGTAGGCAGGCGACAGGGGTGAGGACCTGGATGTCTTAAGAACTGGCACTGGGAATTTCCAGCTGACGGGAGAACCGCTTTTCCATTTCAACGGCATGTTGTTGTCACCAAAATGGTGTTACAGCAGTACCAACAGCAAAGACCATTTCCATGAAAAGGTTTCCGATGCAGTCTTCCATCCCACTCTGCCCACACCATTTAAGGGGGAGGGAGAGCAGCAGTGGCACCAGCAGCTACACAAATACACTTGCAAAAGGCTGTGCAGGCTACTGTCAGGGTTGGGACTTTAGCAGCAGCAGCAGCGCCGAGAAGCCAATAGATTGCATCCAGCGCGACTACTTGCCCTGCTGCATTCACAGTTGTCTCGTGGTAGGAGGGGGAAAAAGCCCTGCCTTCCCATCAACCTTTCTGGATCCGTGAAACGCTCGGTAGCTTAGCAACAGTGCCACCTTGTTATGAAAAAGAATATTACAGCTCTGAGCTTACTGTGCTTAAAAAGAGGGAAAAAAACAGAGATAATAGAGACACTTCTAAAACGTAACAGCCCATGTTATGAAGAGGAGGAGGAGGAGGAGGAGAATGCCAATTAATGGGTCACCCAAGTCGATAATTTACCCAAAATAAGTCTTAATGTCATCCAGCTTTTATAAAGGTTTTGCCCCATCTCCAGTGTCCACGCAAAACTTCTTGGACCTACTTCAATGTACAAGCCTTTAAGTTTGAAGACGTTTACACCATGCAATACCTTACAGTAGCTTCTTTTTTGTGTGTTAACATACCCTCTGATTTATACAGAGTGATACAAGTAGTTAGGTACAAACTAATGTATTGCGCTAGATTATGATGTAATATGTGGGAACCAGCCACTGGCTGCACAGGTGTGGCGGCACAAACATAATTTTGTACCGCTGTAATCACAAAGACTAACTAGAGATGCTCATTCAGCAAAGTTCTCACACATGTTCCTACTCCTCTTAGAATTATCACGGTAATTAAGATGCATTATAATCACCGGTCACCCTGTGACCGGAGTAATAATTACTGTGGCTATTCCTTGGTTACTACGATTACAGTTGTGAGCCATTCACTTATTCATACAGCCACCCAATGTGGCATTGTGTGTGTGTGTGTGTGTGTGTGTGTGTGTGGCAGAGAGAGAAACAATTGTGCTGACAGCAGACACTGAGGGAGTG
>JAOWBL010000006.1:7322021-7340281 GCA_028564865.1 Zenarchopterus dispar | reverse complement strand
GATAGATAGATAGATTTATTTATATATCTTAACTGGCTCCTCTGGCTCCTCCTAGTGCTTCTAATGGAATTTACTCATATATTTCACATCTGACCACAGACAACCCTGATGGAGATGATTCTAATAGCTCTCAACCGCGTCATAGATATGGTGACCGGCTGTTGATATGAGCAATATGTGGACACGTGGAGCTACTTGTCTCCACAAAACTTTCTCCACAAAGGAAAATAATAATAATACAAGACAAAATGCAGCACTAAATGTTCTGTGTTTATAAACTATGACACTGAAAGTGAAATATTTAGCTGAGTCAAAAATGAGCCAGAATATTTGAACATTGCAGTTTAACTGCTTGAAGAATCACCAACAAAACTGGTCATCTGTTATGTTATCTTGTGAGCATGTGTTTAATTTGTTGGAGTGATTGTAATTATCCGTGGCTGTTTATGACCCTGAGTTGGACCTGGAACCTGTTTAGGGTATGCAGCCCACCTCCTGCTCCATGATGACTGGCTCCAGTCCGCCCTGACCCTGCATAGGACAGAAAAATTTGCATCCACATGTTTCTGTGGTAGCAGCAAAATGACTGTGATGTTAACATGAAAATTCTTAAAGCCTATGTAACTTCACTCTAAGGTTGTTGTAAGGTTTTCCAAAGGACGTTTAATAAAACCAGAAGGAAACATTCTGTAAAGGTTTCCTAAAGGTCAGCACAATAGAGATGTCAGACTAGGTCAATTACGGGCAATATTTCCCCAGTCAAAGTAAATAAAGGACCACACACAAGATGTTTTAATTAAAAAATGAGCTCAGTTTAAGTGTTATGGGAAGCAGAACTGGGGAAGTCTAAACCATCCATCCATTATTTATATCTGCTTATTCGAATGCAGGATGATGACGGTCATCTGGAGCTTATCCTCCACACTGTTGGAAGGAATCCACGCAAGGACATACAAACTCCACACAGAAAGGAATCGAACCAGAAACCGTCTCGCTATGAGGCAGCAATGCTCACAACCAATTCATGGACTACAGCAGTTTTAGTTTTTATTGACTTCTTGCTGTTCTTCAATCAGTCCAACAGACGGAGCAGTAACGCGTCTAGGTATACCCAACAACCACTAGAGTGGAGTAGAAGAAGAGGGCCGCCGTGCTCCGCCCTTAGACTCACCCATACAGCTCTTTAGGATGTTATTTCACTTAGTGCTTTGTTTATGACGCGGCCCATTGACTCCGTTAGGTTTCCAGCTGATCAAGAAGGCGCTGTTAAAACGCACCTTTCGGCTTCTGCTCTCTGATTTAAACGCTGATACAGTGCCGTGAACGAGGCGACCAGGTTACACTCGTTAGCTTCGGCTAGCTCTCTGTAACGTTATGACGTGACGTTGGACAAACAAGTGTCTGTTTTGACGACGCCAGGGCCAAGCCTTTAAATAATAATTAAAAATATACGCTGTTAATTTCATCAAGGAGGGACATACCGAGACGAGGGCATATGTATAACACTTAAAAACTACCAAGTTGGGATTTTATACAGCTGTCTGACGGCTGAGTTGGACGAGCTCGTGAGCTAAACTGGCGTTATGGCGTCAGATACGAGTGACACCGAGGAATTTTATGATGCTCCAGAGGTTATTACTCCGTCTCCTAATGTGTAAGGAAACATATTATTAATGTCTTCGCTTGTTTTTATCGTGTGCTACAAGTATCAAGTGAATTATGAAATTCGCAAAGCTCTTATTTGCTATTGCAGCTTTAAGTATGTTTCAATTGCACAACACTGTTCAGTAAGTGCAATTTTCAGTTTTTCAGCTGACAGACTGTTTAATGTGAGTACAGTAAGAGTCTAACCCTTACACACGAGTCATATGATGTCTTCCCCGAGATCTCAAGGCAGTAGGATAAGCTTTGCAAACAGGTTCCTGAGCAAATTTCCATTTTTTCAAAACATTGTTTGTTGTAGCACCAAAACGGTATGAACTGTCATTGTTGGTGCTTCATGTCCTAACTAGTAAAACTCCGTGATTCACATCAAACTAGTCTTCATGAGTTCAATCACTGACAAATGTTTGACAGCTCTTGTTTTTACTTTAAAATAATCTAACTCAAATATGGTTGGATGGTAAAGGAGAATAAGTTAGTTTTAAATCCCAGTGACTTGCTGTATGTTTTTTTTTAACTGAATCTCTGTGTTTTTAGGTCACCTGCAAAGTTTGTCATTCCTTCATCTCAGGTATGTTTGTTTAACCACAGTCACTGTTGAAACAGGACTGTCCATTTGTTGTACTTTGTTACTGCCGTAATGATTATTCCAACTTTTGTTACCTGTCAGTTGTTGCAATTCAGAACAAATAAGAACTTATAACGGAGCTGACAGTGGGGCAGGGAGTAAACTTTGCTCTCAGACTAGCCTTAAATCCATATTTTCTTAAAGTATTGATCTTTTTTTCCCCCCCTCCAATAAGAAAAATGCATTAGTCTTGGATGGACCCTTGCATTGGCTCTATAGCCATTAAATGAGCTTATTGATGCGGGGGAAAGGGTAGTTAAAAACTAAGAAAAGATTTAAAAGAACCATTTAAAAGAAATTTGCTCAGACAACTGCCATCTTTGGTAGATGCATCAAGGTTATCAGGATGTGAGTAAACCCACAATAAAGATGCAGTGTGTCTGTTTTTTTCTTTTTTTTCTTCTTCTTCTTCTTCTTCTTCATCTTTTTAATTAGGTCTCGCAAGTCTCTGTGAACGTTGCACAGGATGTGAGCTGTGCTGCATCTGAGACTCAGCAAGATGACCCCCTGCAGGTATGGTTTTCTTGTCATTCCTGTCCACTACAAAGCTTTATGAGTCTCTTACACCTTTTTAACCAACTTGAAATCTGTGTCCTAGAGTGAACTCGGAGCTGGTTCTACTTTAGGACATTTAAAGACCTGGTTTGTTTTACATACACAGAGCCACGTCATATCTATTCCAGTGTGGAACCTTTTGGATGACTGATTTTTTTTTTTTTTTTTTTCTATTTTTTGACAACTGTGGTTTACAAAGGACACCCATGACACATGAATGTTGTCAACAGCAGTTGGTGCTTGTTAATACTCATTGTTGTGCCATCCTGCGTTTTCCAATGTTGGTCACTACTGATGAAAGCTGTTAAAAGCACAATTTACCTCCACAGTTATGAGTGGGATACATAGACGGCAGGGGGTGATACTGAAACATCCAGCAATGTTTATTAATGGCAATGCAAATACTTTTTTCAAATTCAGTTTGGAACTCATGCTGTGAGAGCAGCTTCCTGCTTCCTGTTTTGGAAAGTGTTCAAAAGCATTATACTTCCAAATGTTGCCTGTATTTGTGAATGATAAAAGCATGATTTATCCCCATTGTTTGACTGGTATCTATAAACACAACAGGGTGATACTAAAACACCAAATAATGTCTATTTATGGAGATGCAAACAGTGTTTTTAAATTCAGTTTCAAATGGCTGACATAACTGGTTCTTGCATGTAGCCCAGCAAGGTTTTGGTGCCAGCAGAGTGCTGGTTTTTCTTATTCTGAACTGGTGCTTTCTTTGTAGCTGGTGGTTGAAAAGCAGTTTAAAAAAAATAAAGTATTCCATGTACAGGAACAGTACAGTCTTCTTTTTTTGACACTACTAAGGTTTTATTTAATTCAGTGCATTCTTAGGGTCTGTTCCACTTGAGAGAATATGATGAATATGTTTCATCATATTCTCATATTTATTGTATGAGAAGAGTTGGTGTGACTGATATCAGAGGTCAAGGTGTACTTTTACAGGTGCCATTGGTTGGAGCTCATATTATTCTAATTATAGGCACTACTCCAGCATATGAACAAATTGAATTGATTTATTGACAGAAGTATATCCCAGTTTGCTATGATGGGTTGTGCTATGCTCCTTTTCAGCTTTTTAGTTGGTGTTTTTCTGGTCAATTGCTTCATGTCACGCAACAAAACAATTTATGATCATGTTATGTGTTGGCAAATTGGTAGCCTGTTGATCAGTGATTTGGGCAGGTTTACAGATTTGTACATTCATCCATCACCCATATTTCACTGTTTTTACAAATTAGATGAAGGATTCTTGGTTATACTGGCAGAGTGCCCAAGTTGGTTTGATTAAGCGTCTATTTGCAGGAGAAATTCAACTCTCATTCTTCTGGTGCATTAGTTCACTTCTGAGAGTTTCGATTTTAGTATCACTGCAGTCAGGTGGATGTGCTTCATCCATATAACAACTGGCATACTCTGTTATGCAGCCCCAGTTTGTGTGAGTTAAGTGTTTTGTGAAAAATGGAGAGAAGATGCAAGCGCACACTGAGTATACCTGGACATGAGAGCTTGCAAATCTAATTGAACTCTTATTTTCTTGCATTCACAGATCATTGATAGCATCATTGAGGAGAGTCAAAAGGGAAATGTAGGTGATGTTGGGGAGGTAGCTGAGCTGTTAGATCACCTACATGTTGATGCAGATTCAGAACCAGACCTAAAACAGGAGAATGATGCAGATGGAGTTCTTGAGGAGCCTGTAGCTCCAGCTGCTGCACCTGAACTTGTCAACACCTCAGAGGAGCAACAAAAAAGTGTAGCAACAAACGGAGTATGCTCTTTATCTGCTGCTGAACCCACAGATGATCCAGAGCCATCTGCTGGGTCACAAGAGCATGTTCAGCCTCCAGACATCACCAGTACCATAGGACAAAGTCAGCCCGAGAGAGCTGTTGTAGCTGCAGAACCTGAGCCGGAGCATAGACCTGCAGACATCTTAGACCAGGTTCCCTTAACAGACAGGTCGGCCAATACGGATTCTCCGGGCCCTGTGAAACCCCCAAGACAATTTACAGTGGAACCAGATATTGTAGCCAGCACAAAGAAGCCTCCTCCCTCACGCCCACCACCTCCCAGTGGGGGTCCTCCACCAAGACCACCTCCACCATCCTGGCAGAGCTTGCCTTCCAAGAAGCCAACTAGGCCAACTGGACTGGAAGGTAAAGATACGTTCCACGATTAAATCAATATAAGCGACTTCTCATATTAAAATATAAGTTTCAATTTCATTTCAAGGAATATTTGATTCGTTTTCTGTAGTGTCAACTAAATCTCAGGCTCTTCTGTCCCTGCTGTAAAAAGCAGCCAAAGTAACTTTGTACTTCTGTCCTGGTTGACTTTTGGAACAGCTGCATATTGTTTTACAGGGCTTACACTGTCACACATCAGCACAGTGAATGTTTTTAACAGAGTTGTCTTATGATCATGGTCAAGGAGACTAAGACTCAAAGTAATTACAGAAGAGAAAATGAGAGAGTGACCAAACAAAAGTACAGTGTTGCAAAAGTGACTTAACCTCCACACCTATCAGGGGATTCACTGAGCTAAACATGGCAAAACTTGCTTTATTGCTTGAAAAAGTGATTTTAAAAGTGTTGCATTGTGATATGAAACTTAGAACTTCACCTTCAGAGGTTCACTGGATTAAAAAGTCCTACTGTTTGACAGTGCACTAAAGAAAAGTCTGCAAAATGGTAGCAAAAGCTCAGAAGTTTTGCTCTTGGCTCTCTTCCATGAGTTTTAGTGGAAGTGAAGAGATAAACCTGACAGACTTGTCGTCAACATAAGACTAATATTTTAGTCACGCTGAGTCAAAACCACCTTTAACCCCATTAAATCAAGTCAGAAATCATAAGATTGTAGTGTGAGTGCATTCACAGCATTTATTACTGTAGATTATCTACAGAAATAAACACATGTAATCAATAATGCCAGTATACACGATTGTCCAAAATGCCACTAAAAGGATGAATAACATCTGACATTCCTGTCTCAATCTTTGAGGTTTGCTTAACATAGAGAAAGCATGTTAGCAAATTTGCTTTTTTTTTTTTGTTTTTTTTCTTATATTTTGGTTTGCCTAAAACACCAGTTCACATACAAACCTGAATCTTCAGACCTGACTGTGAGGGTCTTGTTACTCTGATGGATACTTTTGATGGTGTGGTTTTGGTCCACATTTTCTCTCAGAGAGAGGGGTTGTTCTTATGTAAATCAGACAGAAAAAGATGACCAGCTTGTCAGATTAAGTGTTATATTTTCTTGTGTGATTTTTCCAACGTCTGCAGTGAGTCAAGTTAACAGCAACTCTCCGGAGCCATCTGGCCTGCTGTCGCCTTGCAGCACAGTGAAGAGTCTAACTAAAGAGCTCCAGCATTCCTTGGATCTTGCCAGTGCTACCAGTGGGGATAAAGTGGTGACAGCACAGGTCAGTTACGTTGTTGACCTGATCTTACCCAGAACTACTTAAAAATGATCTTAGGAGTAACAGTGCTCTTATCAGTTGTGCCGTTGGTTTCTGTTTTTATTTAGGAAAATGAGGATGAACAGGTTTCGTCTCAGAGCGGTGGACAAACTCCAGGCCCTCAGCGTCCACGTTCCAACTCTGGTAGAGAGCTGACGGATGAAGTGAGTCCCCCGGTTCTTCTTTCACCTAAAATCACCATCGCCAGCCTCTTTATAACAAGAACGTGCTTGTTTGTGATCTTCAAACAGGAAATTTTAGCTAGTGTGATGATCAAGAATTTAGACACTGGGGAAGAGATCCCTCTGATTCAGGCAGAGGAGAAACTTCCTACTGGGATCAACCCCCTCACCCTACACATCATGAGGAGGACCAAGGAGTACATTACGTAAGTAGAAAATACATTTTCTTGTTTTAAACCGGATCAGTGTCACCTTTTTTACTAGTCAAAGAGGGAGCTGTTTTAAATCCAAAATTGGAGCGTTAAGTTAGGCTGCAAGGGGGGAAAAAAAAATCCTATTGCTGTGAGTTATATCATCCACTGTGTTCTCTTCTGGTCAATTTATAGACGCATTTGTGACAAATTCCCATGGAAAATATTATTTAAGGCTTATGTCCAAACAAATGGCACGTTACTATTTTTTTCTCTCAGGAATGACGCAGCACAGTCAGATGACGATGACAAATCTCAGGCTCCTCTGACAGACACAGATGGAGGAAAACTGAAGCAGAAAACGTAAACATGCTGGAATTGGTTTTCTTTTTTTTCTCACCACAGGATTTAATTTAGAAATATAATAACGTGTTGCTCCTTATTTCCAAACAGAACCCAACTAAAAAAGTTCCTGGGCAAGTCTGTGAAAAAGGCCAAACATCTTGCAGAGGAGTATGGAGAGAAGGCCGTCAATAAGGTGAAGAGCGTCCGCGATGAAGGTAAAGTGGAAAAAGAGAAGGTTTTAAGTACTTGTGCAACTGTAATTGTGTGTGTGGATTTAAGTAAGGAAGTGGGTAAGAGCCTCCCATGGGAAAAGCTTGCAGTGATTAATATTATTTGGCTGAAAAAATATCTTGTGGTCCTGGAAAAGATGTCACTCTGTTGCAGAAGTCTTTGGTCTGTAAATAATCAAATGACTAAGGAGATTATTGAAGCTACTAAAATTGGATTAAGAACTACTTTCCAATGCATTATTGAAAGCTGGAGTTATAGAGGTGAACCATCATCTTCAAGGAAGAAACATGTCAAAATACCCTGAATGACTGTGATCCAAGATGAAATAAAATCATAAAGAAAATCAACAATAAAACTTGCAGCAATAATTCATAATATTTTTACACATAATTCTGCAATGCATTCAGAGTTTGGGAGTAAATATCTGTTGGCTTAAAATGAACCGCTTGCCATCAGATAATACAGTTGGGTAGAGAGCATCACGATTGGACTGTGGAACATCGGAAAAAGGTCGTGTGGTCCGAATCCAGATTTCCTTTTTCTCCAGGATGAATAGTTCATCAGGGTAAGAAGAGCGATGGATGACGAGTTTCACCCGTTATTCCCGGTGCAAGCCGCCAGGGAATTGTGATTTAACGTTGCTCCAGTTTGTCAGGTCTTAGTTCAGCACCATTATGTGCCCAACAAAAGGAGGCCAGCTGTCTACCTCAATATAGTTTTTATTATTTACTTTATATCCACCGATGGCGTGAGCATATTTCAAGATGACAATTCCAGGATTTATGGATCATTACTGAAATTGTGAAAGAGTGATTCAGGGGTATGGACTGGTTGCCATAGAGTCAAGACCACAAACTCAGAGAATCTTTGTGGTGTGCTGGAAAAGGTTTGTTTGTTTTGTTTTGTTTTTTTTTCTTTGCAGTGATATTATTCCCCCTTCACCAATACATGATCTTTGCGAAAACTAAAAAATAACAGGAAATATATGATGAGACATTGCATCAGGATATTGAAATCATGGCACAGATCAAGGCCAGGGAGTGTTTATGTAATCATGACAGAGGTGCAGTATATAAACCAAAACCATGTGTATAGCAACTTCTTTCCTCTACAGACATACTGATGAGCATATCTCTGGGAATTGCAGGGCTTCAGTGTCTTGCTAAGACACTAATCTGGTACTGTATCTTGGACTCTATGGAGTCAAACTGTTGGCTTTCTAGTTAGAGGTCCACCACTCAACTTATGGTATATGAACTTATGATCTTTGCCTGCCCTGCTGATCAAACCATTCTCCAGAATGAGCTGACATTTGTCACAGGAATGGGAAAGATGTTTATTATTATTATTATTATTTTATAGCTATCATTTTGCTTTAAAAGTTTCATCTGTTGCCGATGCTAGATTCAGTCATAGTCAGGGTCACAGGGCTCCGTTGAAGCTCGTCTTAGCTGTTGGGATGGAAGAGTTGCGTAACTTTAAGCAGTTCTGTGCGCTTTCACATGATTTTGACATGTTGATGGTCTTTCTTTTTCAGTGTGTTTTGAAGATCTGAATTTTGCTTCTTGTTTGGATTGTGCTCAGTGTTCCACACGGATCCGGATGATCCATCATCAAGTGACGATGAGGGCATGCCTTACACCAGACCTGCCAAGTTCAAGGCAGCACATAGCTTCAAGGGTCCCTTTGACTTTGATCAGATTAAGGTGGTGCAGGATCTGAGTGGAGAGCACATGGTATGACGAGCTTAAGTGTTACAATGTAAGTACTAGTTTGTTTAAGGAAAAAAAAAAAGAGGCAAGACTTGTATCTTTTCTTCAGGGGGCTGTTTGGACGATGAAGTTCTCGCACTGTGGGAGGCTGCTGGCAACTGCAGGTCAAGATAATATTGTTCGCATCTGGGTGCTGAAGACTGCCTTTGACTACTTCAATAATATGAGACTAAAGTACAACACTGAAGGTATAATCATTCACAACTCAGATTTTTGTTTGTATGATGATTAAACTTACACCAAAGTGTCTCTTAGTGGCACATCATTTTTTATTTTTTGACTCTTTCAGGCCGAGTTTCACCTTCTCCCTCTCAGGAAAGCTTATGCTCTTCTAAGTCTGACACTGATCCTGGGGTGAGTGGACTAACAGCACCTCATTTATCTGTTGATAACTCTGCTGAGGGGGGAAAAAGATAAATAAGAATTAGATATGTATGAATGTGAGAATCAAGCTCTTTATGCTACTGTTGTTGGCTCATTTTGCTAACTAACTATACTTGTGTTTCAGGCGAGTTGTATCCCAGAGGACCCAGACACTGAAGATAAAAATGCCCCTTTCCGTCAAGTCCCCTTCTGCAAGTATAAGGGTCACACAGCAGATCTGTTGGACCTGTCCTGGTCAAAGGTGATTGTCTCGCCTCCCACGTTTAATTTCACCCCCCTTTTCCACACATTTAAGACTGTTGCATCGTTGTACTTTTTCTGCTTTTGTGTCTATCTAGAACTTTTTCCTGCTCTCTTCTTCCATGGATAAAACGGTCCGGTTATGGCATATATCAAGGAGAGAGTGTCTCTGCTGCTTCCAGCACATTGATTTTGTCACAGCCATTGCTTTCCACCCCAGAGTAAGTTGACTCTACTGACATGATCTCATCATGACTTGTATCTAATAACTTTGGCTTTCTGTTTGTTTGTTTTTTATAGAAACAGTTTGTGTCTTGTTTTTTTAGGACGACAGATACTTCTTAAGTGGCTCCCTGGATGGAAAACTCCGACTTTGGAACATTCCAGACAAAAAGGTGGCGCTGTGGAATGAGGTGGATGGTCAGACTCGTCTCATCACCGCCGCCAACTTCTGCCAGAATGGGAAGTACGCGGTCATCGGCACCTACGACGGCCGTTGCATCTTCTATGACACAGAGGTATCCGCTGTGTCCCTCCGCTTTAAATAGTAACAAGTTCTACTAGTAATTTATCCAAATTTACATTATAACTTATATTTCTGTGTCATTCATCAGCGTCTGAAATACCACACTCAAATCCACGTGCGGTCGACTAGAGGCAGGAACAAAGTCGGACGCAAAATCACTGGCATCGAACCTCTGCCCGGAGAGAACAAGGTAGCCATTTGCTCCTGTTACTAAAACATCTACACAGGTTTTGATGTACTTGCAATGAGGTTAGTTAAATATCTAAATCCACCCTGTTCTTACAGATTTTGGTGACTTCCAATGATTCCCGTATTCGACTTTACGACCTGAGGGATTTATCTCTGTCCATGAAGTACAAAGGTTATGTCAACAGCAGCAGCCAGATTAAGGCCAGCTTCAGGTGAGAGGTTTACTGTCGAGGTCAACATTTCTAATGTATAAATCTCTTTGTGGCTCCAGAACTATTATGGGGAAAAATAACTTTGAATCGGCTTGCCTCTTGAAACATGACTGAGTAGTTTAATTTACTAACATGGGCCTGTCTTCTTCCAGCCACGACTACTCCTTCATAGTCAGTGGTTCGGAGGATAAATACGTGTACATCTGGAGCACTTACCATGACCTGAGCAAGTTCACATCTGTACGGCGGGACCGCAATGACTTCTGGGAGGGGATTAAAGGTGACTGCGCAAATTAAAGATAGACGAGCCGCATTTAACAACTGATCTGTTTACTTTGTTTCATTAAATGGGATTGTTGCTAAAACACCATTTTGTTTTTTTCCGTACAGCACACAACGCAGTGGTCACCTCGGCCGTATTTGCGCCCCACCCAGGGCTCATTGTTCCTCAAGAAAGTGGAGCAGAGAAACCAGAAGCCAACCGGAAGAGCCTGGACTCCACAGACTCTGAGACGATACCATCAGGTATGTGCACGTCACTTGGTCCGTGGCCAGATTCAGTTACATCAGTAGTCATTTCGGTGCTTGAAAATCGCCTCGTTTGCGTTCTTTGCAGGAGCACTAAAGACGGACCACACTGAGGTTCTTCTCTCTGCTGACTTCACTGGAGCCATCAAAGTTTTTATCAATGTAAAGAAGTACTGAGCACCTCAGCGGGGCTGTCTGGCAGATTTCACGTCGACATGGACGACTGCCCATCAGGAATCTTCTAAGATCATCCAACTACCTAAAGGTTATTGCTCTGAGACAAAGTTGTAGATAAGGGACTGGGTTGGAGAAATGGACTGTACAAAACGGACGAGGTCAGATTCCTTGTCACATTTCTATTTTTTAATCTTTCATATAAGGTGACTATGATGGGTTTGACTTTTTAAAATCCGGAGACGCCAAAAAAATGTTTCAAGCAGAAAACAGTTCTGTTCAGACATGTATGTGTACATGTATAGCTGTATGTTCAAGAGTGAGTATACAGAAGCTACTGTAGGAAGCTGTTTGCAGCAGTTTGGGCACCTTACTCGTTTCTTTGGCTCTTACATTTCAGAAAATTAAGTTCTCCATGGGAAGTAAGACGTCTGCTGTCAAATTCTAATGTCTTATTCTGAAACTTGAAAGCATTGGTATCAATTTCAAAGTTGATTGAATTCTCATTTACAAGCACTTATGCCTCCAAAATCTTGTTTTTAAACCTTTCCTCTTAAATATCGGACACTTCAGATAACGGCAACTTCACAATGCAGGCAATGTGTGTGCAATTACTAACTGTCAGGGCTGGGTATCTTGATTTACCATTTCTCAGAAAAATACTGGCTCTGAAGTACTTTTGATAAATTGCCTTGTTCGACAGAAGCACATTTCATTATTAGGACTGTAAGTCTACAGTGTAACATTGCAAACTCATGGCTTTTATAAACAAAGAAAAAGAGATGCTATATTACTTTCCTCAATAAAAAAAATTCTGCACAAATCCTGGATTTCTTTTTTTTTTTTTCCCTTTCCTAGCTTTGGAAATTTGCACTATTCCCAACTTTTCAAAGTAATCATACTGTAATCATGTTCTTCCACACAAACATTCATCACCAAGAGTGATTTATTTCTTTAGTGTCAGAACTTTGCAGCAACATTTGAGATAAAAACAAACATGAAAACAAAAATATATAATTAGTTACAGTGTTTAAACATCATAATATAAAAGGGTGCTGAATCCTGCATGGACAGTTGAAGTCGGGATACCTGCTGGTGTCCATGATGGTGTCATGAGCACCAGCAGGTCAATGCAGCACAATGATGGATGAAAAGGTCCACAGCTGAATGTCAGCGTTTGCTCTTCTTTGCCTTCTTGTGGGAGCGATGTGGTGACCGTGACCTGGATTTACCTGCCTTTCGATCTGGAGATGGTGAGCGGGAGTGTTTGGACCTTTTGGGAGACCTTGTCCTGCTGAAAGGATAATACATGTTCACAGATTACCAAAAAAAAAAAAAGCCCAGAGTGATGGAAACATCGGTAACTAGGAAACCACGTCATGGCACTTGCTTTAAAGGAGAGATGCTCCTTGATTTTCGGGGCTGCTCTCTGGAATCGCTGCTCCGTTTTCGCTCGCCGTCGTCACTTCTCTTGCTTTTTTCTTTATTTCTCCTCTCCTCCTTGGGCCTGTCTTTGGACTTTGACCTCTCGTTCTTTTCATCTTTTTGAAACTCCTGTAGCAGGTGAGGCAAATGCAATTTACTGGGATCAAACAGAGATGTCTGTGTCCTTTTCCAATTACAATTTTAAAAGAAACGTACAAATCGATGATGTAACCTAATAACCCTCTCACTCATACTCTTGTAGTTTCTCCACCTACTTGATCACCGGTAGATTATTCTAGATCCATAGAATATTGAACACTGGAGACATTAACACAGATCAACAGAATTTTTACTGTACTTAGAGTCAAGTATGCATAATTTAAAGAAACCCTTCACACTTGCCTTCTGAACCTAACAATGATCTATAATAAAACTGTAAATACTCCAACAAAAGCAGTGGCTCTATTTTCTTTTATAAATGATCCACATTTGATCAAATGGATGATGTAATGTGTGATGCAACTGCCCAAAGCTTCTGTTGCCTTTTCCCCCTGTTGACAATTAAAGAAATGCTTCTTAATAAATTATTCATAGTTTCAGATTTTCCTCAGAGACCTTTAGCAGCAGAAACAAAGAAATTGTAATAAGAGTAGAGTGGAGTTATAAAAAGCTACACCAACTGAAACCCTTCATCCACCCACCTTCTGCAACAGCTTGTTTCTGTAGTGCTCCACTTGTTTTTGTATGCTCATTCCGGGCTTTCTTTGCCGTTTGCCGGATTCCAACTCATCCTGGATCTTCAAAACTTTTACCTGCATCACACACATCCAATCAGCTCTGCACGTTAATGCATGAAATGACCCAAATCGGTTGAAATAAATTGACTGATTAAAACGTCAAAACGCCGACAACTAGTGTAGGTTTTTAGCTGAAAGGGGCCGAGGCTTGACTTTAAAGAGGGAACAGGATGTGGCTAGAAGATTAGTCTTTAATTGTTGCAATTGTTGCAGGTTATTTGTGCAGCTCAAAACTGCAACACAATGAACATGTGGCAACATGTGTAATACATCACAGACAACAGTGGGATGAATATGCAGCTTAAAATAAGGACTTAGCGGTAGTAGTGCTGGTTTTCAGTCAGGTAGTTAATAATGTTCTGAAGTCTGACTTTTAAACATAATACTATCAAATCAATTGCTGTATCGCTGACGAAACATCGCAACTCGACATCTTCTCCATACCGTTCAGTTCTACCCACAGGAAAGACACTCACCTCCAGCTCCCTCAGCTTCTTTCTCTTAGTCTCAGACATTTGAAAACTTCTGAGCGAGCTCTGGAAAAGCGCACTGTCATAGCTCGGCGAGCCGCAGGAACCGGCGCTACTGTCGCTCTCCGAGCCCTCATCTTCATCCTGTGAGTTGCAACTGTATCCAGGAAAGAGAAAGATGCAGTTTTTATATTGTCTGACGAACACTTGTGTTCTTTTTTTTTTTTTTCCTCCCACGAGTGACGAAGATAAGCTTTACCTAATATTTACTTCATTTTCACCGTCTTCTGCCCTGACAGCGTCCCACTTGGATTCAGTTTTGGCTAAGAAAGAAAAGAGAATGATAAGCAGGAAGCGTGGGGCTCAGACTGATGAGAGGGTGTGTCCTGACATGTCGCACCTTGAGAAAATGTCTCAGTCTCACTCGTCTTCTCCCATTTAGATAGAGGGACTCCGGGGAGAGGACCACTGCTGTCATCTACTGAAAAGACAAGAGACACCTGATCAGGCCTAGTGGGTACAGCGGTGGGCTTGGGTGTGGAGGAACCAGGTTCAAGCCCCTGGGTTGGGTCTCTGAGGAAGGTTCTTACCCTGAAGTGCACTGGGATCAGTGGGGAGCCCACTGATCCCAGTGCAGTGGGATCCTAGTTACACTACCACAGTGTAACAGGTTAAAGTGGTGGAGAAATTTTGGTGTGTTTCGTGAGACGTATGTTGACAAATAAAGGTTATTATAAATAAATGACTACATTATAGCATGATTAATGTTCACCTCGCTTTTTAGTGACCTCCTCAACTTCATCTAATTCTTTAAAGAAGATTCTGGATTTGCATGAAACCTCGTGGAATTCAAAGAGCGGCTTCTCAGACCTCAAGTCACCGATTTCATAAATGAGACACGAAGGACCTCATTTTAAATTTTAATTTCGACACTTTCAAAGCTGTACGTAGTGAACTCACATGGCATTCCATCGATATCATCAATGGAAGCATTAAGAGGAACGCCGTCTATGTCATCAACGGGGACTCCGTCCAGGGGGTCCCAACCCAGCGGACATCCATCTATGTCATCTGCAGGAGTTCGGTCCAGAGGTAGCCCGTCTATGAGCGTGCTATCCATTGGTGCACCGTCAAGCTCGCGGGAAGCAACCTACAAGGAGACGGACAAATGCATGTAGAGCTGTTCAGTTTGGTTGTTGTCCTATTGAGTTGTTTTTGTTTTGTTTTTTTGTTTTAACTAAAGGGGGCAGTAATGCCTGTAAGGAGGAGATAAGCTCACCTCCACTGTCGGTGTCACCTCCTCTCCTGCTTTGGCGAAGCCCAGAAAGATATTTTGAAGGTGGATTAGATAAGACTCGGGATATATGGCCCACTCTTCCCATGCTCTAAAACAATTCATGACCTTTTGCTGTGGAGAAAGGAACAAATCATTTATATCCTCTCTTTTATTCTATTTTGGGTAAATGTCCTTGTGTGAGGCAAATAAATAAGATTACCTTAAACTGTTCAGCCTGGAGCCTCGCCTGGATGTTTTTGTGCGCTGCATTAAGGTCTCCAAATATCTGTGGTAACTTTGTTTCAAAACTGGAAAAAAAAAAAGACAAGTATTTTAAGTTTATTAGAAGGAGAAAAAAAATTTAAAAGTCAGTTAGTGTGTGCATGTGAAGTGATGGGAAGTTTCTTACTATTTACGGTAATATGATGCACCAGCTACTTTGGCACATGAGTTATGCAAGATATCTGAAACCAGGTACAATCGAGCAATCTGCGGGATTGAGGACAGAAATGTTAGGATGCGCTTGACTGTTTTGTACTTTGTGAACATAAGGAAGCACGTAAACCTTTATCTGAAGGGGAGTTTGAAGCAGGGAGAAGGAGTCGGTAACGTGTGCGACTACTTCCTCCGCTGCATCTGCTCGGTCGAGACAAAACAGCATGGCTTTGGCAATGTCGTCTCTGCTCGGAGTGAGCTCTTTCAGAAGCGCCTCCAGTTTCTGTCGGTGCCTGACAGGCGAAGAACATTCAGTTTGCAATAAAGTTTCTTATGACAACGTCACAATATCAGCTAGGGAGACTTACTCAGCTCTGAGCTGCCCTTTCTTCACCTCCTCCTCAGGAGGAAGCTCATCCTCTGCCTCTGCTCTCTCTTCTTCCCTCTCGGAGTAAGTGTTCAGGATGGGGGGTCTCCACAATGAGCCCCCCCGGAACATACGGAAATCTGTCGTTCTCCACTCTGTAAGCGACTCTCCCTGCAAGCATTTACAATAAAATGAGACTACGTTTCGTCTCCGAGAGTTTCCAGCTGCAGCTTTTAAGTCTTTGCTCTGCAAGCTTACCTGGAGGATAGAGAACAGCTTCCAGCGATAATACACGTGATCCTGACTTTTGTTATCAAAAAGGAACCTGAAAAAATGAAAGAACGGGTAAATCAAGTGTGCATTTCTTCTCTTAATTCACTGGCAGGACCAACACATGACCAGCTGCAAAACACCTACCTGTAATCTGGATTGTTTTTCTCTTTGTTCATTATTATGGCCTCAAACATTGGACCTTCACGCACCACAAACTCTATCATCCTGTGAATGGCGAATAATAGATTCCTGTGGAGAAAGAGGGTCGTATCAGGCCAGGCTTTGTGTCTGCAGTCCCGTCTCTCTGTCAGTTACAATATGAGATCTCTGGCACCTCTTTACAGCTTATGAAATCTGCTGTCTGACTGTCAGGTTGTGTTTAGTTGAGCCTAACAGTGTTACTGCATTTCAACTTCAAAAAATGTGGATGTGACATTCCACTGTGCAACCCTGCAAAGTCGCAGCCATTTATGCTACCCAACATGGCAGCATATTCTAATATTTCTGGGTCACTTTGACCATAAAAGGAAAAAATAAATCAGTAAAGTCATGAAATCTATTCAGATTTTACAAAAAAAACCCAAACATTTTCTTTCACTGTTGAGTAAATTCATGATGCCTAAGCTCAGATGAGAATTCAAGGGGGATGTTTTATTTTGAGCCTGTAAGATTGTTGCAGTAAATGTTAAATGCATCTATAATTACGTTGCTCAGCAGAACATTTCGATATAGTGTCCATTATTATTATCATTACTGACTACGACTGAAACACTTTGGACACAATAATAATCAGAAAAAGGACATGTTAAGTAGGACCTACGTGAATGGCACTCTGAAGTGGAATCTGTGTGAAGTTTATTTAAATAAAGTTGTGTCAGGACTATGAATAGAGTCAGGCTTTCTCACAACCCACTACTCTGACCTGAGGCAGCAGATGTTTTGATTTATGGCGCTATCGTGAATCCAAAGATGACATCATCTGACAGGGGTTAATATTTAATCCGTCTTCTAGCTGTATCGGTCTGCAGTGTCTCAACCACTCCGTGGGAAACCAGTCACTTATAAAAACCATTCACTGCTCTCAACAACGCTATCTGGATGGTTGCAGGATGAATACTGCGAGGCCTTTTGCATTATTCGCTAACTTCCAAAGAATTCAAGTGTTGCAATGCCCCAAAGGATCTGATTTGCATACTGTGCATGTCAAGTTGCATTAGCAGCTCTTAAACCTGGTTCTTCCTGTCTCAGAAAACAAGCATGGACACAAGATCAGTGAACCTCAGCCTCTTGTCCTAAGACACTGGTGTTATGACAGCTGGTCAGTCGTAGTAAGAAGAGTGTGTGTACCTTTCGGTTGGGATAACCACTTTGACTACGGCTTCGGACAGAGTCTGTTTGTGAAGTCAAACCAAATAGTGACAATATTAAAAAGTGAGTACTTGTACAGATGAAACACTGCAGGATACATACAGCATAGAAAACCACTATAGCATTCATAATCAGAGAACTAGGGAGGCTTACACAGCTTTACTACTCCAGTCGGGAAAAAAGAAAAAAAAAAGTCTATGTAAAGCTAAGTCAATTTATGACAAAAAAATATTCAAGAGTTAAAACTTCTATTAAAAAAATGTGTACACACAGACAGCATTACACTAATCTGAATTCGTGCATTGCCACAGTCCTGAATCATCCTACAATACGGCAGTCCCAGGAATAAATGAGAAAACAGGAGTCATTACGAATCAGCATGATTCCCAAATATTTGCAACGATTAGTGGCACGTCATGCAGATACATTTTCTTTTTTGTGTCTTATTTGCACAGGATTAGTATTACCTGGGCACCTGTGATGTTAATCCAGTATGAATGTGGCATTTCTGTGATTTGTGAAATAAAAATTCCACCACTAATTCCCATTTCAGATAAC
>JAOWBL010000006.1:7311106-7321921 GCA_028564865.1 Zenarchopterus dispar | reverse complement strand
TGTTAATCCAGTATGAATGTGGCATTTCTGTGATTTGTGAAATAAAAATTCCACCACTAATTCCCATTTCAGATAACGCAACAATCACAGGATGATTTTAATCCCGTGTGAATGCACATCTCAGTACATCAGTGACTTGTGGTCTGAGGTCAACTGCTTGTTATATCGGCTTCCCAACGTAATGGTGGTAGATTCCATAATTTATCTAAATTTGTGGACAAAACTCTAGTTTACTACAACCGAATTTCCAGGTCCAGTTAACAATAATTGTTACCATGGCAACTTAAGCCAACAAGTCACTTTCAAGGGATAATTTTATGGTTATTTTTAGTCCAACTGTAGAGAGTATGATCTCACGCTTAATTTAATATTTCTCCACAATTGTGCACAAACAAGCCATGAATTCATTTTAGGATTCAAAGTTTATTTTCATTTATGCGTCACTTTACACCACTCATGCTACGGTCAAGCTAATGGACTATGATGTGGCTTTTTGTTACCAGATTATTATACACGTCCAGGCTTTAATCCTCATAAAACTCTTTTCTACAGACTGAATGTGCTGTACGAAACTACAGATGTTGAGGATTCGTTTTTAAATTATTGCAGCATCCCCAGCTAGTACTAGTCCCGTGCAAATAGAGTATGAGCCATGAATTAATTTTGAATCCGTTTTCTAGCTAAAGTTGGAAATCATAAATTACACAAACAAAAGGAAATCTATGTTTTGATATTTCCCTATAAGCCTCAGGATTGAAGTCTCTTGTTCAAACATTCTTGTACAGATGTTGGTCCTCATCAAGAACACTACCATGACCATCTAAAAGCAGTTAACTGGAGTGACTTGGAGATGTGGCTTTACCTTGTCGAGCTCCGTTTTGGACATGCCCAGCGGCTTGGTGAAGTCGTTACGGAAGCGGTCTCTTGGCTGAGCATTGAAAGGCAGGCCGGATCGGGGCGGCGGCGCAGCTCTCACCCCAGCCGGTGTGTAGAGAGGCTGAGGTGGAATACGGGCTGGTTTGCCCCATCCCAGCTTCATTTCAAAACCCATTATTACTTTACCTACAAAACATATTTCCATAGTTCGGTACTGAACACACAGTCAGGCATATAGCATAATATTTACTACATTCATTTGATAAAAACAATAACAAAAAGTCAACTCTACCATCAAGAGCAGCCATGGCCCTCTCCGCATCTTTCCGTGTCATAAAAGCCACGAAGGCTCTGTTTGAGGTCCTGCAGCGCTCCTCGTCTGTTCGGGGCCACATGATCTTCACACTAGCCAGGGGGCCGTATTTACAAAACTCCCTGCAGAGCATCTCTTCGTTCATCTGGGAAAGAAAAAAAAAACCATTAAATGTTAAATATGTACATTTCCAGTCTAGCGAAGATGATTAAAGCCAGTGTGCAACTTTACCTTTGGACTAATACAGTTAATGTAGAGGTTAGTGGTGACTGGCACCGTTAGGTCGTCGTATAACACTGTTGGAGGAAAACAGGAGTGAACTTTTACTGATATTCAACGAATAAAGCACTCAAGTTCAAGGCAGAACACTTACTTGATCTTCCCGATAACGACAAGTCCAAATCTGCTGTTCCTCCCCCTTCTCCACCTCCAGTGTCATTTTTCTTCCTTTTATGCCTTTCCTCACGCTCTTCTTGTATTCTGTGGGGTTTTTTTTCACACATCAAAAACAGGCATGTTGGTCAACATGATACCACCAGACTCCTGCTGCAACGGGACATTTGTCATATTTTCGAAGACACTTACAGCTTAAGTTCTTCTTTGAACAGCTCGAGATTACTCTTCTTCTTTTCTTCTGCCTTTCTTTTAAAAGCCTGTTCATCAACCACGTAGCAGTTACGCTCATTAAAACTTATCGTATTGTACAACTTGACAAAACAGGGAAATCAATACCAACATCTGGAGATCAGCCAATGATCCGAGACGATCGCTTTCACTTAAATTACTACATGTGAAATGTAGAAGACAGAGTGCAAACTTACAGACTTTTTACTTTCAGCTGATGACGTCGGTGACATGTGCTGAGACACAGGAGAAAACTTTGTAGCGGGTCGGTACAGTTTACTTTTCTTGACGTCTGCTGCATCCTCCTCTGCAGAAAGTAGCAACGCCACCACAACACACAAACACTTGATTTTTTTTTTTAACTCATTACAGCAAACCTGTGGAAACTACGAGATATTTTGGGATGTCAGCAGGATGTCTGAGCAGATTCAGGTAAACAGAGCGGTCTTAGTTCCCAGTATGCCGCATATTCACTCAGTCATTGTGACATGTTTGAGGCTTGGGTGTCTTAAATGAAAAACTCTTTTTGGGACTACCTCGCCCTGATAAATATCTCATTCAGTGATCTCTTTAGATAGGTACATAACGTATCAGTTACCAAGTAGGTCTATCCTGCTTCCCCATGCTCATCTCCACCCATCGCTTCAATTTCAAATGTTGCATTCACTGCACCTTAGAAATGGGAAGTCAGAACTCTTACTTCTCCAATATGCTGTTAACAGGTAATTCTCTTCAACAATTATGATGTTCACTTAGGAAAGATGTGAGTTAATAATGATCAACAGCACTCTGTCAAATGTTAAGCTTTTTTCCAACCGGATATAAACTGCAGAAGGGTCTGGAAGCATTCCTGCTGAATGCAGAATCAACAGGACTGTATGAGCAAGCCAACGGGGCTGCGGTTGGAAAAACAAACTTGTAAACATATCTGAAAAATTCTCAATTCAGCTTCTAAAAACCTGGATTACAGAAGAGTGGACTGACAGCTCAAGTTTTCCCGGAGCTTCATTTGGTCAAGGAATTACAAAACGATTTTGACTAATTCAGCCCAATCTGGCTGTGCTGTCAGGTAACTTCAGTGCTCTTTTTCGTTGCATTGTGTTTTACAGCCAACCCAAATTTAATGCATAGATAGTTCCAATACTGATTCAATTCCCTGATCTTCTTCTAGGCTAAATACAGTATCTTCATTCACGGTTTCACACAGTTTGGGGAGATCTGTTTCACAGTGGTGTTTCTGACCCAGCCGAGTGTAGCGTGACTCATTTTTGATGGTCAACAGGAGCTGGTTAGCCAAGACAATGAAATCTTCAATTCTGCCCGTTACTGCTGTGGCTCTGGTTGTCTTTAAGAAATTTCTTAAAAGCAAACTCCAGAGCTGGCTCTGTCCTCACATTTGATTTGATAAACTCCTCATGCTCTGTCACCTGATGGATCATTAAATGCTTTAAAAGTTTGCTTGCTCTACATTTAGCAACATTCAGGACACCCCTGGAAACTGCAGCTCTGCATAATGAGTAATTCCAGAGTAAAATAATGCCATATTGTCAAGACACTACTAATGTCGTATAGCTAGCTGAACCCAACAACTAATGCTGCACTGCTTCTTCACCTTGTAACAAAAAAGAAAGCTGCAAGACGGTGCTGCATAATTTCCTGTGTTGGCTTTTATTAACTACTCACAGAAGCTGATACCCCTATTTCAAGAAGAATCTGGAAATATTTCTGATACCGGCGTCGGAATTGGAACAACTACAATATAATGCCCGACTTTCAACAGGATAAGGCCCAGAAGACAGATCAGTACCAACTGCAGACAATGGGAATGTAAGCATTTAAGAGTAAAACTGTAAGTCATTATTTTTGTTAGTTTGGTGCATCAGCTCAGTTTGTTGAGTTTACTTGTGTGAGCTCTCAGGATGGGTGGTCCCTCATACAGACACATTTAAAGATCTAATGAGTGTAGTTTCAGTCAAAATTCATTTGGCAGGGTTGCGCAAACCTGTAAAACTGATGTCAACGAAGACACAAGAGATATGAGTCAAGTGTCCAAATACACCCCCTTAAAAGATCATGTAAAGACCTGGTTAAAAAAAAAAACCCTGCTATTGCGCTGTATCCATGTGGTGTTTTGACCAAAGCTCATCATACATGTTTCATTAAGACCTCAGGAAACCGAGACAATAGAGAATACCTCTCCTTTGAGTGATAGTAAAGTTTAGTTATAGATTTCTTGTTATTACAGTGATGATGGATTGCTGACTGAGAGTCCCTTGGGTCAAATACTGTTTTCAACCCATTCAGAAAATACGGGTCCTGAAACCGTATTGTAGTACATTATAACAGGGCTGAGTCAGCTTGATGTTCTGCTGTAAATAAACTCTTTTTTACATTATTAGAAAAGGTAACTCATGATTTGACATTTCATGAAGGAAAAGGGGGTGAATTGTGCAGTTTTAACATAACTTTATGCTTAGTTGTGAGTCTACTATTCTTTTGCGTTTTAGCAGGGATAATGTAAAATACATTAGTTGTACCAAATGCAGCCAAAAGCTTATTTTCATGAGCATCCTGAACAGATGCCAAGAGTCTGAGTCTCATCAGCCGTGGCTCTCACCTTTAGTTGCATTTACAATTCCTCCATGTACAAAAGTCTTTACTCTGCTTTTCTCGCTGGCCTCAAATGATGCCAGGAATTCTTCAAAAACTTCCGCTGCTTTCTCTTCCTCCTACAGTATCACACAAATACACACAAGGATTAGATGTATTTTTGCAGAACGAATGAGGGAAACGTTTCTCCTCATGTTATTCAAAACAGAGTGTCAGAAACAAATCTGTCTTCGTACCTTTTTCTTCAGCTTTTCTTGTTCTTTTTTGGTGAGTGGTTTGATCGGAGTGGCTGGTTTTCCCTTTTTATCCGCCATTTTTAAACTGCAAACAAAGAATAAGGATTTTAAAATATATAATAGATTTATTGCTGTCAAAATGATGTTCTACTGCTGGAGGGAAGTAAACACAAGTCATTTTACCAATTTAGCATTAAAACACATCTGGAATATTTCACATTGTGAGGATATTATGTACAATTCAGTTACAAACTATTTAGGAACCAAATTTATTTGAATCATAGGTTTCAAGGAAATGACAAGTGGCAAAAGATTTTTTAAAAATTGAGTTAAAAATGTTTTGGTTTTTTTTTACTATTAAAGGTGCCATTACAATAATTGAAAATATTATCCCCATTCAGATCCAGTCGTAACATCTAACTGAAAAAATTTTGGAAAAAGAGGACAATATTGAGACTGAAGAAACAGAATCAGACAAGTCAGATGGGGGGGAAAAAAAGGCCTTTGGCAGTATCAGACCTTCCAACAAAACAAAGATCAAAAACATCCAACAGAAGAGGTCAAACAGATGAAAACAAAGTCAATGTTTTGCGGTGGCCAAGCTAAAGTGCAGACCTAAAACTCACAGGTAGTTTTTGGAGGAAATAAAGACCAGCGATTAAGAGAGAGATGACCTCAACCTGATGATCACCATGAACACCGGAGGAAAAAAATCTCCATGGAAACGTGAGAAATATGCTAAACAGGGAAGTTATAAGAAGTGAGAGGGTATGAAAATTATGAACAAGGAAAGTCATCTCCATCCTTTGTCGCTTCTTTATATCAATCCTTTTTTTTTTAAGTATTTTTTTTAAACCCACCTAATTGAAGATCTGTTATGTGTATTACTGACTTCTACGTCACTGCTGGGGACAAGAGTTAAAAATGCATCATAGGACTGAAGTCTGGTCCTTTCTAGGACCAGGCTAAAATATTGCCAATTGCAAATCAAATCAGTAACCTTTAGTGTTTTATATGTAGTCATCTTTCTTATTTTGTGATTCTAAAAGGTGTCCTTTTTGCACATTTGAGCTTCACAGGAAAAAAACCCAGTGGTACTCTTAACAGATGAAACCTTCTAATCCAGTAACTCCCCAGACAGATGCTAAAAACAAAACAGTGACATGTAGAGCGTGTTTGACATATATCTTGCTATCCACGGTCCCACGTACAAGCAGTTTCTGATAAATGTGTTGCACCAACTCTTTAAAGAGGCCTGGACTGAAAGCTACCGTTAGCCAACATTAATATGTAGCTTAGACTCCACTGAGATGGGAAGCTAACGTTAGCATTTACACGACCAACGCAGCACAACGTTCACATTTTTACCCAACCGTGATCCTGGTAACGCAGCTGTTTTGTACGGATACCTTACATATCATAATCGTCAACATCTGCTAGCGCTGAACGCACAACAAAGACAAAATACATCCCCTTGACTCGCTAACGTAACTGTTAGTTTACTGTGACGCCACAATGCACCGACTGACCACGCAGGAAATTATTTAACCACACTGAAGCATGCACACGGCTCCATACCTCAAGTAAAACGGTATGTTTGTTATGCTATAGCTTCACCATTTTTTTTTAATCTCACGACGGAGCAAATGCAGTCTGGCACTACGAGCTACCAGGATGCGAGAAAATATCCAACTGGTGCTCCTCAGGGAGGACAGGATCGTCTGCTCGGGTCCTGCGTTGTTAACGAGGCTGTCATGAAGAAGGCAGACTCGCTTTAAATGACGGGTTTTTCCAAAAATTTCATTCTAAATTTAACTCTGCGTCTATCTATAACTATGTTTGTTGTGGCCAAGTGGTATAATTTCCCAAAAGTTTCATCCATAAACAGGACTGATTTGAGCAGGAGTAGCCTCCGCCAGTGGTGTAACTAAGATTTTTGCGAGCAAGGGGGCACCGTGGGGGCCAGCTCTCTCATGGTGGGTCAAGTTGATTTTAACCAACACAATCTCTTTCATGTTATTTTTTAACATATTGGAAAGATACATGTATATTTCAGTAATCACACCTAGTTCGAATACTTTGTGTGATA
The DNA here is from genome assembly GCA_028564865.1 of Zenarchopterus dispar. Lineage (NCBI taxonomy): Eukaryota > Metazoa > Chordata > Actinopteri > Beloniformes > Zenarchopteridae > Zenarchopterus > Zenarchopterus dispar. Next base: position 7,315,173 of record JAOWBL010000006.1, on the reverse strand, counting down.
AAAAAAATTACATAGAATTATCAAAACGTATTAGCATTTTTAAAATTATTTTTACTGAAAATACAAACACATACAGTTCATGACACAGAACACAACACGAGAAGCACATTCACTGGTATTAGATTCATTAGCTACTACAAAATGCTAACATTTAAACCAAAACACAAGTAAATCTGTTTACTATTGATGTGCTACTGGCTACTGCTTCTTAATTTGTAAGACTTGAGTTGAGTCACAACAGAGAGCAAATGTTCTTTAACATGTTAATGACAACCAACATGGTAATTTATGATCAACAAACTCCACAAAACATTGACTGCCATTGGTTTTCTATGTTAACTAAATGCATAGGTTGTATAAGAAGAAATGACCAAACTCTGTGTAATATCACTCTGAGATTTTCTGAAGAGTGCCTTTGGAGTCCTTTGGAGTCGCTTTTCCTTGAACCTGGTATAGTTTTGTAAATGGGCAAAATGAGCAGACCTGGAAGGGGGTTAGAAACTCCCCACCTTATTTCCATCCATTTTCTGTCCAATTTAAATGAATCCATTACTGGGTCACGAGGGTCTGCTGGAGCCAGTCCCAGCCCATAGCAGGTGAGAGGCAGGGGTACACCCTGGACAGGTTTCCAGTCCATTACAAGGCTACATTCAAAGACAAACAACCATGCACACACACACCTATGGGCAATTTAGAGTTCTCAATCAGCCTTATATACATGTTTTTGGACCGTGGGAGGAAACCGGAGTACCCGGAGACAACCCACGCAAGCACGGGGAAAACATGCAAACTCCACACAGAAAGACTCCTGCTGGGAGTCGAACCAGGAACTTTCTTTCTGTAAGGCAACAGTGCTAACCACTAATTCACAGTGCTGCCCCACCTTATTTCAGTAATTGCAAGTTAGCTATTTTAGTTAAAAGCCATATTATCTTTAACATAAAATTATTATGCTTTGTTAAGACGTCAAGTCAAGGCAGTACTAAGTTCTGAGTGGTCAAAGTGATAGGAATTAGCCATTTGCCATACTAGGTGTCAATCAAAAACATAATGCGTACATTTGTGGCGTTATATAATTTTACCTGGTGTTGTAAATTAAAATTCACCTCCCACTCAGCTGTCATAAATGTGAACAGTAGCTTTGGAGAACTAAACTGTTTTTTAACCAGACTGTAAATATGTTTGTTTCTGCTGCAAGGTCAGACATTTTAACAGTGAACAATGTTAGTGGACAGTGATTTGTTTTTGGAGCCAGCACCTAGTGGTCATTAAAGGACCTTTAATTAATCTTACTTCCTTGTTGAATTCAACAAAGAATTGTGCACATTTTTTAAAACAGAAATTGGCAGATTTAAACACAGGAGCAGAAGAAACAAAAATATTTGCGGCTAACTATAATATGTTCATAATACACACTGATTAACCATCCCCTGCAGGTATGTTCAGTGTTAAACAACCTTGCAAAAAAAAAACAAAACAGATGTAGCCTCTTGGTCAAGTGTAGACTTATCTCCTCTCCACCTTTCGCAACAATATCATTTAAAACTGTTTTCTTCTGCAGGCTTTGTATAGAGTGGACATTCCAGTTTGGTTAATTGGTCCTCAGTTCAACCACCTATGGTCTTATCTTCATTCTTGGACAATAGACAGATGAGGGGTGGGTACTTCAGGGGGCCAATCAGATTTCAGCTGAGCCTCCTAACCCCGCCCCTAGAACTGCCCATGGCCTACACAAAAGACAGCCTTTAAATACTCCATGTTAACCTCAGATTACCCTTGCCATGAATCATTTGAGTGGTGACATACAAACAATGTTGTGGAACGTGCACATTAGACACATAAAATAAAATGAATGATATCAAATTAAAGGGGTCTAAGGTTGAGTCCTTGGTGAAATGGCTGCCGAAACTGACAATAATAATAGTGACAATGCAGAAGGTGTCTGAGCTTGTGTGGGAAGTAGAGAGATACCAGTTTGTCCAGGTGCACACCTTTTGTCTCAGGGGACGTGCTCTGACTGCTGTTTGCGTTTATACTTATGGTGTCTCTGAGTGGGGTGCATGAAGACCACCCTGAGCCGGGCCGATCCTTGCCCAAGTATTATGTTGCTCAACTTAATAAATTTGTCAACAACAAACACCACACTCAGCACAAGGATACCCTTAGTTACAGGTCACTGATTCATTTTTATACAGTAAACTGGACCTGCAATAAAATGTCTTGGTTACTCAAGTGGAGAGAGCACCTGAACCCACAACTGATCACCATCTAGTTGTTGGTTGAATCAGTTGGCAGGGTAAGAGTATTGAACAGGATCGGTGCATTCAAGAACCTAGGAGGGGGATCCTGGACGTCTTTGGCAGAGGCCTGCATCCAGGATATCCTCAACTCTCATATTCAGCAAAGCTTCTCTGGCATTCTGGGAAAGTGTGATGACATGGGGTCTGAATGGGCTGCATTGTTTATGTTAGTTGTAGTGGCAATCCCTAAACCTGATAGTGGACACCTGAGATGAGTAAAATCACTTCTCCTGCTCATTTTGACCATTTGATCAGGCTGTTTTTTGAAGAACTCTTTAGGAGGTATTTCAGTCATCAGGAGAAACCCAGAACTCACAGATTAGCTTCCAGCTTTCTGTTGTTATTAGGAATGCCTTGTGCCCCCCTGACGAGCTAAAAGGGGTGGCTGTTTTTAGTTGTGTTAAACAAACTGAATAAAATATATTTTTGCCAATCACAAATAATATTCCAATATTAATTCTCATACCCAATCATTACAATAAAAGCACAAAGACTGGTCAATTTTAGAATGAATATTTAAATGAAAGGAAAACAAAATGTTTGGCCAAATCAAAATGATGGAAATAACTGAAGTGTGTTGGGACTAAAAGTTAGGTTGCTTTTAAAGCAATTTAGCTGACTAAATGGAAGTTCAGGGCGAAGCTTTGGGAACAAACAAAAGTTTAATGACTGTGGGTGTGTTTAGTCAGACCTGAAGTCAAACACAAAGGTTTGTTTGGGCTTTGCTGGGTGCTGGGGTTGACAAGCAAGTCCTTTGTAGATCTACGTGGCATAGGAATAATACTGGGTATAAAATTATATGACATAATTATTTTCTACTTAATACTGAGCAGATATTTGTGCTGTGTCAAGTCAGATTCTGGACAGAGTATCTAAGCCCATTCTGAGGAGTCAAGAACAGAGATGTTAGCAATTAGATCCTTCGGCTCATGTGGGTTGTGAGGTGGTCTGAGATTATTTCTCACAAATGACATCAGGTGGCATCATTTTGGTATCTGAAAAGTTTGAAGACCAAACAAACACATTATAGACTGCCAATTTGAAATGAAATGAAATAAAATAAAACAAAACTGTGGAGAGGAACACCAGTGACCTGCTGGGGAAAGAAGCCACTGTAGTGGAATATGTCAAAATGTTGAGGGACTGGGTTGACTGGTCTGGAAAAAATTGGGTTGGTGGAAAGCATCAAATTAACATTGATGTGAATATCAGGATGCAGTTTTCCCAGCAGGAAATCGCATTGTAGCAAGATAAAGTGCTTACTCACATTACTGGTCAGTAGTCATAATGAACTTGATAGCTATTATCAGTGTATGTTTATTTTTTAGTCTTCTCATTAGGATACAAGTCCAGGATAATATTAGAGATAATATTGATAGCTTGGCTGATTAATTAGTTGGTCAAATACAGGCCATTAAAAACAAACAAACAAACAAATAAACATCATCCCCCTTAGAGAAACACCCATGAATCGACTCTAATATAATTTAGACACAAAATAAAAATCATACAATATTAAGGACAACATAGCTCTACAGCCAAAATGAGTCTTTAGTAAGACTTTCCTGAGAACCAAGCACAGGCAGATTTATCTCTCTTTTTTTTAAAGGAGACTGTCCCTTTCAAATGTTTTTAATAATATTAATAAGGATTCCTTTCTGTTTGGGTTTAAAAGACACAGGTTCCTCTTTTTTATGTTTGTATCTTATAAAAACTGGAAAATACATATGGATGAAAAGAGAACAATACAAGGAGTGCACAAGATCA